>CM075196.1:895000-915000 GCA_037577475.1 Chaunax sp. Z400 | reverse complement strand
GGTCTCATTTAGTCACAGACGTGGGCGTCGTCTCGTCATCGATGAATATTTTTCATCACACTTTTTTTTTTATTAATAATTTTAATTTCCACCGAACTTAGAATAAACTCTCATTTTATTGCCACAGGTTTGTTTCCTTTTTGCTTCATCAGAAAAGAGGAAAAGTTATGTAAAAATGCTTCAGATTATTTGTTAACAGACTGAAAACTTAAAATATAAGCGATGCTTGGCTGAAAGAACTTCTTAAGAAACAGTTTGGTTGATTTAGGCCCAGATTTTATTTTCCAATTAATCACAGAGTTTTTGTTTATAGGCCTGTAATAAAAGAAAATTATGACACAAAACTAATTAAAAAACATATTATTATTGTTTTTATTATTTTTGTGGCTGTTGCTTTGTGTCATCAGACAGCAGAAAGCTGGTTATCAGGTTCCGTCACTTTGACCTGTTCAGAATGAATCTCACACCGTCTGATGTCATCATGTAAACGTTCTCCTACCTGCCCAGGTAAGCAGCCAGCAGATGTCTGTTTCAGCTGAACCACAAAATCACCACACTCCCTTAAAAAGACTCAGTTTGGAGGAGTGCTGAGTCAGCGTTAAATCTACACACGAAGCTGTTCCGTGTTAAAGGTTTGTGGCGGCACCAATGAGCCAGTCTGTCTCCTCTGGGTTTACATCTTAGAAATAATTCACCCTGACTGCTCTGTTAGCTAGCAGAGGGTTCATCACGAGGCAGGAAGATTCTGCTTTGATCATCTGAACCATCCTGTGTGCTGAAAAGTCAGAAAACAGAGACGCCCCCGTTTATGGACTCACAGGAAGACAGCAGTATGGTTGGTCCATTTAGCAGAGAGAACTAAAGCTAAGCTAGCTATGTGTTACTAGACAGACTGATCATTTTTGGGACGCTCTGGTTGTCAGTTAGAAACTAGATCTTCAGTCAGTGGAGCGTATCCCTCCGCCGAATCCCAACAGTCCCTTTAGTTCAATCCAAACCCAGCCCTGGAACCAGAATTTAAGCTTCCTGGATTTGTTACAGCCAAATATTTAGATCTGGTGGATCCAGATTTTTTATTTGGATCCACACCAAATTCCATACACTCATAATAACAGCCCCCTATAAAGTGTTAAAGAAAGTAAAAACAACATCCTGGATCCGGCCCTTCATCTGATCCACGGCTAAAAGTCATGGGGTCTATTCTGGACCAAGACCCATCCTCGACAAACAAACCAACAAATGGACAAATGGTGAAAACATTGGTCTCCTGGATCTGCTTCAGCTGAGAGAGAAACCTCATCGGACCGTCAGCTGATCGATACAAACGGGCTCCAGGTGTTGACTGTATGTCCAGATTTACCTGCTGATATTTAGCCGCTGTTTGAACTAATTCTTATTAAATTGACGGTGAAAATTAGATTTTAATTGAAGCTTCTTTTTATTCCCTTTAAAAAACTCTGAGTTGTTGAGTCAGGAGAAACATTTTGTATATAATGTGTTAAAATTGTGTCCGTTTGCACCGATGACTGCGCTGTTTGTGATTGGATGTTCACAGCAGGTGTGAACAGACTCTTAGTGTCTCCATGACGAGTCGACAGATCAGCTGTTAGATGTTTATTCATATCACAAGTTCAGCAGTGGAAGAAGTGGACCATCTCTCTGCTGTCATGAATATTTCCTTTTGATCTCACACACATGCACAAACAGCAACACATGCAAACATGCACCCTCCTCCTCCTCTTCCTCCTCGCCTCCTCCTCCACACACACATCACAGTGTGAATGAGAGCGTGTTGCTGTATTAGGGGCTTAATGTTGGTGTGATGGTCTCCGTATGAAATGATCCCTACCCCCTGCTGCAAAGAAAGGAACATGTTAAATGTTTACAGAGAACAAAACAGGAGAGAAAAGAAAAGTGAGGGAGCTCCGTGACTAAATATCAAAGGCATAGAATGAAAAAGAAATGAAGGAGAGGGCACAAAGCATCGGGGGCGGGGTTAAAGAAGAAGTGTCCAAATGTTATATATACCTGTGTGCTCATATTTGTGTCTTAGGAGGGAACTGGTCTTCTGGAATGTTTTGTCGCACAAGTCACACGCGTACATACCACTTTCAGTCTTCTTAATCTTCTTCCTGGAGAGCAGCGAATCGCTGTCTGCCAGGTCGTCCAGGCCTGACAGATAGTCCGCCGTCCCGTCCAGCAGCTCCCCCTGAGACACAAACACATCGTTTCAATGTAATCCCACCTGTCGCCTCGGAGACACCTTCTGCTCCAACCCCCCACCGCCTCTGTGATCCCACGTCTGGACAGAGCTTAAAGGCCTGACCTGTAAGCCCCCCTCCACCAGGACACACGTAGAATGGGGGACATATGGGACGGGGTTTAGAGATAAAGATACCTGGTGAACAAAATTTAGGGATTTATCACAAACATGGCCGTTCCAACGAGAACCGAGAAGGAGGGAACTTCTGTTCTGTTTTACCTGTATATTCAACACCATAAATATGGGGCATTTTTTTATCTCATGATTTATGGATTTTTTTCCCTGAGAAATCAGAGAAAATGTCGAAAATGTCAAATCTTGCAATGGTAAATAAAAATGACTGAATCTGTCTTTTTTATCCACACCAAAATCTAACATCTGATACAGGAAGGAAAGTAGTTTTTGTTTAAATGAGGGGAAACATTCCAAAACAATCTTTAAATGTTGAACAAAAGAATCTTAGATCCAAATCCTGATCCAGATCTACAGCAAAATTTAACTGATTTGATTGTGACCTCAGCCCGATGCCTCCACGAAATCTTTGAATTTTGGTTTATAACTTTTCAAGTAATCCCTCTGACAATCCCTCCAAACCACCGACTGACCGACCAAGTAACCAAACAACCGACCGACCGACCAACCAAATGACCAACCGACCAACCAAACAGCCAACCGACCAAACAACCAAGTAACCAAACAACCGACCGACCAACCAAACGACCAACCAAGTAACCAAACAACCGACCGACCAACCAAACACCAACCAAGTAACCAAACAACCGACCGACCAACCAAACACCAACCAAGTAACCAAACAACCAACCGACCAACCAAACGACCAAACAAGTAACCAAACAACCGACCGACCAACCAAATGACCAATCGACCAACCAAACAACCAACCGACCAACCAAATGACCAACCAAGTAACCAAACAACCGACCGACCAACCAAATGACCAATCGACCAACCAAACAACCGACCGACCAACCAAATGACCAATCGACCAACCAAACAACCAACCGACCAACCAAATGACCAACCAAGTAACCAAACAACCGACCGACCAACCAAATGACCAACCAACC
Organism: Chaunax sp. Z400; assembly: GCA_037577475.1. Lineage (NCBI taxonomy): Eukaryota > Metazoa > Chordata > Actinopteri > Lophiiformes > Chaunacidae > Chaunax > Chaunax sp. Z400. The sequence goes on along the minus strand of CM075196.1, from coordinate 911,649 downwards.
AAGTAACCAAATGACCGACCGGGCAAACAAACAAACAAACAAACAAACAAACCAACCACCAAACAACCCGACAACCGACCGATCGACGAAACAAACAAACAACCAACCAAACAACCGATCGACCAACCAAACAAACAACCGACCCTTCACTTCCCAAAACTTCTTGAAATACGAAAAATGAGCTATACTTTCAACCAGTGAGAATCTCTCATTCTAATCACTAGCTCATCAATTCTTCTTCAAATTCCGCACAGAGCAGCCTGAGTTGGCAGGTGGGTTCAAACCCGCAGCCTTCTTTCTGTGAGGTGATACTCCTGACCGCAGCCATCAGTACACCTCATGATCTCTGGGTACCTCAGTGTTTACCTACACAGAACAAAGAGAGCTCTGCTGAAGTTGATCTCGTCTAGTGGCTCTCTACATGTGTTCAAGCTCGCTAACGCTTTTAGCATCATGGCTACACTGAAGATTTCAGATTAATAGAGGGTGTAAAAATATCTTATCAAACCAGTTAGGGTGATTTACTGCCTCAAAAGAACCCTCACCTAAACTGAGGCAGACTTTAATTATGCAGGTGGGGGATGTGGAAACAAAAAGTGTCATTAACAATATCTAGATTGCTGGAAAGTTTTACCTGGAAACCTGGTTTCCGTTGGTACTTTCTCCTCTGTTGCATCTCAGCAAATGTGGCCGCCCCAGTGGCATAGGTGTAGGCCATGTGGGGCAGTAAGCTCATGGGATCAAGGCCTGGGTAGGGCCTGAGGCCCGGGATGGTGGCCTGGGCAGGAGACATGAAGGTGGGTGGAGGAAATGCTCCGTGAGGTGGTAGAGAGGTGTAGACGGGACCTGCAGCGAATGGATTAATCCCAAAGATGGGACTGGTACTTTTCTCCAGCTGATGGACGCCTCCACCATCAGAACCCAGGACCTCCTTCTTGATGTTGACCAGATCTAAGGGTCCGACTGCCTGTTCTCGTACTTGTGCCTCGCCGTTGTGCTCAATGATAAAACCATTGGGCCTGGATCGCTTCTCTCCCACTGAGGTGATCTTTTGGGCCATATGTTTTGGCAGGGAGAGGTCGAGTGGTATATCTCCATGTGCATCCTCAGAAACTAGGCTGTTTGGAGTGTAAGAGCTACTCTGAGAGTTTTTAGAGGAAGTAGAGGAGAGGTTGAGGGGTGATGGAGTGTTGCTCCTTAAGTGGTCCAAGGGGTCTAGTGGTTTGTCCCCTGCCGTTTGCCTTTTGGCTGTAAACTGGTTAGCCTTTGAGAATCTGTGGGAGGCGTCATCATGAGTGAAGCCTCCATGTAAATCGACAGCAGGAAGAGACATCGGTGACCGTCTAAAGCTGTGGTTGACTTCCAGTCCACCGCGGTCAGGAAGGGGTGACTTTTTCCTCTGACTACCTCTGTGGTGATTTTGGCTCTTCCACTGGGCAAACCACTGCTTGACAAACTCCTGAGGAAGGCCTACAGCAAAAGAAATTTTGAGCAGTTCCTCTGAGTTGGGCTCAGTATTCATGGCAAAGTAGGCCTTGAGTGCTGACACGTGGTCCTTGAAGCGGTTGATGGGGCTCGTGGCCCGCTCATTACTGGACAGCTCAGAGGCTATCACCCCTCTGCGGCTGACAGGACTGGTCTCAGCTGGCTGAAGGACGGCTTTGATTTCTTCGTTCATTTCGCACAGGTAGCGCTCATGTTGGTGCAGTGGGATGGGTCCCAGGAATGTCTCCTTGCAGTACTGGCAGGAGAATGACAAGAGCTGGTTCTGGTCATCATGGGATTTCTCCTCGCCACTGAGATTAAGTGAGTGGTTCTCCTTTTTGACGTCCGCTTGTCTCTTGGAGTCGTCTATCAGACTTTTGGCCTCGTTGACTTTCTCCAGCGTATAGTCGATGATGCTCTTTGTGGGGCTGCCGTGGCCCACTACCTGGAAGCTGGACTGGGCCAGCTTTTGCTCCTCCATCTGTGCCCCCAGCTCCTTCATATAGGCCCTGAGCTTGGAGATCTCCTCTGGATTCCCATCCATCTTCTGCCTGCACACTGTGTTGTCCACAATCTGAAGCACCTTCTGCACCTCACTCAGGTTGTTCCCAAAAAGCCCTGAGTAGCCCAGCAGGGGCAGGTCTAACCCAATGCCTCCCAGATGTTGATGGGGGCTCTGGGAGGAGCTGTGGATGCCCAGTGGGCTTCCGCCATGCCCATTCAGGTAGACCCCCGGTGCCCCAAACCCATGCTGTGAGGCCATCAGCAGCCGGTATTCGTTGAAGTCCATCGGCTCAGCTTTGATGTCGAGCTGACCCTGCTGGTCTGGATGGCCGAACGGTCGCCCATTTTCCAATTTGTGGCGGAGCTGGGCGAGGGCGGGGCTTCCAGGTGATGATGTGGTGGAGTTGGGGGGGGAGCCAGGCTTGCTGTTGCGTACCCGTCCATTGGCAGCGATCAGGCCGATGCATTTCTTGCTACTGATGTGGGAGCTGTAGGAGCCAGAGTGGGAAAACCGCTTCTTACAGTTGGAGCACTCATACGGCTTCTCACCTGCAACACAACATGACATATTAATTATTTTTGAATGCTGTTCTATTGTTTTTAAACAAAACACGTAAAATGTTTTTGTGTGGCTTGAGCTACGTTTGAGTCCTTTTAACCAATAGAAAGTCAGATGATATTCTATTGGATCAGATCATCCTCAAACCTAAAAGATGTAAAAGGCACAGACGGGTTCACTATTTTTTCCTATTTCAAATTTTGTTTTTCCTTTTCCCAATTATTATTTTAGCCACATTTGGTCCTGATGTGAAAAATACTTTGTTTGTTTAAGGTAGTATGCAGTAGAAATATGTTAGTTTAAACGGAGCTCACAGGCTAAACTGTTTACTGTTGCTAGGCAACACCGTCAGCTGCTCCAGAATGTCTTTCTCATTGGCTGCAGTGATCTCAGAGAGTGCTGACATCATCATCCAGATTTTAACTCCTAAATATCAAACATATTTTAAATTCGGGAGAAGTAAGACTGGATCTTTAAACACCTCAGAGTACCAGATAATCTGGACCCAACATCAGGACCGTTCAAAGGTCAAGACCAGGATTTCTCCTCTCTGGGGTCATGTTGCTTCACAAAACCTGAACATAGAAACATGATTAAAAGTTTAAACTGGTCTCCAGACTCTGGACTTTACTGGATTAAATGGACATTTCAATATGTAGACTGGTTTTCATGAAATCCTAGTTTAGGTTTGGGGTCATTTTGACTGGTTTCAGATTTTATAATGGGAGGAATGTTTACAGTTAGAGTGGTGACATCATCGTTAGAGTGGTGACATCATCATTAGAGTGGAGGGCAGCTGTAAAATGGTCTAAAAATCTTCTCTTTAAATTGTTCTCACTCCCTCAGTTTTTACTCCACATCCATAATGTTGACATGAAAACGTAGTAAAATTTGTGCTGCTTCTAGTGATGCTAATTTGGAAGCTAACAGACAAACACTTCTGGCTCAGGGAGGCCCCGAGCAACAGGAAGTCCAACCAACTGCCTCATCAGCTCCCATTTGAACTTTGAGCTGAAAACAGTGGAGGAAAGCAGACAGTAGCAGTTTTCTCTCTGCTGTCATGTTGACATTTTGAACTTGATCCATACAAATGATAGATCTACATGTTCAGCAGCTTCTTAGGATGCTGACGGTGTCTCATTTTAACAAGACCACCTACAGGGTTTGGATCAGGCTCTGGTTCCAGTGCTGCTTTAGGGGCTTTCTCTCTGTCTACCTCAATGAGTCGGCATTTTCAGGACCAGATACAGTTACACACAGCTGATGCTGATTGGCTGATTAAACCTCCAATCAGCTTACTGCTCTGCCCTGATTGGTCCATTCATGCACTACTATTAATATTACTAAATAAGTAAGTACTACTACTCATATGAATTATTGGTGTAGCTGCACAGGATCAGTGTTCCTGCTGTAAAGGAAAGTACATTGAGATAAATTGACTGTTAATTCACAGTTTTCAGTTGTTTCTATTTGTGTTAAAGCTCTGGTTTCGTCCCCATCACTCAGCTCAGAAACAGGTCGACTGTTCAGACGGCGTCATGAGTCACGAACAGGAAGGTTACGATTAATCAGACCAGACCGGAGGAGTGACGACTCACCGCTGTGAATACGAAGATGCTCCTTCAGGTGATGTTTGTATTTGAAGGCTTTTCCACATTCGCTGCATTTGAACTTGCGGTTTCCAGCTCCTTCGTTCAGCAGCGGTGGCTGCAGAGAAAAAACAGCAGGGCTGTCATGTGATGGAGGACGAGTGGGAGTCAGTGAGCAGAGGGGGAGAAGCTGACGGGGGAGATCTCATAGTATTTAGTAAAACACATGTGACAGAGAGGAACTGTTTTCATCTGCATCCCTTTCTGAGAAACTCTGTGGGCTGATTGGTTCAGTTTGTCATGGAGGTGAATTCCCATCAAATGTAAAGACAGATAAACACAAACAGAGCTGAGCTCATTTAACAGCAAATGATTGATGGAGGGAAGATAAAGAAGAGAGGAATCCATTGTGTTCACCGAACAGGAGGGAAAATTTGTTGTGTTTGGTTTAACTTTATTATTCATTATTCATTAGTTTCCCTAAATTAACCTTCTGATGCGTTTTCTCCATTTATACATATGTCATAAACACCTTTATAACGTCTTCAGGATACGCCTCATTCCTCCAGTAAACATGGACATTGATTCCAACAAGCTAGCAGGTTAGCAACAGTTGTTTCCAACGGGCTAGCAGGTTAGCATCACTTGTTTTCAACATGCTAGCAGGTTAGCATCAGTTGTTTCCAACAGGTTAACTGGTTAGCATCAGTTGTTTCCAACAGGCTAGCAGGTTAGCATCAGTTGTTTCAGAGAGGCTAGCAGGTTAGCATCAGTTGTTTCCAACAGGCTAGCAGGTTAGCATTAGTTTGAGTCACTTTGGTCATTTTCAGGAGAGTTTTGTGACGTCCAGCTTCAGAATTATTTCTACTAAAACACCAAAAACTGCAGTAAAAGTTAAATTCGTCAATATTTTGTGTCCAGCTGATGAAATCTATCAGAGTTTAGAGTAAAAACCTCCTTTAGTCGGGTCTGGTCTTCATGTGTCCACCTGGAGTCTCCTAAAGGTCCTTTCTGGAGCTCTTGGACCTTTCCATGAAACCATCCTGTAGAATGTTCACTGATAGTGTGTCTATACCCCAGACTGTCCTTTACCTCTAACATATGGGTGGAGTGGAACTTGTGTAAGAAATGTAACTTTTCTTTGTAGAAAAAGTGGCTTCATTAAATAAAACACTTCGTTATTTGATGGTTTCCTCTCCTCCGTCTCTCTTTAACAGTTTAACTCGGGGAAGTACACAAATAAACAAGCACTTAAAGTCATTTGTGGATTATGACTGTGGGGAGCAGCAGGGAAAAGACCATCTGCTGCTGGTTAGAGCGGGGGGGGGGTCAGGTTTGTGCTCCTGTGTCGCTGATCTCAGGAGGTCTGAAGCTGATGGGCTTAACTCAGGAAATCTCATTATGATCACAGTGTAATTGGAAAATTGAATGATTCACTGCTTAGTTACTGACTCTGATGTGAGTTTTGGATCCTGAGCAGCATCAAACAGAGATGTTCAGGAAACGTTTAACACCAGCTCATTATTAGATTAAACACCCTGAAGTGTCCTTAAACGCTGCTCAAATGTGAAATAAAGACATGAAGCAAAGGAAAGTCAGCGTCTTTATTAGCGATGATTTCTAATTACATCTGTTCCAGTTTCAGTTCCAGCAGCTGATGTAAAAACTCAAATGGCCTGAGGACGTTAATATTCATACACATCCCACGCAAGCAGCTCTACATGAGGGGGGGCATAACGCAGCTGCTAACGAGCTAAGCTGGACCAGATTTTATTAGAGAAGAAAAATGGAAAATAATAGGAGCTGAGAATGAATTTGATTATCATTGAAAAGTCCCGACTGGGAGAACTGGGGGGACGTTTAGGACTGAAGAGATCTGTGGAAGAAACTGGTCTGACAGCTTTACAGTATTTAGCATATCGTTATGGGGTGGAGACCACATCAGTTTCATGTAAATCAAATGATGATGTCATACCAGGTTTACTCCTTGGTGCAATGACTTCTGATTGGCCTGCAGACCTGCATCACATTTGTGATGTTTGGGGCAGATTGGACCATGCATGTTTGAATGACTTCCTGTTTCACGGCGGAACAGGCTTTTTTATGGGATATGGATCCCATAATGGATAATAATGGATAATAATCCCATATGGATAGGGGGAATATAGAGTCATTTTATCAATGACTCCATCCTCATCTGGGCCAATAATAACTCAAAACCACTGGATGATGAGGCATCAAATTAGTTTCTGAGCACCTTTCTGTCCATTGACTCATCAGTTAATAAAAACCAAGCCATGTTGTTTGATCTGTTTATGGTCTGGTTTGAACCTACAGTAATGGGACTGTAACACATTTCACTCAACAACAATGATTTATGGAGTTCCTCAGGGCTCCGTTGTCAGAACTCTTTTGTTCCACATCTACAGGCTGATTCATTAAAACAAGATATTTTATTATTTAAATGTCGTAAGAGACAGGCCTAAACAGTCGTTCACTTCTAATTCATTGCTAATCATTTTTTAATTTGAAAACCAGTAAAAATTGTTTTATTAATCAAACATTTGTTGGTTATTTTGGTTTTGAAGGGAAAATACCAAAATGTACGACTTCTTTATTCTATAATGAAGATATTTTCTGGTTTTGTTGTCCAATGAATCTATAAGTCATAGTTATTCTTTTCATTCTTCTTAAATCCTCACATATAACATCTGTGTTATTTGTCCAAACTCTCAGACCTTCTTTTCCAAAGATAGCGACTCCACTCCGTCTGCAGACATGTGGCTAATATGATGCACATGATGTTGGAATATTTTCGCGACTAAATTATTTTACAGGGTAATCAGGCGAGTTAAAGGAACAAATGAATTTCTGCTTATCTCGCCGACATGTGACACCAGAGAAAAGAAAAGACGCAGTGTTCGTCCTTTACCTGGTCAGTGCTGGGCTTGTGCGACGTCATGTGACGCTCCAGCTGGGTGCGGTTGCTGAAGGCGTCGGCGCACAGCTGGCAGGCGAAGTTCTCCTCGTTCTTCTCGTGGCGGTATTTGATGTGTTCCTTCAGAGACGTCAGACGCTTGTAGCCGCGGTCGCAGTACGGACAGGTGAGCAGCTGGGCGAAGGCGTCAGGTGTGCCGGACAGCAGGTCTGCAGCCAGAGAGACGGAGAGAGAGTTCAGCTGCTGCTGGAAGCAGTTAAACACAGTGAGTAGCCTCCGACACTAGGGTCTGTCAATAACAACAAAAACACGTAGGTAGTGTGGCATCATGGGAGTTTTCTGATGTTCATGACTTCCTTCCTCGCTCTCTGACTCCTGGAGTAACATCATCGTTACCCTGAATAAAACTCAACTAAGTATATATACAGCAGCATGTTGGACATTTAAAGGAGGAAGCCTGACAGACTGGATCCAGGTGGATCGTTTGTTTTACTGTTCTGAACCTTTATGAAAGCGGGACATGAGGAAAACTGTCAGGTTGTTTGACCCATCCATCCACCCCGACCTCCTCCTGCTACATGAGGAGTGTTGGGCCTTGGTGGACGCTTCTATGTATTTATTTATTCATGAAACTTTGAGTTTTTGAATGGAATAAAAAAGGTAGCAACTCCCAAAAAGCACCGTTTTGTTTTCTTAATCTCTCTTTCCGTTTCCTTTCCTCCTCGTTGAGTCTCAACATGACCATATATTTACAGCTTTCTTCAGACACTCACTGACTCCATGAACATGTTGGTATTTGTAGTCCTGTACTTTTATACTGTCAGACTTTATTCATACATTATTGGATTATGAGTCATTTTAAAAGATTAAATTAACGTCCTGTCCTGTGTTTTTGCCTGATGCGGATCAACGTGGACTCCATCAGTTAAGTATCTGTACTGAGTTGTTCTGGACTCCTCTGCTCCTCGTACCGTGTTCGCTGTCGTCCTGTCCGATGGCTTCGGGCGTGCCCAGTCGTGTCACCTCCTCAGGGGCTTCTGGGTAAATGATGGCGGTGTCGCTGCGCTGCAGGTACTCGGCGATGGTTGCCGGGTGACCCTCCCCCTCCTCCAGTTTACGTTTCAGGAGGTACTCGTCCAGCTCGGAGACGCCTTCCAGTCGCTTCGCTGGTCATAGGAAACAAACAGGTGATGAGTTCAGGGACATGCTGAGAAGGACGTAAATCATTATAATGTGAGTATTATGGGATGCATTGATCTCACCAGTACCGTTACCCACAGCGTGGAGAGATGCCTCTGGACCGAGGGGTTCGTACTCCTCCATCCTGTCATCTGTGGAATAAAGACACAGATGAGATGTTTGTTCACCTCCTCCTCCACCTCTTCCTGCTCCTCCTCCACCTCCTCCTGCTCCTCCTCCACCTCCTCCTGCTCCTCCTCCACCACCTGCTCCTCCTCCACCTCCTCCTGCTCCTCCTCAGCGGTCAGATGGTCAGAATCCTGATCTGAAGGTATTTTCTACATAATGCCTGCAAACACAACTGTGGCCTAATGTACCGGTCCCTCCTGGGCCTCCTCATGTGACTCCTCAACAGGAGTCACAAGTGTCATAAGCTTCATTCAGCCCTTCAAAGTAGGGACACACCTCCTCCCTTCTCCTCCCTTCTCCTCCCCTGACTCTTCCTCCCACACAAAAACAGACAGAAAGAGGGAGAGGGAGGGAGGAGGAGCACCGCCTCCCCCACGTCCCTTACCCCGGGGGAGATGACAGGAGAATAAAATCCATTAACTTTATTCTCAGACTGAGGTTAAAAATATAATCAGGTTTAAAAAAAGTTTATCTTCATGTCATGTGATGTTTAAGTTTAGTAAACAAAGTTTTACCAAATCCTTCAGATATGATTGGTTCCTGAAAAAGTGGGTGTAGCTTAGAAAATAAACATGAAGCTATTTAACATGTAAAACCTGATGTCAGTTCAAATCAGAGCTCTGTCTGGACGGTGCTAGCAGGTATCTATGCTAAGCTAGTTAGCTTACATTTACTCGCTCACTTACGAATGTGATAAATAAATAATAATGAAGACGTTATGAATAGAACATACTTTAGCTAAAGCTAGCTGTCCAGCTAACATGAACTGGAGTCCAGTCAATGGTTTGGTTTTAAACAACAAACATTTGATCATTTAGAAATAAGGCCTGAAAAACACACTTCCTGTTCTTTAACTTTGACCAAATATGGAGCCTCGTTGTGTTGTTTGGAGATCAGCTGAGTCATCACAAATGTGTTTCAGTTTTACAGGAAGTGAATTTTGTTCCAAACGTTTCATTTCTGATCATTTTTGTCACAGAGAAAAATGAAAGTAGAAAATGTTCTGACATGATTTAGCTTCTGGTTTAAGGAGGAACCAGTTAACCAGTGATTTTCTCCTCCTGTGCTGGAAACACTGGGACACATTTCTACTCTTTCTTCGTCTCTTTCTCCTTCCACCCACTCCTCCTCCTCCTCCTGTTGTTGTTGTAGAAAGTAAAATGGAGGCTCTTTGTGTTTTCATTCCTCTTTTTTCTTTCCTCCAGAGACAGGATGGAGGTGACGGAGGAATGATGATCGTTTCACTTCTGTTTCAGTCAACAGCTGCTTCTTCTTCTCCATCTGAAAACACGTCTGCTGTCACTGTTTTATCTCTCTCCTTTGTTTCTTCTCCTTTCTCCACCCTTCTATTTACCCTCTTTCATCTGTTTCATTTTCTTTTTTTCTGCTTTCCTTCCTTGTTGAAAATCATTTACATATTAATAAGGAGTAAAGTTTTACTCCACAGTAAAGTAGTGGAGTAAACCTCACCGGTGCTCCAGGAGGAGCAGGGTGACGACTCACCGGTGCTCCAGGAGGAGCAGGGTGACGACTCACCGGTGCTCCAGGAGGAGCAGGGTGACGACTCACCGGTGCTCCAGGAGGAGCAGGGTGACGACTCACCGGTGCTCCATGAGGAGCAGGGTGACGACTCACCGGTGCTCCATGAGGAGCAGGGTGACGACTCACCGGTGCCGTTCAGGTGTCCGCTGGTGTCGTCTCTGAGCCTCCAGCGGTGGTGGAGGTTCTGGAAGCCCTCGGAGCCGTCTGAGGACAGCAGGGCGTGGGCGACCCGGGGCGACGCCTCCAGAGCGGGCACACCTGCTGGGCTGCCCAAGTCTTCATCCTCCCCTCCTCCTCCTCCTCCTCCTCCTCCTCCTCCTCCACCGTTAGCAAGGCCGTTGTCCTCGTCTGTCTCTGAACTCGTCTCCACCACGTTCTCATAGTTCAACACTGAAACACAAACAACACACGTTAGGGTTTGAGGAGGAGGAGGGGGAGGAGGAGAGGTACGAGGAGGAAGAGGAGGAGGAAGAGGGGAAGAGGCAGAGGAGGAGAATTGTTCAGACTCAGTAACTGAACTGTAACATCACAGTTACAGCAGCTATTAGCTTAGCTTAGCGTAAAGACTGGAAACAAAGGAAAATTCTGTCTGAACCAATCAGCAGCTCTGAGGCTCTGACATCACCGACCAACATGTTTATCTGTTAAAATAACGTTTGTTTACAGTAAATACTTTACAAACTGCAACAGTGTAAAAACACTTTACTTCCACCAATGAGAGTTGCAGGAGGTCATGTGATCACTGATGTCGGGGTGGAGCTCAGACCAGGAGTCGATTAAGCTCTGAGGTGGATCCGGGGACGGATGTGGATTCTGGATCATGTTTTAGTTCAGACCTTTTCAACATATCATTAATATTGTGACCAATAATAAAAGTATGGATGTGATCGGCTCGTATTGATCTTCTGGACTCAGACGAGTCCATGTGAGGATCTGGGAACGAGGCCGGTGAGAACAGACCCACACGTCTGCGGAGACTGATGGAGGTAAAGTTAACGGGGGAGGAGGAGGTGATGACATCATGGGAACCAGCTGGCTTCATATTTATGTGATGGCGGCTGGCAGCTCAGGAGCGAGACGTGGCTGAAGTTGATTTTATCTGCTGCCAGTTTCCAGACTGTAAACCTTTACATCCGAGCGGCGTGCAGGTTCCCAGGGAGGAGGAATCAGATCCAGCCTCTCAGGGTTTTCCTGCTTCCCCTTCGGGAACATGGAGATTAGTCTGCATATCTGCTCATAATATGATCTTTGTCTCTGCCACTTGCCTCCCGGACAACTGCGCAACAGGTGCAAATTAAAAAGGGGATCCACGGTGGGCCGGGCCGAAATCTGCTGACCTGGGATGAATACCAAGAGCAGGGGCGGGGGTGGAGGGCGTGGGACAAAACGGGCTTTAATAAGAGGTGTGACCAGCAGGATTTAGGGGGGTTCAGGCCGGGTAATGCCCTCTGTGATCACAAAGAGAGAAGAAGAAGAAAAGAAAGGGCTGAAAAGTGAGACGCGAGGCTCGTTGTGTGGTCGAAGGTATGTGTTGGGATATAATATGATCTCACTCAGGACTTAACCCCCCGCCCCCTGCCACATACCCCGCCCGCCCCTCTACACGCCACATACCCCGACCCCCCCCCTACACGCCACATACCCCGACCCCCCCCCCCCCTACACACACTGCCATTGTGCTTTTTCACTTTGGCTGAAAACAATGTTGACCTGCAGAAGGAGAAAATTCACCTCTGTCAGTTTGACACCATTCATAGGTTCTAATGAAGGAACCAGAAGAGGTTAAATCCATTTCAACATATGAGGCTGTCTACAAAACAGGAAGTAACAGCAAAGATGCCTCAAACCCGACCTGTGCTTCAGTGTAAATCTGTGTTTTTATTTAGTTTTTGGTAGAAATATTTCTGAAGTCTCACATATGTTGACAGTCCTGGTTCTGATTGGTCACAGTGGTTTTTGACAGGTTTTCTCTGATGTAAACTGTTTAAATACATTTAAATGGAAGATATTTATAAAGAGGTCTCCCTGTTTCCATGGATACTGAAGGGATGTGACGTAGTGACGAGAGAAACTGTTTGTTTGTCTTGAGAACAGAAGGAGCATCGGTTTGATTTGATTCCTTTCATTTTCCTGTTGTTCACAAAGAGTCCGACATTATTAAACCTAATCTGTTTACTACACAACAGCAGTACAGTTACTGGGACCAAACATTTGCAGACATGCTAACATTAGCTCCATCACTGTCTGCAGACGTGCTAACATTAGCTGCACCACTATCTGCAGACGTGCTAACATTAGCTGCATCGCTGGCTACAGATGTGCTAACATTAGCTGCATCACTGGCTACAGATGTGCTAACATTAGCTGCATCACTGGCTACAGACGTGCTAACATTAGCTGCATCACTGGCTACAGATGTGCTAACATTAGCTGCATCACTGTCTGCAGACGTGCTAACATTAGCTGCACCACTATCTGCAGACGTGCTAACATTAGCTGCACCACTATCTGCAGACGTGCTAACATTAGCTGCACCACTATCTGCAGACGTGCTAACATTAGCTGCATCGCTGGCTACAGATGTGCTAACATTAGCTGCATCACTGGCTACAGATGTGCTAACATTAGCTGCATCACTGGCTACAGACGTGCTAACATTAGCTGCATCACTGGCTACAGATGTGCTAACATTAGCTGCATCACTGTCTGCAGACGTGCTAACATTAGCTGCACCACTATCTGCAGACGTGCTAACATTAGCTGCACCACTATCTGCAGACGTGCTAACATTAGCTGCACCACTATCTGCAGACGTGCTAACATTAGCTGCATCACTAATGTAGGGGACTTGTCTTTCAGGCTATGTGTGTATATATGTGTGTGTGTGTGTGTGTGTGTGTGTGTGTGTGTGTGTGTGTGTGTGTGTGTGCTGTGATTGGTGGACACACAGAGACGCACTGACCTCCCAAACAAAAGCCATTCAGCGCGCTGTTTGCCTGCCGGGTCACATGACTCTGGAGAGTGGCAGATGTCACCGGGGGCAACGCAGCGGCTCATCTGAAAACACCGTCCACCATTTTGTTCCTCCAGCACACAGAAACACGTCAGCCAATGAGACGGCAGCTCGCTTTGCTTCCTGAAGTCTAAAAACTTTTTTATCCTGACATTTTGATTTTGTTTGTTTTTAAAAACTGTATACATGTTGATGGTTGTAGTTGTCGCCGCGGCGACCTGATGATGTCACAGAGCTCTATTGTGTCACCACTGCAGCCACGACTCTTTGTGTCCATTCAGGAAGGCGAGGACAAAGCAGCGACGACACATCGCTGGGCATTTACTCCCCAAAACCCTCCCCCCACCTCCTCACCCCCCAACCAGGGCGTTTTACAAAGACGCATTAATCTTCTCCCCCTCAACACCCCTCTCTCTCCTCCACACTGTCGTCGTCCTCAGCTCAAACATTTTCTCCCTGAACGGAAGAACTGACACGACACAAACAAATACCTCCAGCTGTTTCTGAGGGTGAGGAGAGGGTGAGGAGAGGTGAGGAGAGGGTGAGGAGGGGTTGAGTCTGAGTTTCTGGGCAGGTGGTCGTTAAGAGGTATGTAATACGGATCAGAGCGAAAACATGTGTCCTGACTGTGTGCAGGTGTAAGAAAGAAAGAAGGGAAGAAGGAAAGAAAGAAAGAAAGAAAGAGAGAAAGAAAGAAGGGAAGAAAGAAAGAAAAAGAACAGAGATGTCGTAACGTCACAAACTCCAAAAATGACTAAAAACAAACACAAAAACTAAAAAGAAAAACATGAAGAGAAACAAACAAACAGAAAAAGTATAAAAATGAACCGAAGAAAGAAAAAAGCCTCGTCGTGACTCTGGACACATCGATCGATGACGACGTCGTTTCTGATTTCCTGTCGTTTTAAAAACACTTTAAATTGGCAACATGATCAGAAAAAGCCTCAAAATGAATTCACGTTTCTGTAACACCACAGAAGAAGAACGGGGGCGGGGTCAACCTATTTTTATCATCTGACGCTGAAACCACCAAACATCCAATGATCATTTTCTCCTGATCGACTAATTGACACATTCGATGACAGATGAAATAATCAAACCTTCACGCCGGGCAGCCAATCACTACTCTCAGTTCAACAATGATCCAGAGCGAGGAGGGCGGGGCTTCAGAGACGATATTCAGCCATCAGACGCCTCGCTGAGAACTGGCTGAAGGTGCCACACATCTTCCTCTCCGTTAAACATCGTCTTCCTCTCAGGATCATCCAGGTGTCGGAACAGAATATCCCTGATCACCTGATCCACCAGAGCCTCACCCAGGTACCGCGTCCACATCCTGCCGCTCGCTCCAAGGTAATGAGAGGAGAAACCAGCTTCCTCGCTCTTCCCCTCTCCCTCCCTCTCTCTCTCCCTCTCTCTGTCTCTCTCGCCTGAGAGCTCATCACCTGAGCGAACAACTGGAGGGGGAGGAGGGGGTGAGTAGGTAAGGCACACTGTGTAAAATGAGGTCGCTGCCTAGCGGCTACAAGCTGGAAGTGATTCATCAGAGACAGAGGCAGGTAACACACACATGGACAAAAGTATGCGGACAGCTCACTGTTACACATATGCTATTTATATGGAGTTGGCCCAAATGGTGTCCATATATTTTTGGCCATACAATTGTTTTCATCCCTAAAGCCATTTAGTTAAAAAAATGTATTTCATCTCCAAAAGTGTGCGGACACCTGAATACTACACAGACACTATTTGTATGGAGTTGGCCCTAAATATTGTCCATTTACTTTTGGCCATTATATTGTTTTCATCCCTAGAACGATTTAGTTAAAAAACCTTTAATGTCCACAAGTATGTGGACACCTGAATTATACTCCCAGTAGTTCAAACAGAGTGTGTCCGGACCATACAGTGAATATGTACACACACTCCAGTCCAGCTCATCCCAGCCCTGTTCTGGTCTCAGACCAGTGAACCAAACTGGTTCTGCATTGGGAGGACAGACCCAGGTGTCCACATACATTTGGACACACAGTGTATAAGTGGATCTGTGTTTTAGGGGACATGTTTGCTCCCGTCTGCTCCGGCCCCTAATTGAATTACATTTATGTGTCGGGGTCCCGGTGCAACAGGCTGGAAAGGAGAGTCTGAGGCAGCCGCCCAAAATCCCTATCACCCCCCGCCACTCCCCGTCACCCCCGTCTCCCCTCCAGCCCTCCACTGATATGAAGCCACCATCTGTGCTCGGCCTCCACACATGTTACTGCTCTCAACAAATGTTCAGGGGCCCCAACCAGCCCCAACCGGCCCCCACCCACAAACACACAGCGAGTCACATGGCAACAACATCAATCATCCTGTTATTATTATTGATTATTGATTACTGACATTATTTACAGGACTCAAACACACATTAATTATAAAGCTTCAGTGAGCATTAACAAGAGATCTATGAACACTTATAAACACTTCATAACAGTTTATAACAGTTTATAACTGTTTATAACAGTTTATAACAGTTTATAACACCTGGACGTAGAAATAATGACAGGTTTAAATGAGTTGATAAAAAAGTTTTTTAATATAAAAGTTAATGAACGACTGAAAAGGTGTTATAAATCTGTTATTAAGTGTTTATAAGGTGGTTATGAAGTGCTGAATATCCAATAGGATGGCAGACAGGAGGAAATAGTCCCCAACAACCATTGAGATTAAAATCAGATTTCTAAGTGATGAAAGAAGAAGGAGAACAAATCAAAGAAGTGACAAAGGAGGTAGTGAAGGAAACAAGGAGACAGAAAAGAGGAGGTTAGGAAGGATGTAGGAGGAAGGAAAAGAGAGTAGGAAGCAAGGAAGGAAAATGGAGTTTCAACTAGAATAAGGAAGGAGGGAGAGGAAAAAGGGGGAGTGAAAAAGAAGGTGATGAAGATGGAAAGAAGGAGGTGAAGGGAAAAAGGTCAAGAAGGAAAGAAGGATGTGAAAATTGAAAGAAGGAGCAGAAAAAGGAAAGGAGATGAAGAAGGAAAGAAGGAGGTGAGGAAGGAAAGGACACATAGTCCCGATATAAAGAAGAAGAAGAAGTATTAGAGGAGGTGAAAGCTGAGGCTGGCAGCAGGAACCTGATCGTTCCTCTGGTATGTAGACGATGATCTAAGAATGGACAGAAATCCCTGAAAGACAGCGGTGATGGGGGTGAGGCGGGGTGAGGCGGGGTGAGGCAGGGCTGAGAGAGTTTCCATGGCCGACCTGTTGGCAGGCTGCTGTGTAATTACAGTCACCACATCCCCCAGCAGTCGACCAGTTAGAAAACAGAAAGAAGAGAGTCGTGCTGTAATTCACCCCTCATGGGTGAGGAGGGGGGAGGGATGCCTAAAGAAAAGCATGGACCACAAAGAGAGAGAGAGAGAGAGAGAGAGAGAGAGAGAGAGAGAGAGGCCAAGAAAAATGTTCCTGAGTTCCTAAAAACAGAAAGAGAGAGAGAGAGACTTATCTCTTATGTGACTCGCCCAGCAGATAGCAGCGCTGCGCCTGTGGGCGGAGCTGAGTGCACAACCAGCCAATCAAATGAATTAATGGAAAAAGTGCTGTGACTTCTGCACATTGCACTGAAAAGTCAAAGCTAATGTAACTTTTATTCACGTCTAAAAACCACGA
>CM075196.1:877500-892500 GCA_037577475.1 Chaunax sp. Z400 | reverse complement strand
TTTACCAACAGACCAGGTTAGACTGTATGATGAGTTTCTACCACGACTGAATGTGAGGATGCTGATTGGCCAAGAGTTGGGCGTGTGTGTCTATGTGTGTGTGTGTGTCTGTGTGTGTGTGTTGGTAACTGACAGAACTCAAGGTGTTAAAACCTGATTAAGTTCTCGATTCGTTCAAAGAAGAACTGCTGCTGGTTCTTCCTCTGGTGTCACACCTTCAACACTGGAGGACTGATAACACACACACACACACACACACACACACACACACACACACACACACACACACACACACACACACACACACACACACACACACACACACACACACACACACACACACACACACACACACACACAGTGTAATCTTATAAGTTCAGGGGTGAACGTTGGGTCTGTCAGGTGGAGGAGTCCTGAACTCCGGTGTAGCAGCAGATATTCCTGGACCGTCATGGCCGACGTTAAACCAGAGGTTATTATAAAGACGTCTGTTCAACATCCATCATGGAGGTCAGTGATTGGTCCGTTTTGTCTGTCTGTTAGCAGGACCACACTAACACCACCTGATGGAGTCACACCAGGTCAGATGGTCGGGCATGTAGCAGGAAGCACACATGATATTATGGGATGGATCTGGATACAGGATCAGTGTTTTCTCTGGTTCAACATGAATTAAACCAATCAGAGTGGAGCTGGGCGGAAACAGGATATCAAATGTAATCAATGGAAAAGGTGGTGTGACTCCTGCACTGAAAAGTTGAAACTAATGAATTTTATTTTTATTAAATTCTATTCTATTAATTTATATCCATGTCTCCAAACTACAAGAATAATGTGACATAAGAGAGGAGCGAGCAGAGATAGATAACACCATCCGGTCTGTTGTGGATCTGTTCCTGGAACAGTTAACAGAAGTGAAACTGCTGACGGAGTCACTCTGACTCACAAGACCTCCGTCCACCCAAACCTGCAGCCGTACGGGAGGAGAAGAAAAGTCCAGCCGTCATCAGTTTCTACTCTCCTTACACAGAAACAACCTCACCGCCGACATCACGTAAGAACATGAAGCAGAAGAAGAAGAAATGATCCTGCAGGGTCAACTTCACATCAACAGATCTGCAGAAGAAGACGAATCTGTAGAAGAAGATGGATCCGTAGAAGAAGACAGATCTGTAGAAGAAGACAAATCTGTAGAAGAAGACTGGAATAAATTCAGGACGTAAATATAAAATGTTTTAAAGGATATAAATATTTCAGCGTGACTGAAACAGCTGTTACACCTTAGCAACGAGGAGCCTAGCAACAGTAACAACCTCATTTATATTAAACATCATGATGACGCGTCTCTTTATAGAAATAAGGCAATCATTACCACTGAACAAGGAGCCAATGAGTCGACTGCTGATCAGTCTAACAGCCAATCACAGAGCAGTATTTTGTGTGTCGGGCTAACAGTGAGTCAGCGTTGCAGAGGGGAGGTCTGCTCATAGAGGGTGAAGGACAAGCAGAAACTGAGGTGTCATCGGAGCGGGTCAGCGCTTGCGGTCACACCTTCGGATTGACGGATGTGTTCATCCGTCATGTGACCTGGGAGCCGACCCCCCCGAGGGGCGGGAAGGCAGTAGCAGTCGATGGTGTGGAGCCTCACTGAGGTGACAGGAGCTGACAGGCCTTCGCTGCCCCGGGTCAGAGTCTCCAGTCAAGTGGACCAGCAAAAACCACAGACTGGTGACGGATTGTCCTCTGACTCACTGTCAGGCTGTGGACCAATCAGATCACAGAAGGTGAAAACCTTTCATCAGGTAACGTAAAGGAGAAGAGTTCAAATAAAAGAAGGCAATAAAATAAAAACCATCACAGTTTCTCAGAATCTAAGGAGACGTCTTCGATGGTGTTGTTGGTGATGTCATCATATGAGGTCATCCCCATTCCAGAACTAAAACTAGAATGAGACTCATCTCTGCAGACACTTCACAAACACCTCGGAAAAACACGAAAATACAAAAAAAAAAAGGCTGCAATACGAAAAAAGGAAAAAGTGTCTTTTTTTACTTATTAACTTGAGAGTAGAACAGAAACAAGCTCAGAGGCAACATAACTGACCTGATGTTAGCATGCTAGCAGTTAGCTCTTCAGCTACAAGCTCTCTGATCGTCACGACATCACCAAATGTTTCATGATGACATAAATTTGAAAGTTACTGTGTCTCCGATGTGAGAGAGGCTTAATTTAGTTTGCTAAGCTAACAAAATGAAGATGACATTTAGGTTACAGTGTTAGCTAAAGCTCAACTCTTAGGTTTGGCTGATAAGATGTCTGAACAAGGAAATGATTTCATGTCTGTTTGTTTGTTTGTTTGCTTGTTTGATGGTTTGTTTGTTACTCGATAGGATTACTGGACAAGAACAAAATAAGGGTGACAACACAACCTCCTTTTCAGAGGTCAAATCAGTATGTTGTTAGCTTAGCAGGCTAAAGTCTCACTCATATTGGACACACAGCTCAATTCAGGGTGAGGAAACATTTGGTGAGGTAGTGACCAATCACTGAGCTTGTAGCTGAAGTGCTAACTGCTATGCTAAAGCTAGTCGGTCACATTAGCGCTCCTGAACTTCAGAATTTATATCTCAATACTTCATCAGTACCACACATGAAACACTTTTATATCTGCATTTCATACCAGGAAAAGAACTGAAGATGTAAAAACACAGATTTATAATCAGATTTTTCACTTATGGCTGAACAGATTTTATGTTTCTTATGTTTTCACTGGTTTCCATGTGTTCATCAGCAAGTCAAACAAAAAGTACTGGACGCCCATTAAACGTGGGTCAGGAGAGAAGCCATTCAACCCCAGATATTCCCAGATATCTGGTCAGGAATAAACCCACAGATTATTGACAGATTATTTTGTCATATTCAGACAGGCTCGTCTCATGAAGCTGCTGATTGGTTGGCAGACGGCGATCAGCCTCTCACAGCGTCTGATTGTGATGCTGCTGCCGTCCTGAACAGAGCAGCATCTCCCTGCTGACAATAAGAGCTGAGAGGGGGGAGTCAGGGGGGAGAGGTGGGAGGAGGGTGTCGGTACAATGAGCCCAGTGTTACAGCGATGTGCTCTCCATTGTACCTCTGAGCTGAGAGGTGTCTCCACTTCCTGTCAGCTCCCAGTAAATCCTGCTGGTTTACACACACACACACACACACACACACACACACACACACACACACACACACACACACACACACACACACACACACACACACACACACACACACACACACACCAGTGGCTCACGTCCTGAGCTGGACAGCCTCCAGTCAGGTTTCCAGAGAGACACCTGAACGCCTCACACCCTCCATCATGTATGCTGAGTTTAAAGAGCTGAAAGGATTGATTGATCAGCTGATTAACCATCAAAACAAGCATAGAAATCTGATCGTTTCAGCTTTTACCATTAATCAAAGATCTCTCATGTTGTTTCACTCAAACAATTAATCAATAAACTGAGAAAATAATCTGGATCAGATTAATCAATAATGGAAATAATCAACTTTAATGTGAATTCTTAGAAAAACAGATCAAATCACGATTTAATTTACTAATTAGCTGATGAATATTTTAATCTCTAACAAACGATTTCTTCTGATACTTTTTAACATATTGACTTTTATATATCGTTATTGATCGTCATTAACGTATAATAATACCTTCTGAAACTCAAAAACATCTGACGTGTGATATAATTTATTAATATATTATAATCTATTAAACAGATGAAACTGATACCAGATACTGGTTTTCCACTCAGACTTCCAGTAAAACCAATCAAGCTTTCCCTCATTCCAGCTGACCGACTGGTCCTTGAACGTCTCGTGAGCGAGGCTCTGAGTGCAGCGGTGGATCAATGAACCATTTGTGGTTCTTGACCAGACAGAGGAGGAAGAGGAAACATGAACGAGATGAAGACGTCTAAAGCCGGAGGAGTCTGAGGAGCAGTCAGCGGTAACACATCACCATCATCATCATCACTATCATCATCATCATCATGATCACTATCATCATCATCATCATCACCATCATCATCATCATGATCACTATCATCATCATGATCACTATCATCATCATTATCACCATCATCATCATTATCATCATCATCACCATCATCATCATCACTATCATCATCATTATCACCATCATCATCATCATTATCATCATCATCATGATCACTATCATCATCATTATCACCACTATCATCATCATAATTATCACCATCATCATCACTATCATCATCATCATTATCATCATTATCACCATCATCATCATGATCACTTTCATCATCATTATCACCATCATCATCATCGCCATCATCATCATCGTCACTATCATCATCATCGCCATCATCATCATTATCATCATCATTGCCATCATCATCATCATCACTATCATCATCATCATCATCACTATTATCATCACCGCCATCATCATCATCAATATCATCATCATCATCATCACCATCATCATTATCATCATCGCCATCATCATCGTCGTCATCATCATCATCATCACTATCATCATCATCATCACCATCATCATTATCATCATCGCCATCATCATCGTCGTCATCATCATCATCATCACTATCATCATCATCATCATCATCATCACTATCATCATCATCATCGTCATCATCACCATCTTCATCATTATCACCATCATCATCATCATAACTATCATCGCCATCATCAGCTGTCAGAAAATAAAAATAACACAAATTTACTCAATTCATGCTGATGTCAGCAAATAAAAGGACTGTACTGAATAATTAAAGACCTCTGTCTCTTTCCTACAATACAAATAAAGTTTATTATTATTATTATTATTGGCTCTATTATTGCTCAGAAGAGATGGGTAAATGTAAAACCAGGTCCCTGACTGGATCTGTTTCCATGTTATAATCTGTCAGAGGACATGTGACCCTGTGGTCAGTTAACGTTTCTGTTTCTGTCACAGATCTTCAGATTCAGGACGTTTGTTTCAGACGATACAGAACCAGAGCTCTCGCTCTCTCTCTCTCTCTCTCTCTCTCTCTCTCTCTCCCAACAAACAGACCACAAACATGAGCTGCTTCATGTTTCATCTATTTTCTTCCTCTCAGTCCCAGCTGTGTTGGCATGACGACTAAGCAGAAGAGGAGCAGAAACTTCCCAAAATCAACATTACACAACCCTTTATTACCTGATCAAACCTAAAAACACTCAAACACTTCTGCTTCCTAGGACTGCAGGGGAGGAGAAGGGGAGGGGGGAGAGGGGTGAGGAGGGTGAGGGGCCTTCCTTCAGCCCAGCAGGCCTCAGTCATAAACGCTGGTCCTTTTGTTGGAGCACAGTCAGCAGCAGGAGACAAACAATAAGAAAACTCCTTAAGTCCTTGGCTGAGGTTTGAACTGAACAACAACGCAGTCACACCTCATGTTTATGACATCATAAAGGTAAAGTCAGAAAACATTAACAAAAGCAAAAAGAAAAATCTCATGAAGTCATTTTAGTCTGCAGTTGGTTGATGGTTTAAAGGAACAGCTGTGTAGCATAGCATCACCTGACTCCACCAGATGAGGAATGAATTTTAATTTTATGAACATCTTCTGTAAATAAAATAATCCACGTTTATAA
Source organism: Chaunax sp. Z400 (assembly GCA_037577475.1). Classification (NCBI taxonomy): domain Eukaryota; kingdom Metazoa; phylum Chordata; class Actinopteri; order Lophiiformes; family Chaunacidae; genus Chaunax; species Chaunax sp. Z400. The sequence continues at coordinate 886,827 of CM075196.1, read as the reverse complement.
AGTCAGTAATAATCCTGACAAACACATTTATTATTAGTCCTCCGCTATGCAGATGATGTCATTCTAGTCATCTAACAGACGACGTCATTACACAACTTTAAATCCCTGACAGACTGGAGACGTGTTGGAGGAGGCTGGAGGAAGGGCTCTGTCTAACGCCTGGTGCAAAACACCATCAGCGTCCCCCGTTGTTTCGTTTAAGTATCCTCCGTCAGGGAGGTGGAGCCTAAGGGTGTGTGATTGGACCCAAAAGATAGTGAACTACATCTGGGCAGGGCGGAGCCAGAGGCAACTTTGATGGAGGCCTGCAGCAGTCCTGATGTGCCAACCAGTGATCCGACCTGGGTATAGGACAAAAGACTAATGGAACCATGTAGTATCTGGTTCCCTCTGAAGGCTCCTCAGGATATCTGGAGCTCAGAGTCTCTCAGTTTTATCTGATAAACCAATGATTAGAGGTTTTGGGACTGAAACCATCTCAACCTGTTGTCAGACTTTAAATGGGTAAGAAGCCCGGCTCGCTGGCTTGGAGCTGGGCGTGGTTCTAAATGAATCAGCCAATCAGAACATGTTCCATGTCTGGATGTGTTCCTTAAAGTGACATCATCAGACCAGACACTTTGTGCAGAGCTGCATTCAGAATCCTTCAACCTGTTTTTATCAGATACTGATCAGATAAATCTGATGAATCAGAGAAATCAGAGGAAAATGATTAAAATATTGGTTTGGTCTGAAATGTTAATAATAACCTGATCATGTGACTAAATATGATCAAACTAATGAGGTCATTTGACTCTCAGACTGAATATAAAACAGATGATTAAACTAACACTACGTTGAGTATTAGTATACTAAGTACTCCTTTGTACTTTGACTGTGTTGTACTTACTTGTACTTGTACACAGGCCCCTCCCTGCAGACGTCTGTCAGGAATGTAACATGAGGTCACTGAACTATTTGTGTTTGGCTTCCTATCTGTGTGTGTTCACTGCCATTCATATGAGTGGAGGGTGAGGGGGTGAGGGTCTAATCTCTCTGCAGTCAGACGTTCTCAGTCCTCTCCAGTCACACTCTGACTGCTCTTCAAAATAAAAGCCTTTTATCTTCCACCCTCTCGACCAATTAGAACGAAGCACACTTGTCTGTGGATCATCAGACGGCTTCAGTTCTCTGAAGATGCCGTCCTTTGACGTGGGAGAGCGTGATCACGGCTACATTAGTAGAAGAAGAAGAGGAGGGTTTGACACAAACACTGGTTTAAATTCTCTGTGATTCATCTCTGATCGTATTTATCGTGAACAGAGTCCTTCAAACGTCACATACTGCAGTACTTCTACACAGTCAGAGTTTAAGTACGTCAGAAGATAGTAGGATCCTTCAGTCTCTTTTATTTTACGTTTAAACCTCCTCGGAAACAAAACGACGACCAATCACAACCCAGCCTGAACCCTATCCTTTGTTTTCAATCAAAATATTGTACAGTAGAATATTTGTGTCTCAGAAACAGATCAGGAAGTTTTAAATGATGCATTTCATTCCAAAAAATGTGAACGTTTGAGTCTCCATGAATCAACAGAGGCGACGTTACAGAGGTGGAAGTGTGAAAAAGGAGAAAAGGAAATAAAAGAGTGAGGGCGTAACGGGAAGGTGTGTGTTCTTAACGTGTTCTCAGAAACAGAAGAAGAAGTGTGGTGATGAGTCGACAGAAACGACGTGTCAGCAGATTACAGCCTCAAGGAGGCTTCAGAAAAGAGGAAACTCAACGTGTGACTGTTTCAGGAAGGCTGCTTCCTTACCTGCTCTCAGACCAGTTTGAGTCGGGTCCAGCAGAGACGCACCGGAAAAAGAGAAGAAGAAGAAGAAGAAGAAGGATTAGTGCAAATGGTCTGACAGTAAGAAGTAAACGACAGCAGAGACACGGAGGATCTGAGGTTTTTTATTGATTATTATATTTCATGATATTACAGGTCACGACCCCTCCTCCTGTTATAAATAAAGTTCTCCTGTTTTGAATGAACAGTAGGTTAGAACACCTCTCCTCCCGGTGGACAGACGTCCTTTGTCCGTGTTGTTGTAGCGGTCTGACCTGAATGGGGGCTACAGTGCAGACGGATCCAGGTCTTAATGAATTCTCTTCTGGTCTGCTGCACGTATACATAAGTCGGATGGTAATCATTGTCTGCTATGGCTTGGATCAATTTGCATTTAACCCAGATTTAAGGACGAAAGAGGACTGAGGAGCAGAAACAGGGACAGGAAGTCATCTTATCTCCGTCTTCTTTATTTCTGTGATGAAATAAATGTCTCTGTTCTTTTTTTATTCTTTTATTTCTTTGTGTTGAAGCTGTTTAGAGCCACAAATCTCTGTCTGCACTTTCTCAGATGCCAGACGTCAGAACAAAGGAGGCTCCTGAGAGGACAGGAAGACGCCCCCCTACAACACCCCGGGGCGGGCGGCGTCCTCTGGGTCACCTAGTTCTGCCCTGGGGAGGGGGATCTTTCTTTTCCCAGGCTCATTAGGAGTCTGGAGCTCCGAGCGAGACGTTCAGGTGAACTGGTTTACACAAGAACCGGACAGACTCCCAGTCCTCCCAGTCTAATGTCAACCGAAACTGAAAAATCCACCTTGAAACAGAAACAGTTTCCTGTTTGCATTCGCAGCGACAACAGGAAAAATAAAGTTAATCAAAATGGCGGTGTGATGGTGCGTTCACACCGAACGCTAAGTCAGCTGTGTAAACATTAGCCTTAAAATATGGAACAAAATGGACAAATGTCTGTCATATGGATGTAGCATGTAGCTAACTATCAGACAAGATGCACATGGAGTCTGCAGTCACTATATGTAGCATATCCTATTAGCCTGCCAGGATTCAACACACTGTATGCTCATGTTTAGGACTCAAGATAACTTATTGTAAACTATTCTCAATGATTAGCATGACATTAACTATAATTTAACTGGATGATGCTGTAATTGAGGCACAAAGGCCGATTTCAGTACAGACACAACATGCTAAAGAGTTAGCCTGCCATGAACACATTGTACACTACAATTTAGGACATAAAATAACTTGTTAGCATGACGTTAGCTGTCTTTTCAATTAGCATGCTTTAGCATTGGCACGAGGGACAGTTTAAGTACATATGAAATATGCTAAAGTATTAGCATGGAGCCTGATATCCCTCAGCCTTGTATATCCTGAAACGTTGGCTAGCCACGTCTCAACATAGAGTGAACTGAAGTACCCACAAAAAGCTTGTTTTAAATTGTTAGCATGACGTTAGCTGTCATTTTAATGAGCAGTAGCCTTAGCGCTGACATAAAGGCCACTTTCAGCACAGACAGAATATGCTTAAGTGTTAGCATGTAGCCTTTTATTACTCCATACAGAGTTTGCTAAACTGTTAGCTTGTAGCTAGCTTGTTATCTACATTGGCTGAACTGATCGACCTGTCACTTAGTGGACATTTTGACTTAGCTGTACATTAAAGATGGCTGCATTCCATTTGGATAAGCTGGTCCTGACAGTGTTCATGCTAACTCTCTTTTCTTTGACTCCATCATGGCAGAAACATGGAGTTTATCCTCCATGTATGACCCTGACTGACTGGATCGTTCACAGCGACTTATTGATTGACCCTGTTTTCCTGTCACATCATCACTGGATCACAATCCATGAACTGATCCAGACGTTAACATGCTTCATCTGTGTCACATCGATCGGACTCCAAACACCGACATGAACTGAGACAAGAGGAGAAAACACATCAGTGAACTCCATTCAGTCTGCTCCCTTTGAGCGAGGCACAAACAGCCAATGAGGACGCACAAAGCCGGCCTTTCAGGTTCATCTGGACTGATGTAATAAAATTGACACATGGAGTCGGTTAAATTCTGGGGCGCCCGTTACCTAAACTCTCATTTCCAAAGCACTGTCACCTCCCCTCACTGCAAATGAATCAATTACAGAGCAGCATAATCCTGTTAGGGGCCGATGAATGCATACCTCCCTGTTGGCAGGTGCTGGCAGGCTGAGGGGGCTTATTGGAACAGCCGATATCAAAGCTGGGGGTTTATGAGCCACGTTAGAACCACTGAGAACCACTGAGAACCACTGAGAACACGCTGCCTCAGCCGACACAATGATACAAAGTGGTAACGACAGAATAAACCTGAGCTGCAGATTCAGTGTTTACTTATGTTCCTGTTAGACTTGTTTACTTCATGTTGTTGTTCCTCTGAAGATCTGATGGTTTAACAACCTTTTATTTCATCTCTGACTTTTAGGGGAAATGTTGGAGAATTGAACATCTATTTGTAAATTGTGAAACAAAAATTCGAATTATAAGACACAGATCTTTAATGGTGCATTCATGCGCTGTCAGAATAATCAGAAAAATTTGTTAAATTAATTAATTAGGAAAAATTCACGTAAACTCTGCCTCGGGTCGGAACAAATTCGTTTCAGACACAGAAACATGACGGATGAAAATAAAAGTTTGGTTGATGGGTAGAAACTTTTAATTATTTCATGTAGTGAATATCAATAATTTGTGGTCATTTAATTTGTAAGATAGTCTTCGGTTGTGATTATTGATTAGCATTAAGCCTGATAACAAGTCAGATAAAGCTAACATAACATAATGTGACATAAAATGAAAATAAGTAAGTAGATGGAATTAAACTTAATATGTGCAGAACTAAGAACTAAAATCGTTTCAGTTCTTGTGGTGCAGATAAAATAAAGTCTGAGATTCTTAGAAATATGTAAAGATTTCTCTGTTTACCAACGTGACACAAAAATGCTAAATTTGAAATATTTGTGTATTCATGCAAGTTTGAAATCATTCAACTTTTGTTTGTTGTAGGAACTAAAAAAAAGTCGCTAAAACTAAATTCTAAGACCAGAAACCGTTCTTAGTTCTTAGTGGAACAGATATAATAAAATGGGACTTCATTAAAATTCCTGTTTTTTTAATTCTTTTTGCAAACAAAGTCAAAACAAAGATGTGAATAAAACACGACAGCTGATGTAAATTGAATGCAGCAAATACAGAAAATCTGGATTATTAATTTATTCATGTTCAGTCCTGAGAACTGCAATCGTTAATAGTTCCTGTGGAGTCGATGCAGTAAAACGACGGGTTCTCCGGACTATGAAAAGGTTCCTCCAGTCTAAACGTGTCTATTTATTGTAATTCTGTGATGAAAATATGTTGTTTGTGTTATTTGTGTTTTTGTACAAGATGGAAAATTTTACATTTTGCTGGGAGAGAAAGTTCCTCCAAATTGAGGGGTTCCCTGCAGATATATTAAAAAGAGGGTTCTCCTTAGAACGGCACCAACTATGAAACGGTTCCTCTGAACCGAAACTCATTAGTTGTACTTTAATGACAGCTTTACTGATGTCTGCTGTCAGGTACAACTGTCACTGTTGGAGGCTGCTGAGCAGCAGAGGGCGGAGGGGAGAGGGGGGAGGTGGGTGAGTCGGTGGGAACCAACAATCCGCCTCATTGTTTTGGCGGCGGCGCTCCTGGGCGCTCAGCGGCGACACATTCACAAGGTCCAATCTGTCTGGCAGCAGCGGCCGACATTCTGAAGCACCTTGTCAGATAACGCCTGAACCGGAGCGAGGAGCTGCCCCCAGGGGCAAATAATGAAACCCCACCATGACAAAGGGGGGAGGACCGGGGGGGAGGCGGACTCAGAGACAACAAGATGGAGGGAAAGAAAGAGAGAGTGGTAGAAAGAGAGAAAGAAGAGGTGGTGGGGGGGACTAAAGCCCTTGCTCCGCACTCCCTCACCACCCTCCCTCGTCCTCCCCCAGCTGACAGACCCGACTCACCCAGACCATTGTGCACCGGGGGGGTTCAGGAGATAAATGGCCGCATGTTAACCACGTTTGACAGGCCGCACAAAAGGGGACACCTCGGGTCCCATGACGCAACCTGCATACCTCACCCACCCTCACCCAGCCTCACCCATCAGCATCACCACCTCGACATAGGAGCATGGAGGACAGGAAGAAGGACACTTATCAGTCTCTTTCAAAGTAAGAGCTTCATCCAAACTGAAGAGACAGCTGTTTGATCTGCTCAAAGTAAAGTCGAGTAAAACACGAACCAGTGGAGCGTCTGTCAGGAGGAAACCATCTTTGGATCAACGATCAGAAGGTTAATCAATATGTTCTGATCAAACTGATGCTTCAGGTCATAATCAGTGTCATTACGTCAAATCATTACTGACTCGCTGTAATTCGACAACTTTCCAGTGTACAGTAACGAGCTCATGCTAACGACATGCTAACACTGTTCGTGTAAAATAGGGCGTCGCCCCTGTGGACTGGATTGGTTGTCAATTGTCAATAAAGATTGGTTTGATCATCTGTGCCATCCTGTGTGTTGAAATGTCTAAAACAAGGTGGCTCGGAAGACATGGGCGTGGTCTGGAGTTAAGCTAGCTACATTTTACTGTATAGTGTTTGCAGTGTTAGCTTCATAGCTAGCTACGGTCTGCTAGTTTGCTACTTCATGCAGTCTCAAGTACTTTGGGGAATCAGTTCTGATGTCAACCAATCAAAAATTCTTATGTCAGAAATTCATCCGAACTAATTATTTTTTTTGAGGGACCATCAATAATATTACATATAAATGTTACCGTTGGATTAAACCAGAGTTAGCCTGAGGCTAACAGGTCACCATTAAAACAACATTGAGAAAAGCTGAGTCAGACAAACAAAGCAGTAAAATAACAGATTTGATTTTGGAGAAAACCAAATGTTTTGTTTTCCTATATCAGTCATTAGCTTCTCAGATGCTAACTGTTTTAGCATGTGTGTAAACTACATGATCATTGGCATTAATCTGCAGCTCTATAGCAGATCAATATACAGAGTAACCAATCAGAGGCCTGACACCAATCTTTTTTTTACTCCGCCTATGATCTCAGCTCCTCCTCCTGTTTACAAACATTGTTAGTCTGTCAGCATCCTTCCCAGAATGCATTGCGCTTGGATTACTTGAGTCTTTTCCTACGATGATAAACTTTGACATCTTTCAGGATGATGATTCAGCATTTTTACATCTTTGCATTTGATATTGTGTTTTCGTCCTGATGCTTAATTGATGATGATGATGATGTCACAGTTTTCACATTTTTGTAACTTTACTTGATGACATCATCCTTTTCTACAACCGAGACGAACTTTAGCATCTCTGGACGATGATGCTGCATTTCTGACACGTGTGTGTTCAGCTGTAATAAATCACAGGACAAAAGCAGCAGAGTGGAGGAGAGGGAGGCGGGGGAGTATATTTGGGGCTGGGGGTTGGTTATGTTAGGATGGGGGGGATTATTCTCCTAACCTTTTCAGCTCTGCCTGCTCCTTTGATGGCTGACAGGACTCACAAAGGCACCTGCCCCATCCCAGAGTGTCCCCCTGCCTCCCCCTGCTCTCCTCCCCTGACCTGACCGGCATTCCTGGCCCACAGGGGGTCCTCCCCATGGCTACCTTTACACCCCCCCCCCCCCCCCCCCCCCCCCACCACCACCACAAACCAGTGTCTGGTAATCCCATAGCAAACAAGGTTGTAGCGGCTCAGAGGAGACGCACGAGACTTCTCAGGACCGCTCGGCTGAAAGGTGGACGACTGATGCCGCCGTCAACGTGGGAACCAAGATCCCGTTCATTATGGGAAGGAAGATGTCGACCAGAGCTGGATCTGGACTCTCATAAACCGGGTCTCACAGACTGAAAACTAGAGACCTTCAGACGGGGTCAGGAAAAACTAAACCCTTTTTAAATGTCTGAGTCTTCATCGATGATGAAGGTGGATTTTAATAGAATAAACTAATAGAATGACAACAGAAGCATCAATTTTAACCATGAACAATAAAAAATAAACTGTTTGTTAGATTTGAGTAAAACTAGAATAAACATTTAATTCATTCATCCATCGTTTTTCATCCTGTCTTATGTTTGATATTTCATAATTCTGTTGTTCATGTATAAAATGTATGATATAAATATATAGATATAAATGTATAGACATAAATGTATGGAAATAAATGTATGGAAATAAATGTATAGATATAAATGTATGATATAAATGTATAGATATAAATATATGATATAAATGTATAGATATAAATGTATAGACATAAATGTATGATATAAATGTATAGATATAAATGTATAGACATAAATGTATGATATAAATGTATAGATATAAATGTATAGACATAAATGTATGATATGAATGTATGATATAAATGTATAGATATAAATATATGATATAAATGTATAGATATAAATGTATAGACATAAATGTATGATATAAATGTATAGATATAAATGTATAGACAAAAATGTATAGATATAAATGTATGATATAAATGTATAGATAAAGGTATGATATAAATGTATAGATATAAATGCATGATATAAATGTATAGATATAAATGTATAGACAAAAATGTATAGATATAAATGTATGATATAAATGTATAGACATAAATGTATGATATAAATGTATAGATATAAATGTATAGACATAAATGTATAGATATAAATGTATGATATAAATGTATAGATAAAGGTATGATATAAATGTATAGATATAAATGCATAGACATAAATGTATAGATATCAATGTATACATATAAATGTATAGATATAAATGTATGATATAAATGTATAGACATAAATGTATAGACATAAATGTATAGATATAAATATATGATATAAATGTATGGATATAAATATATAGATATAAATGTATAGATATAAAATAAAAGATATAAATGTATAGATATAAATGTATGATATAAATGTATAGACATAAATGTATAGACATAAATGTATGATATAAATGTATAGACATAAATGTATAGACATAAATGTATGATATAAATGTATAGATATAAATGTATTGATATAAATGTATAGACATAAATGTACTGATATAAATGTATAGACATAAATGTATAGATATAAATGTATGATATAAATGTATGTAAAGACGGTCAAACGTGAGGACCCCCTGTAACCCCCGCTAGGACTCTGAGGACCCCCCGGAACCCTCTCCAGCACTCTGGGGATCCCCTGGAACCCCTCGAGGACTCTGAAGACCCCCTGGAACCCCCTCCAGCACTCTGAGGATCCCCTGGAACCCCTCAAAGACTCTGAGGACCCCGTGGACCCCCCTCATGAAGGAACGTCTGCCTGCATTATGTTCAGAGGTCACTGCTGTATTTAAGGATGGTGGACGTACAAAATGTAGGACTGACTACTAGTCTAAGAACTTTCAGGTACCTTTCCTGTC
>CM075196.1:867500-872500 GCA_037577475.1 Chaunax sp. Z400 | reverse complement strand
CTAAAATCAAAGTGAAGTTCAGCCTCCATGTTTTCTCAATTCAAGAATTATTCTAGAATTTATATCAAAAACACTCGAATCACGAGAAATATTGACATGACTAGAATTTCTGCGACTGACAGCTGAAAAAAAATCTGTCAAGAAAGTAACGAGATTATCTAGAAACCACTAAAATCTAGAAAAACCTCTAGAAGTCACAAAAAAAGATGAAACCACTGGAGGAAAAAATCTCAAAGTCTCTGGAGTCAAGAAAATAAAAGAATCTGGAAACTAAAATCTAGAAAATGTTGAAACAAACATCTGGAAATGTCCAGAAAAATCAATCAATCTGGAAACCGCTCAATCATTACAATTATCATGCGACTGTGATGTCACTATGATGTCACGCTGTGGTGGCTGGGGACGGCAGACGGTGGTGTTTTATTTTGGCGGTGTGGTGGGGGTGCATTAAGACTTCCTGTTGTTAATATAATGTCACTGCTGCTCCTCCCTGAACAAAGGGCCCCTTCTTCTCGGAGCGGGGCCCCGGCTCCTCCTCCGCTGTCCCACCAGAGGTGTTTGGTGAAGTAAATCTGCCTAAATCCTGGATGGGGGTGAGGGGGGGGGGGGGGGGGGGGGGGGGGTGAAGGTGAATGAAGATAATCTGCTTTCCGTAACAATAAAAGCATTCTGGGATGTGAAGGAGGATGAAAATTAGGAATTCATATCACATGGTTGATTTTAGAGCTGAATCCTGACCTGCAGCAGGGCGGGGGGGGCGCAGGGGGGCCGCCGGGGCCCCAACAGAGTTTACAGTGAAGACACCTGGTGAACTGTAATATCTGAACTTTTATCCGTTTATTTCGGTTTCCGTTCATTTTCAAAATAAAACGACAGAAATGTTTCACAAAATTGACTGTAAGAATCCTTCGAAGTAATGGAACTTTTTATTTTTATCATTTTATTTATAGGAACTGTTTTTCTTCTGAAGTGCTAAAACTCACTTTTTGTTATTTCTTAACACATTTTGAGGAAAATATTTTATGCTTCATGTGAACGAAGATGAAATGAAAAACCTTTAAATCTTCTCAGGAGTAAAATGAAAGAAAATGACGACTGAACGACAAATAAAGACGTTTTGACTAAAGAACCACAAACAGCATCAAATGATTAAGAAGTTAGAGTTTTTAACTAACTTTTCTTTAAATGTTTTCTTTATTTATTCTCTGACTGTTTTAAGGGTAAATTAATCCTCCTTAAATGTGTGTGTGTGTGTGTGTGTGTGTGGGGGGGGGGGGGGGTCTATGTAGGGCACAAACACCTTCGCTCCACCTTACAATCCTCCTTTCTTTCTCCTCACTCCTTTTCTTTCCACTTCACCTCCTTCCCTTTTCTCTCCTCCATCTTTTCTCTGCGCCTCTTTTTCATCTGGGACGATGCAGCCGGCCCGCCGGCGCTCAGAGGCTCTGAATGGTGATTAAGAACGAAGAGAACAGAGAGAGAGGAGCAGCTTTTTCTTTGTTCTGCCCTCAGGGGGTATTTACTGAGGGGAGGGGGGCAGATATGAAACACATTCAGGTCAGTCAGAGAGAAGAAGAAGAATTCAGCGTTTGACAGAGTTTCTAACTAACAGGTGACAAACGGTCGAGAGACATGACATCATCGTTTTCACAACGTTAACATTTAAATTATGACAGAACAAAAGAGACAGAATGAAACCAAACTGATTTCAGCTTTAAAATGAAAATTAAGCTTCGTTGTTAACTCTGAGCAGCAGCCAATCGTCACACGTCTCTCACACACTGAGATTATAATAAAGTTTTATTTAATCTACATGTGGATCAAATTAAAGCACCAAAACAAAACAACAGCATCGCCTGTAAAGGATAAACCGACTGAGCTGCTGCAGATATAGAATTTAAAAATGACATAAAAAATCAACTTGTTACATTAAAAAAGGTGATATTTGTTCAAACGAGAAATAATCTGTTTCCTATGAAATAACACATTTTCCTGACTGTCCTGAACGTCTCGATCACATTCACCCTCCATCCTCTTCCTCATCATCACCACATGAACCAGATAAACAACAGATATGACATCAAAACCTTTGAACTGTTCTCATCCACAAATAACAAACAGCTGATTTTATCGTCTTTAAGGCCGACCTGAAACCCGTCACTGAGGGTCCCGGAGGCCTCAGGGTCTGAGACCAGGATCACATAAGGAGAGAAGCCCTTTTTAAATATGTTTTAAATTCAGGTGACATCATAATACATTAGATTTACATAAAAATGAGAAACGTACAGCTGAGAGACGCCTCGATTTAACCAGCGACTACCTGACAGTCTGTATTCAGGGCTCAGCGCTGAGTCATGGTTTCCTCTGATGAAGCATCTGAATTTATGTTCAACAACTGTAAACAATCTTTACACTGTAAAAATATTTGGATGTTATTATTATGATAAAAGCTGATAAGCTCTGATAACGTCTGTTTGACAACATGCAAACTAGAATCTGACCAATCCTGGACGTCTGTTCAGCAGCCTGCAGACCCCGCCCCTACACAAAACTTCAGACCAGTAGTTTTTGAATAGTTTCGACGCCTCCTCGACTCCACACACATAGAAATGTTAGCTTCGGTTTAGCCAAACGTCATCGACTGGGCGAAAATGAGAGAACGTTGACTTTCACACAAAAACTGGTCTCCTGGATAAAGGTCCTGTGTTTGACCTATCCATCCACCACGCCCTCTTGTCGCTCTCATACAACGTCCACCTGGATGAGCTCACACAGTTAGCCAAAACCTGGAGCGTCTCATACAGACGTTAAAGGTCAAATTTATGAGACACCAAACAGGGTTGGGTACCGACCTTTTATGGTTAAAGGCCGAATTACGGTTACCACAGAGTAACGATTTATGTCAACCAATCAAATGACAGATTTCAGAGAATCTGTCAAGCCTGTAAATGTGGTCACACATTTCAAAACTCAGCAGTCGATGTAACATAGATGTAACATCTGTAAAGAAGTCCAACGTTAGCTAACATTAGCACGTCTAACCTGAGGAAACACCTGGTCAAACACTGTAGCTAACGTTAGCACGTCTGCAGCTAGCGATGAGGATGGAAAGCTGGACCCTCCACAGAAACTTTAAGTGAGGCGTCGACAACTTCATGACATCAACATGTCATTAATTAGCTAGTTGGATTATTAGTTGTTGGCGATAACTGAGTTTTTTACACTGTAATTGATGGTGTTAGCTTAGCATTTTTACTAACGTTAGCCTTAACAACCAGCCAGCCAATAAACAGAACAAATTCTTCAGTTTCTTCTTCTTCTTTGATAAGACAGACTAGATGCTACAAAGATGTATTACTGCCCTCTACTGGTTGTTATTAATGATCTTTACTGAGCTGATATTCATCAGTTTCATCTTTTAGTATTGGATTGTAACCAGAGACAAAAATGAGTATTAAAAAACATGGTTTTATATTATTGACTCTGATTGTAAATGAAAGATGCAGACAGGTCTGATGTGGTTCTCTGAAAGCTTCCAGTCTGTTCCACATTTATGTTGATCTCTTTTTGCTTCATGTGAGACTCAAACACCAGAACCCGACAGACGAACCGAACGTTCTGGTGAAAAGGGTCAAAAACCAGGCGCGTGTTCTAAAACCCTCCAATAAAACACATTTTAAATGTATGTTACATAAAGAAATCATTCATATCTGTGAATTCTGTGTTTCTCAGCTCATTTTATTCCAACACGTTTGTCAGAACCTTTATAGGTGTAAAAACTACATTTTACTGGGACCTAAAACTAAACACCAGATGAAGCAGCAGAAATGTGAGACGTGTTCTGATCAATTCAACTAAAACATCGTCTTGTTCCATAAAGTTAACATAAAATAACAGAATATAAGAATATATATTATTATAGGTGATTTTATAGGAGCTGTTCGGCTTACAGAGGCTTTAATGTTACATTTAAAGGTTTAAAACATGCTGGAGGATTTCTCTGCTGCTCTTTAGCGGCGGCTCGTTTCTGACGACTCAACGTTTAAAATGTGGTGATTTTGTGCGAGCAGGTTGTAAACATGGAGACGGTAAACAGAGCAGAGCGTCGGTCTCTGGGCGGACAGTGACACGGCGGTGAGACATGTGGCATGAATGGTGCAACCGCTGCACCTGAACGCCCCTCACACATCTCTGGGGATAAAACTGATCCTGGTCCTGCTCTCAGACCGTCACACAAACATCTGTCAGCAGCTGACTCTGTTGGGAATAAATAAAATGTGTCTTTAAATCTGACCAAAACGTTGAGTTTATTTACACAAACCACAAAAAAGACTGAGAGGGTTTTAAAATCCATCCATCAGAGAACGTCACACATGAATCCATGAAGCTTTCAAACCCCACAAAGCTCCTCATCTGCAGTCTGAGAAAACTTTAAGCCATTTAAAACAAACTCACAGATGGAAACACGGCGTTCAAACATCCAGTGAACACATCACGAAGAAGGAGAAGAAGAAGGAGAAGAAGAAGAAGGAGCCGTCATAAAACAGCTGGACGTAACCCAGAGATCCTGTTACACCAGGCCTTAATCTGCCCCCTCCTCACCCCATCAACAACCCCCTCCTCACCCCATCAACAACCCCCTCCTCACCCCATCAACAACCCCCTCCTCACCCCATCAACAACCCCCCTGGGACCCCTGAGAGGAGACGGAGCCCAGAAGAAGAAAACCCACAATGACACAAAGTGTCGCCAGGAGGAAACATCTTCACACAACTTCATGACGGACAAATTAAAACCGATTTAAATACTCTGAACATTCATTTCTGTGTTTTTTTTAATTTTGACATGAACAAGTTATTTTTTTAAACCATAATTAAAACAGTTTTCCTGCTGAATGTACTGATTATATTTTAATATTCAGTTCATGTCAAGCATTTCAGGGCTCAGAGCATCAATTCTGTTTCTTTTGTCAGCGCTGAAATGTCGGATTGTACCTTTAA
>CM075196.1:842500-862500 GCA_037577475.1 Chaunax sp. Z400 | reverse complement strand
GTTATTGGTCGAGTTTATGACATCATAAAAATGGCAAAATAAGACATTAGGAAGAAACCAATGGTTTATTTACTTCATCCTAATTTTGACTCCTCTGGGCTTCTGTACTTGTAGCAGGTGTTAAACAGTCTTTCATGTGTTGGTCATGTGACTCCGCCTCCTCACACACAGGTGGATGATAATCTGTGATGGAGACTTTTGGATTACCTTAATCTGTGTTTTGGGTTGGTAGACGGATATTATGGGCTGTTGGGGGGGGGGGGCTTTAAAGGGGTATTACATTAATCACAGTATAAGTGTTCCCATTAGGCTGGGGGGGTGGGGGGGTGTCCACATCTGTCTGAACCCCAACAGGCTGAAATCTGTGACGACGACAACGATGATGATGATGATGATGTCAGATTATGATGGAATACTTATGGTTTTCTTTAGACTATAATATTAGTCATTAAAACTGGAATAAAAAACAGGATCATTTGACTAAAATAAAGAATGTTTGGATGTCCTGACAGAAGTGGGGTCATGAAGTGGACCTGATGAATCCTCCTAACACTGAGACACTGATGATGTGTTCACTGCCGTTTGGTTTTCTGTGTTTCATTGTCCCTCTCTACCCAAACACACGTAAGTGATGCCACACACTCCTCTACAGGCTGGATTAAAGAGGAGGAATGAGACTCTCCTCCTCCTCCTCCTCCTCTCATTACAGCCTCCTTCTCAGTCTACCTGACAGTCTTTCACAGGTAGGAGCTAATCCCTCGTCCGGCTCTCGCTAATCAAAAGTCAGACTATTTGTGGTTCACATGACTCGACTCCTCACCAGTTCTCCTCCTCTTTGGAGCAGATAAAGGATGCCATCCTGGCTCAGCGCTGGTGAAGGTTGTAGAGGATGTCAGGTCCAGGTAGGCAGAGATGAGATCGTCACCTGGATCCAGAATGTCTTTAAAGGAATCTTTACCATTGTGGGACAATTACCAGATTTTAGGTGACATGATGAGCAGCCTTGAAGGAGGTTCACTCTCTGGTTTGTTGATTTTCTACCACAGTAAACTGGATCTCTGAGGACTTCCTGTCGGACTCTGATGGACTGACGGACACAGAGACTCACCTCACATGATTCGGTCTCTGGCGTCTGTTCCTCTTCGTTCCTACGCTGTCATTGTGTTCAACTATCAGTCTTGACAGTCACTTCCTGCTGTCAGATAACAGCCTCCACCTCCTCCACCTCCCTCCTCTCTGACATGTTACTGTACACTAATCACTCCAGACCCACATCCTCCTGTTTCCTCCTCAGGTATCTCAACACCACTTACTCATCATCATCCTCACCCTCCTCTGAGACTCATACTGCTGGGGGGAGGCTGATCTGGTACCAGTATGAACTGGACACATTTATCACTGCTTACCAAATACTACTGAAGTACATGTATGCCTAGAACTATGTAGTTTCTTGTCACAGAGTACTTCTACATTGTGTTAAAGTAAAATCAGCGAGTACTTCTTCCACCGCCTGTCCAATCAGAGGGCTCTCTGACACCAGGGGGTCTGGTCACATGATGCCCCCTGTGGTAGTTTTCATGTTTATATTCATACACAAAGATCCACAGATGAGGAAGCACACACGGATCCGTTCACGTTGTCAGACTGCTGTCAGACACAGGATGCTGTTTGTTTTTATCAGAGCTCCTGAAGGCATCACGACAACCAGCAGCAACCACTGCAGGGTTAAATATAACCGACGGCCTGTCACTCCAAACGCCACGCCAACCAAACGCACTTTCTGCTGTAAAGAGTTTATATGAATCTGTAGAGCACCAAAGACTGGTGTCTAATTACTGCTAAGATACCTGGACGTAGAGGCTAACTTTGACCTAACTGGACCAAGGAGCTAATGCTAAGATACCTGGACCTAGAAGCTAACTTTGAAGTGACTAGGCCTAAGGCTAATGCTAAGATAACTGGACCTACACGCCAGCTTTGACCCAACTAGACCATGAAACTAACTTAAAACTAACTGGACGGAGAAACTAGCGAGAAGATACCAGGACTTGGTGTGGAAAATTAAATAATTTAAAACAGCTTAAAGTTTGCTTCTATTTGCCATTAGCTTAGCATTTCCTTGCATTGGTGTCTATCTTGTTGGCTACTAATGTATTTAGATGGAGCTAGGCTAACAGTTCTCTCCTTGACCGTGAGGAACACAGCTTATTAATGTAATTACTGTTCAGTCTTTTAAAAACCATGTCCTGTTGTGTGATAATCCATTAGCAGTGGCTGTAGAGGACGGCCCAATGCTAAGCTAACCGTGTGGGTAACAGTTAGCCTCACAGGTCTCGACCTCTGCTTGTTAAATGTATTCCTTCCACATAAAGTTGGAGAAATGAGGCATCAGACGCTGTAAAAGCTTCAGCTGGAGGATTAGTGAGGTCTGGACAGTTTTAGCTGCTCACTCTGAGTGCTGCTAATTGAAAACAGCAGCGTGGAGTAATTTATGAGGCCGACTTGATCCAGATCTGCAGCCTGTGTGGGAGTCTGAAGGGTCTACAACTGGATTACAGCTGCAGAGGAAATTTAAGTGTGAAACTGATTAAACTGGGTTCCAGTCTTTGTTGACTGATCCTTTATTTTGGACTGAAGGAATATTTGTTGTCTAACCTGACCTCCAACCACTGAGCCACTGTGCTGCCGTCTGTAGGTGACTTCATGGGTTCTAGTATGTCATAAACATAGAGACGTACATTTTGTGTGACGAAGGCTTCGACAACCAGGAATCTGGGATATTTCCTGACACTCGGGTCAGTGTGGACCAGCCTCGTTCTTGCTTCGCCTCATGGCTGCGTTCCACAACCATCCTCACATCATCTGCAGGTGGCGGCTGACACGCTCAGGAGCCGCCTGGCTGCAGGACGACCGCCGCACATTTCTCAAGTCAGCCGTCATCAAGACTCCTGTCCAAAAAGCTGCCGCCAAGCAAAAAGGTTTGAAAGAGCCGGAGTCCAGATGTCATGCTGGACTGGCTCTCTGATGTCATTGTGGTCACGCCCAGTGGCGGTCCTCCAGCAGCAAAGGGCGAGAAGCAGAAATATGTAGCGGTCACAACTGATCAAATAATAAATGAACAGATGATCATATTTTAGGAGACGTTTTTCAACATGTGGAATCATATCATGGAACAGTGACTGGCTTTTTTCACATAAAGAGAAATGAACATTTTTACATGTCAATCATGTCAACATGTACAAAATCAGATAAATATTATGTTTATACAAGGAGAAGGTTAAAACTAAAGGCTGTTCTTTTAGTACATAGTGGTAAAGTTTTTATATGGATCCTTGATTTCTATGTAAATATTAGATGTGAATAAATGTCATGTGACATTATACTGTAAAACTAATCAGAGAAAATATTTACTCACTGGATAAAAATAGATCTTACAACTAACAAAATCATTTTTCTTTCCAATGTTGTAGATATAATTTTATATATATAAATATGTGTATATATATATATATATATATATATATATATATATATATATATATATATATATATATATATATATTATAATAGATATAATTATATATAGATATAATTATAGTTTATTTTCCTTTTTTTTCTTTTAGGTTGAAATAATCCTCCTTTTAGTTTTATAGTTTCCTAATATTCTCTGTAGTTAAAATCAAAGCAGATCTATGTGACTGAATTATGTCTGACATCATCTCTCGTTACGTTTTAATATTATTTAGGACCTCTTAGACCAGTACTGGTGGACCGGTGGGACCCTCTCAGACCATCCGGCTGATGAGTCTGTTCTGGTTCTGTTTCTGAAGGTGACTCTGGATCAGCAGTCAGGCTCTGTAGAAGGTCTTTGGTGTCGTAGAAGGTTCAGACTCAGATTAAGGAGCTATCAGCAGCTCAGGTGTTACTCTGAGCCAAAGTCAACCTGGTCTGGGAACAGGGACGCCTGAGTGGGAGGTTCAATCCCTTTATGGCCTCAGAAGAACTCTCAGTGTCACAGTTATTGTTTTACGGCTCGGGGGGGGGTGGTCAGGTCTGTGTTAGCCTCAACAATCAAATACTTCATGTAGCAGTACAAATACTTCAATACAAGTACACGTTTCTGTGTCGTCTGTTCCTCTGGTTTATCTCCAGGACCAAATGAATTTGACTGATGGCAGTGAGGAGACAGCTGTCAATCAAACATTTAAATTCCAGGATGATGATGATGATGATGATGCAGTCAGACGGGATCCTGCATCATCGTCACTGTCCTGTTAGAAACCATCTGAAATGTCTGTTTGAAGATTAAATAGAATCTTTGCAGATGTAGAAATGTGCTGCTGGAATCTGTAGACCCTCCTCTTCCTCATCCTTCCTCTCACCAGAACATGTGACTCACAGCGGCCAATAGGACGACAAGAAGAGAGCTGGACACGCTGGTCATCCTCTCCTCCTGTCAGGATTGGTGGATTCTGTGGGATTTTTATATAAAATTGATGTTTGATTGGTTGAAAAAAAGACTTTTATCCTAACATTTCCTCCATTTATCTCCTGTTTTATTCTGATATTCCTTCTGAACCAGATCAACCTTTAAGGTTTTGGGTTAAATAATGTGTTTCCTGACCAGTAGGAGCCTCATGTTACTGAGAAACATGTTCATCTGAAACATTTTATTATGTTTCATGTAAGAACTTTAAAAAGGTGAATTTAAGAAGAAAAATAAGACCAGCTTTTACATGAACTTTGGTTTGTTCAGTGAGGACAGGAGGCGATCTGATTGGTTCACCGTTGATATGATCTGATGATAATCCAGAAGCTGAGCAGTGAGCCGACATGTCTGTAATGAAGAAGACGAGTCCAGCTGAGCTCTTCGTCTGTCCACAGCAGGTTTCCGTCTCCGTCTGACGTCCAGCCGGTTTTCAGCCTCAGTGTTTACGGAGGAACCGGAGTCGGGTCAGGATGTCCCGACGGCTTCTTGTTTGACCCCCTAACATGTTGTTTTAGGAGGTTGATTCTGTAATCTGGACTCCCTCGGGACTGAAACCGAACACCCACAGTCCAAGGGTTTCCAGACACTCGATCTGAGCGATAAAAGCATTCAAACTTCTAAAGACGTTTTGTCTTGAGGCGCCTGTGGTGGTTCTTTCTCTGCATAAAACACGTCCACCCACATGTTAGTGTGAAAACACAGTCAGTGGCAGACAATGAGAACATCCTACGTGGTGAATAAGCTGTCAGTTGTGTGGATGGATGAAGAATAAGACGAGTGACGAGGCTGAAGGAAGTTGTTGGGAGAGTTTGGAGGAGAGGAAGAGGGTCCACTCCTTCTGCTGAGAGGCTGTCAGACCAGCAGCATCTCTCTTCTAATCTGTGAGTAGGAGGGACGGAAGCCTGCGAGGAGCCGCTCAGGACCAGGTTTTTGTTCCTGTCAACGCTGGATTTTACCAGCGACAGTCGGCAGAAAGGTTGATTAAAGAGGATTAAAACACTAACATTCATTTGTTGAATGTCTGACCCAGTTTGATGTGAGCAGAAACACTTCAGTTCACTTCAGAAGTTAAAAAGTTCTTTCCTCCAAATTTACATTCGAATGCAGAAAAAATGGTTTTATAGAGTGAAATGAGAGAAAACATGTTTACTTTATTTGGCACTCAGGCTTCAACGTAAACACCTCAGTGTTTCTATGACATCATCAGAGAAACAACGCGTCGCATTTATGATTCCACATTACTTCACTAATGAAGTCATGAAGCTCGTTTTGGACCGAATGCTGAAGGAGGAGATTTCCTCTGCTAACTGTTAGCCGCTGCTAACATCAGATCTGCCTGTGTTATTTGTTATTTATTTATTTGTTTTATTTATTTGACGTTTGTTTATTTCATGCTTCCATTCTGCCTCTACATCTTTTCTCACCGGTTCGGTTTCCAGGACTCAGTGAAAGTCGCCACTCTGTCAGATTTAGTGCTTTATAAAAACATCATCCTAGACTTTAATCGTCTGAGTGGATATTTTTTTACAGTGTAGTTTACCACCGACCCACAATCCCCTGCTGCTGCGGTGAAACTGGACCTGATGAGTGTGAGCTGACGTCCTTGAAGCTGTGTTGGGTTTGGAGTGAGGAGTGTTTTCCTGGATTTACGCTCAGTGTGAGTGATGATGTCACGGCGAGCTGCAGTGTGATGTCGTCTGTGTTGTGATAACCGGTGGGCGGGGCCTCGTCTGGTTCTGGTGCCAGCCGGTGGCGATGATTCAGAAACATGAGGAGGAGCAGAGAAACCTTCAGACACAGACCAGGATGGACACGCTGGCCTCCAGGGGACCTGATGGACCCCCAGAAACACACCAGGACCCACCAGGACCTGGGGGCTCAGGACCTTCAGGTTTCAGGTCTCCAGAACTCTCTGACTATAAATATGAGAAGTGAGTTCAGAGGCTGTTTGAAGTGATTTGGAGTCGTAGCTGCTGTTGAGCCTGCAGCACATGGAGCAGGTGGGTCAAACAACACCATATGGAGAGCCAGCACCACTACTGAGCATGTGCAGAACACACATAAATAAACACATCAATAAAATCACATCTGAGGGGAAAATCTCTAAAATGACATGAACAAATTAAACTGTCTGAACCTCTGAGAGAATCTGCATGAATGTCAGAGAAAAAAGTTCTGTCAGTGTCAGAAAGATCCAGAAAGAGGACAACATGGAGACAAGATGGAGACAAGATGGAGACAAGATGGAGACAGGATGGAGACTTTATGGAGAAAGGATGGAGACAACACGGAGACTTTATGGAGACAGGATGGAAACAACATGGAGACAACATGGAGACAACATGGAGACAACATGGAGACTTTATGGAGACAACATGGAGACAAGATGGAGACAGGATGGAGACAACATGGAGACAACATGGAGACAAGATGGAGACAGGATGGAGACTTTATGGAGACAGGATGGAGAATTGATGGAGACTTTATGGAGACAACATGGAGACTTTATGGAGACAGGATGGAGACAACATGGAGACAGGATGGAGACAGGATGGAGACTTTATGGAGACAACATGGAGACTTTATGGAGACAGGAGACAGGATGGAGACTTTATGGAGACAGGATGGAGACAGGATGGAGACAACATGGAGACAGGATGGAGAGTTTATGGAGACAGGATGGAGACAACATGGAGACAGGATGGAGAGTTTATGGAGACAGGATGGAGACAACATGGAGACTTTATGGAGACAGGATGGAGACAACATGGAGACAGGATGGAGACAACATGGAGACAGGATGGAGTTATGGACACTAAAACCTGGCTCCATATGTGAGGAACATAAGCTGAAGTCTGACCATTGTTGTTTTCATCTTAAGTCCAGGCGGAGCTCCAAACAGAACATTTTGGAGTCTCCTCACAGACATATGGTGACCAAATGATATTCTGAGACACTAAATCTGATGATTTCATCATTTGCAGCCAAAATACTCACAATCTGTAATTTACAACTTTTCAATTACGATCCAAATTCCAAAAGGTTGGTATGCTCTGTAAAACATTAATAAAACAGACTGTAATGATGTCCTGATCCTTTCTGACACTCAGCACAGAGACAATAAATCTAAAGTTGTTCCTCATCAATGTCTCTGGTTTCAGTAAACATGTGTTGATTCTGAATTTTATGCAGCAACACGACCTGATTGGTCCATACACAGGTCAAGAGGTTCATTAGTGCCCATGGGTAACCTGTACATCTGTGATAGCATGGTATGCTAACATGCTAGCCTGTTTAAAACAACCAGTTGTGTGTCTTTTGATGAGACACACAAACACAAAGTGACCTGAAGGTTGAATGAAAAGCAGAATTTAAGTCTCATATTTGGGGAATGTAAAGAAAAACTAGTGACATAATGTTAAAGGTCCTTGTTGATTGTTGAGGGTTGGTTGAAGCTAACAGGTCCTCACCGCCATAGAGTCAGGTGTGGGGGGGCGGGTCTACTGACCCTTTCAGGTGATCCTCTGTTGAATGGAAGCGGTTTGTTCTCCACGAGACGCTTCAGTCGGACAGGAAACCGTCTGAAGTGAAAGGTTTTCATATGACAGCATCAGTGTGTGAAGCTGTTTAAACACGCTGACATGGCAGCAGCAGGTGGTGCAGACGTGTCGCTGCGGCGCTGATCCAGGATCTGCAGGCTGCACCGCAGCTCAGTCACATATGGCGCCGCCGCCGCCGCTCGCACAACCTTTGAAGACATCGAATTAAGAGTTGGACTCGACCATCTGTCAGCCGCCTGCAGTCAGCGCTCTGTCAACACATGGGGTCTGTTCTCTTTATTGGCTTCACCTGTTTGAAGCTTCTACCTTCACTTCAGTAGAAAACAACAGACGTGTGTCAAAGTCTGTCACAAAGCCAACCAGCAGCCAATCACAGGAGAGCGAGGAACTTTATCTGACGGCCTTGTGACAAAATGCCACAAAGCGTCCTGATGGCTGCCTCCATCTGAGCGAACATTGAAAACCTGCTGTGATGGAGACGGCGGCCTGCTTCAGACCTTTACTGAAGAACAAACGACAGCTTCATGTGCAGAGCTCTGAGAGCCACAGGTCCCGGTCTCAGGTTCAGGTCTAAGGTTCAGGGAGTCACATGGTGACTAATCTGGACACAAAGCAGGAGAAAGATGCTCATTTTGTTCATATGTGATTTCTGATATATTAGCCCTGCTAACACTGTGCTACAGATAGACTCAGCTGTTGTTTTCTGCATGTTTACAGTGTCATCATCATCATCATCATCATCATCATCATCAAATGTCTTTGGAAAAGCTTGAGAAAATAGCATTTTGATGCGAAATCAGAAATACATCGGCCATCGACTGTTTTACTCAGTGAGTTAAATCATCTCGCATCATTACAGCTACATGCTAATGCTCTATATTTTATTTTAGAAAGGCTAAAAATACGAGGGACTTATGGGAAAATATTTCAGGTGGACTTTCACTTTCAGTAAAACAGAATATGGAGAGTTGTATCAATAGCAAGCCTCGATTAGCGACATTGGCTAACAGGGCAAAAAACAAATAGCAAACATTAGCAGATCATAGCTGCTAAAGCTCAGTAACAGCTAACTCAAGGCTTTCCATAGTCCATGTCTGCACTAAAACAAACCTTCTTACTTTTGTGTGTCGCCACCGTCTGGTCTGTCTGAACAAACCCTGCTTTTCTCTGAGCTTTTCTTCCTCACACTGAGACACAGCTTCATGTGTGTGTTTGCTAAAGCATGTGAGTTAAATGGTGTTAAAGGTGAGAGTGTGGACAAGCGTCCTGACAGTTTTATGAGCTGAAGACTGAGGTGAAGGAAGTGAAGCTGGCAGGAAGCCCAGAGCCTGCAGGTAGCTACAGGCTAATGCTAACAGTCTGCTCACAGAGTGTGTTCATAGAGTTGAACTCTGTGGATGAGGCTGTAATATATATTTGACATGAAGCTAACGCTATATTAGCAGGCTTAATGTTGCTAATGGGAATAGTGATTTTTTTAAACTATTTTACAATATTAAAAAAATGTATCCAACAGGACTGAAGAAAGAGCCTCTTTTTATGAACAATCAATCAAAATGTGAAAATATAATATGTGTTTAGTGTGTGTTTAGTGTAAAGTGTGTGTTTAGTGTGTGTTTAGTGTAAAGTGTGTGTTTAGTGTAAAGTGTGTGTTTAGTGTGTGTTTAGTGTAAAGTGTGTGTTTAGTGTAAAGTGTGTGTTTAGTGTAAAGGGTGTGTTTAGTGTGTGTTTAGTGTAAAGTGTGTGTTTAGTGTAATGTGTGTGTTTAGTGTAATGTGTGTGTTTAGTGTGTGTTTAGTGTGTGTTTAGTGTAAAGTGTGTGTTTAGTGTGTGTTTAGTGTAAAGTGTGTGTTTAGTGTAAAGTGTGTGTTTAGTGTAAAGGGTGTGTTTAGTGTGTGTTTAGTGTAAAGTGTGTGTTTAGTGTAATGTGTGTGTTTAGTGTAATGTGTGTGTTTAGTGTGTGTTTAGTGTGTGTTTAGTGTAAAGTGTGTGTTTAGTGTAAAGTGTGTGTTTAGTGTGTGTTTAGTGTAAAGTGTGTGTTTAGTATAAAGTGTGTGTTTAGTGTGTGTTTAGTGTAAAGTGTGTGTTTAGTGTAAAGCGTGTGTTTAGTGTGTGTTTAGTGTAAAGTGTGTGTTTAGTGTGAGTTTAGTGTAAAGTGTGTGTTTAGTGTAAAGTGTGTGTTTAGTGTGAGTTTAGTGTAAAGTGTGTGTTTAGTGTAAAGTGTGTGTTTAGTGTAAAGTGTGTGTTTAGTGTGAGTTTAGTGTAAAGTGTGTGTTTAGTGTGAGTTTAGTGTAAAGTGTGTGTTTTGTGTAAAGTGTGTGTTTAGTGTGTTTAGTGTAAAGTGTGTGTTTAGTGTGTGTTTAGTGTGTGTTTAGTGTAAAGTGTGTGTTTAGTGTAAAGTGTGTGTTTAGTGTGTGTTTAGTGTAAAGTGTGTGTTTAGTGTGTGTTTAGTGTAAAGTGTGTGTTTAGTGTGAGTTTAGTGTGTGTTTAGTGTAAAGTGTGTGTTTAGTGTAAAGTGTGTGTTTAGTGTGAGTTTAGTGTAAAGTGTGTGTTTAGTGTAAAGTGTGTGTTTAGTGTGTGTTTAGTGTAAAGTGTGTGTTTAGTGTGAGTTTAGTGTAAAGTGTGTGTTTAGTGTAAAGTGTGTGTTTAGTGTGAGTTTAGTGTAAAGTGTGTGTTTAGTGTAAAGTGTGTGTTTAGTGTGTGTTTAGTGTAAAGTGTGTGTTTAGTGTAAAGTGTGTGTTTAGTGTGAGTTTAGTGTAAAGTGTGTGTTTAGTGTAAAGTGTGTGTTTAGTGTGTGTTTAGTGTAAAGTGTGTGTTTAGTGTGAGTTTAGTGTAAAGTGTGTGTTTAGTGTAAAGTGTGTAGTGTGAGTTTAGTGTGTATTTAGTGTAAAGTGTGTGTTTAGTGTAAAGTGTGTGTTTAGTGTGTGTTTAGTGTAAAGTGTGTGTTTAGTGTAAAGTGTGTGTTTAGTGTAAAGTGTGTGTTTAGTGTGTGTTTAGTGTAAAGTGTGTGTTTAGTGTAAAGTGTGTGTTTAGTGTAATGTGTGTGTTTAGTGTAATGTGTGTGTTTAGTGTGTGTTTAGTGTGTATTTAGTGTAAAGTGTGTGTTTAGTGTGTGTTTAGTGTAAAGTGTGTGTTTAGTGTAAAGTGTGTGTTTAGTGTGTGTTCAGTGTAAAGTGTGTGTTTAGTGTGTGTTTAGTGTAAAGTGTGTGTTTAGTGTAAAGTGTGTGTTTAGTGTAAAGGGTGTGTTTAGTGTGTGTTTAGTGTAAAGTGTGTGTTTAGTGTAATGTGTGTGTTTAGTGTAATGTGTGTGTTTAGTGTGTGTTTAGTGTAAAGTGTGTGTTTAGTGTGTGTTTAGTGTAAAGTGTGTGTTTAGTATAAAGTGTGTGTTTAGTGTGTGTTTAGTGTAAAGTGGGTGTTTAGTGTAAAGCGTGTGTTTAGTGTGTGTTTAGTGTAAAGTGTGTGTTTAGTGTGAGTTTAGTGTAAAGTGTGTGTTTAGTGTGAGTTTAGTGTAAAGTGTGTGTTTAGTGTGAGTTTAGTGTAAAGTGTGTGTTTAGTGTGTGTTTAGTGTAAAGTGTGTGTTTAGTGTGAGTTTAGTGTAAAGTGTGTGTTTAGTGTAAAGTGTGTGTTTAGTGTGTGTTTAGTGTAAAGTGTGTGTTTAGTGTAAAGTGTGTGTTTAGTGTAAAGTGTGTTTAGTGTGTGTTTAGTGTAAAGTGTGTGTTTAGTGTAAAGTGTGTGTTTAGTGTAAAGTGTGTTTAGTGTAAAGTGTGTATTTAGTGTAAAGTGTGTGTTTAGTGTGTGTTTAGTGTAAAGTGTGTGTTTAGTGTGTGTTTAGTGTAAAGTGTGTATTTAGTGTAAAGTGTGTGTTTAGTGTAACGTGTGTGTTTAGTGTAAAGTGTGTGTTTAGTGTGTGTTTAGTGTAAAGTGTGTATTTAGTGTAAAGTGGGTGTTTAGTGTAAAGTGTGTGTTTAGTGTGTTGAGTGTAATGTGTGTGTTTCGCGTGTGTTTAGTGTAAAGTGTGTGTTTAGTGTGTGTTTAGTGTAATGTTTGTGTTTAGTGTAAAGTGTGTGTTTAGTGTGTGTTTAGTGTAAAGTGTGTGTTTAGTGTAAAGTGTGTGTTTAGTGTGTGTTTAGTGTAAAGTGTGTATTTAGTGTAAAGTGTGTGTTTAGTGTAAAGTGTGTGTTTAGTGTAAAGTGTGTGTTTAGTGTGTGTTTAGTGTAAAGTGTGTATTTAGTGTAAAGTGTGTGTTTAGTGTGTTTAGCGTAATGTGTGTGTTTCGCGTGTGTTTAGTGTAAAGTGTGTGTTTAGTGTGTGTTTAGTGTAATGTTTGTGTTTAGTGTAAAGTGTGTTTTTAGTGTGTGTTTAGTGTAAAGTGTGTGTTTAGTGTAAAGTGTGTGTTTAGTGTGTGTTTAGTGTAAAGTGTGTATTTAGTGTAAAGTGTGTATTTAGTGTAAAGTGTGTGTTTAGTGTAAAGTGTGTGTTTAGTGTAAAGTGTGTGTTTAGTGTGTGTTTAGTGTAAAGTGTGTGTTTAGTGTAAAGTGTGTGTGTTTAGTGTGTGTTTAGTGTAATGTGTGTGTTTTGCGTGTGTTTAGTGTGTGTTTAGTGTAAAGTGTGTGTTTAGTGTGTGTTTAGTGTAAAGTGTGTGTTTAGTATAAAGTGTGTGTTTAGTGTGTGTTTAGTGTAAAGTGGGTGTTTAGTGTAAAGCGTGTGTTTAGTGTGTGTTTAGTGTAAAGTGTGTGTTTAGTGTGAGTTTAGTGTAAAGTGTGTGTTTAGTGTGAGTTTAGTGTAAAGTGTGTGTTTAGTGTGAGTTTAGTGTAAAGTGTGTGTTTAGTGTGTGTTTAGTGTAAAGTGTGTGTTTAGTGTAAAGTGTGTGTTTAGTGTGAGTTTAGTGTAAAGTGTGTGTTTAGTGTAAAGTGTGTGTTTAGTGTGTGTTTAGTGTAAAGTGTGTGTTTAGTGTAAAGTGTGTGTTTAGTGTAAAGTGTGTTTAGTGTGTGTTTAGTGTAAAGTGTGTGTTTAGTGTAAAGTGTGTGTTTAGTGTAAAGTGTGTTTAGTGTAAAGTGTGTATTTAGTGTAAAGTGTGTGTTTAGTGTGTGTTTAGTGTAAAGTGTGTATTTAGTGTAAAGTGTGTGTTTAGTGTGTGTTTAGTGTAAAGTGTGTATTTAGTGTAAAGTGTGTGTTTAGTGTGTGTTTAGTGTAAAGTGTGTGTTTAGTGTGTGTTTAGTGTAAAGTGTGTATTTAGTGTAAAGTGTGTGTTTAGTGTAAAGTGTGTGTTTAGTGTAAAGTGTGTGTTTAGTGTAAAGTGTGTATTTAGTGTAAAGTGTGTGTTTAGTGTGTGTTTAGTGTAAAGTGTGTATTTAGTGTAAAGTGTGTGTTTAGTGTGTGTTTAGTGTAAAGTGTGTGTTTAGTGTGTGTTTAGTGTAAAGTGTGTATTTAGTGTAAAGTGGGTGTTTAGTGTAAAGTGTGTGTTTAGTGTGTTTAGTGTAATGTGTGTGTTTCGCGTGTGTTTAGTGTAAAGTGTGTGTTTAGTGTGTGTTTAGTGTAATGTTTGTGTTTAGTGTAAAGTGTGTGTTTAGTGTGTGTTTAGTGTAAAGTGTGTGTTTAGTGTAAAGTGTGTGTTTAGTGTGTGTTTAGTGTAAAGTGTGTATTTAGTGTAAAGTGTGTGTTTAGTGTAAAGTGTGTGTTTAGTGTAAAGTGTGTGTTTAGTGTGTGTTTAGTGTAAAGTGTGTATTTAGTGTAAAGTGTGTGTTTAGTGTAAAGTGTGTGTTTAGTGTGTGTTTAGTGTAAAGTGTGTATTTAGTGTAAAGTGGGTGTTTAGTGTAAAGTGTGTGTTTAGTGTGTTTAGTGTAATGTGTGTGTTTCGCGTGTGTTTAGTGTAAAGTGTGTGTTTAGTGTGTGTTTAGTGTAATGTTTGTGTTTAGTGTAAAGTGTGTGTTTAGTGTGTGTTTAGTGTAAAGTGTGTGTTTAGTGTGTGTTTAGTGTAAAGTGTGTATTTAGTGTAAAGTGTGTATTTAGTGTAAAGTGTGTGTTTAGTGTAAAGTGTGTGTTTAGTGTAAAGTGTGTGTTTAGTGTGTGTTTAGTGTAAAGTGTGTGTTTAGTGTAAAGTGTGTGTGTTTAGTGTGTGTTTAGTGTAATGTGTGTGTTTAGTGTGTGTTTAGTGTAAAGTGTGTGTTTAGTGTAATGTGGGTGTTTAGTGTGTGTTTAGTGTAAAGTGTGTGTTTAGTGTGTGTTTAGTGTAATGTTTGTGTTTAGTGTGTGTTTAGTGTGTGTTTAGTGTAATGTTTGTGTTTAGTGTGTGTTTAGTGTGTGTTTAGTGTAAAGTGTGTGTTTAGTGTGTGTTTAGTGTAAAGTGTGTATTTAGTGTAAAGTGTGTGTTTAGTGTGTGTTTAGTGTAAAGTGTGTATTTAGTGTAAAGTGTGTGTTTAGTGTGTGTTTAGTGTAAAGTGTGTGTTTAGTGTGTGTTTAGTGTAAAGTGTGTATTTAGTGTAAAGTGTGTGTTTAGTGTAAAGTGTGTGTTTAGTGTAAAGTGTGTGTTTAGTGTAAAGTGTGTATTTAGTGTAAAGTGTGTGTTTAGTGTGTGTTTAGTGTAAAGTGTGTATTTAGTGTAAAGTGTGTGTTTAGTGTGTGTTTAGTGTAAAGTGTGTGTTTAGTGTGTGTTTAGTGTAAAGTGTGTATTTAGTGTAAAGTGGGTGTTTAGTGTAAAGTGTGTGTTTAGTGTGTTTAGTGTAATGTGTGTGTTTCGCGTGTGTTTAGTGTAAAGTGTGTGTTTAGTGTGTGTTTAGTGTAATGTTTGTGTTTAGTGTAAAGTGTGTGTTTAGTGTGTGTTTAGTGTAAAGTGTGTGTTTAGTGTAAAGTGTGTGTTTAGTGTGTGTTTAGTGTAAAGTGTGTATTTAGTGTAAAGTGTGTGTTTAGTGTAAAGTGTGTGTTTAGTGTAAAGTGTGTGTTTAGTGTGTGTTTAGTGTAAAGTGTGTATTTAGTGTAAAGTGTGTGTTTAGTGTAAAGTGTGTGTTTAGTGTGTGTTTAGTGTAAAGTGTGTATTTAGTGTAAAGTGGGTGTTTAGTGTAAAGTGTGTGTTTAGTGTGTTTAGTGTAATGTGTGTGTTTCGCGTGTGTTTAGTGTAAAGTGTGTGTTTAGTGTGTGTTTAGTGTAATGTTTGTGTTTAGTGTAAAGTGTGTGTTTAGTGTGTGTTTAGTGTAAAGTGTGTGTTTAGTGTGTGTTTAGTGTAAAGTGTGTATTTAGTGTAAAGTGTGTATTTAGTGTAAAGTGTGTGTTTAGTGTAAAGTGTGTGTTTAGTGTGTGTTTAGTGTAAAGTGTGTGTTTAGTGTAAAGTGTGTGTGTTTAGTGTGTGTTTAGTGTAATGTGTGTGTTTAGTGTGTGTTTAGTGTAAAGTGTGTGTTTAGTGTAATGTGGGTGTTTAGTGTGTGTTTAGTGTAAAGTGTGTGTTTAGTGTGTGTTTAGTGTAATGTTTGTGTTTAGTGTGTGTTTAGTGTGTGTTTAGTGTAATGTTTGTGTTTAGTGTGTGTTTAGTGTGTGTTTAGTGTAAAGTGTGTGTTTAGTGTGTGTTTAGTGTAATGTTTGTGTTTAGTGTGTGTTTAGTGTGTGTTTAGTGTAAAGTGTGTGTTTAGTGTAATGTGTGTGTTTAGTGTGTGTTTAGTGTAAAGTGTGTTTAGTGTGTGTTTAGTGTAAAGTGTGTGTTTAGTGTAAAGTGTGTGTTTAGTGTAAAGTGTGTTTAGTGTAAAGTGTGTGTTTAGTGTGTGTTTAGTGTAAAGTGTGTGTTTAGTGTGTGTTTAGTGTAAAGTGTGTGTTTAGTGTGTGTTTAGTGTAAAGTGTGTATTTAGTGTAAAGTGTGTGTTTAGTGTGTGTTTAGTGTAAAGTGTGTGTTTAGTGTGTGTTTAGTGTAAAGTGTGTATTTAGTGTAAAGTGTGTGTTTAGTGTGTGTTTAGTGTAAAGTGTGTATTTAGTGTAAAGTGTGTGTTTAGTGTAAAGTGTGTGTTTAGTGTAAAGTGTGTGTTTAGTGTAAAGTGTGTATTTAGTGTAAAGTGTGTGTTTAGTGTGTGTTTAGTGTAAAGTGTGTATTTAGTGTAAAGTGTGTGTTTAGTGTGTGTTTAGTGTAAAGTGTGTGTTTAGTGTGTGTTTAGTGTAAAGTGTGTATTTAGTGTAAAGTGGGTGTTTAGTGTAAAGTGTGTGTTTAGTGTGTTTAGTGTAATGTGTGTGTTTCGCGTGTGTTTAGTGTAAAGTGTGTGTTTAGTGTGTGTTTAGTGTAATGTTTGTGTTTAGTGTAAAGTGTGTGTTTAGTGTGTGTTTAGTGTAAAGTGTGTGTTTAGTGTGTGTTTAGTGTAAAGTGTGTATTTAGTGTAAAGTGTGTATTTAGTGTAAAGTGTGTGTTTAGTGTAAAGTGTGTGTTTAGTGTAAAGTGTGTGTTTAGTGTGTGTTTAGTGTAAAGTGTGTGTTTAGTGTAAAGTGTGTGTGTTTAGTGGTGTTTAGTGTAATGTGTGTGTTTAGTGTGTGTTTAGTGTAAAGTGTGTGTTTAGTGTAATGTGGTGTGTTTAGTGTGTGTTTAGTGTAAAGTGTGTGTTTAGTGTGTGTTTAGTGTAATGTTTGTGTTTAGTGTGTGTTTAGTGTGTGTTTAGTGTAATGTTTGTGTTTAGTGTGTGTTTAGTGTGTGTTTAGTGTAAAGTGTGTGTTTAGTGTGTGTTTAGTGTAATGTTTGTGTTTAGTGTGTGTTTAGTGTAATGTTTGTGTTTAGTGTGTGTTTAGTGTAATGTTTGTGTTTAGTGTGTGTTTAGTGTAATGTTTGTGTTTAGTGTGTGTTTAGTGTGTGTTTAGTGTAAAGTGTGTGTTTAGTGTAATGTGTGTGTTTAGTGTGTGTTTAGTGTAATGTTTGTGTTTAGTGTGTGTTTAGTGTGTGTTTAGTGTGTGTAAAGTGTGTGTTTAGTGTAATGTGTGTGTTTCGCGTGTGTTTAGTGTAAAGTGTGTGTTTAGTGTGTGTTTAGTGTGTGTTTAGTGTAAAGTGTGTGTTTAGTGTGTGTTTAGTGTGTGTTTAGTGTAAAGTGTGTGTTTAGTGTGTGTTTAGTGTAATGTTTGTGTTTAGTGTGTGTTTAGTGTGTGTTTAGTGTGTGTTTAGTGTAATGTGTGTGTTTAGTGTGTGTTTAGTGTGTGTTTAGTGTAATGTTTGTGTTTAGTGTGTGTTTAGTGTGTGTTTAGTGTGTGTTTAGTGTAATGTGTGTGTTTAGTGTGTGTTTAGTGTAAAGTGTGTGTTTAGTGTGTGTTTAGTGTAATGTTTGTGTTTAGTGTGTGTTTAGTGTGTGTTTAGTGTGTGTTTAGTGTGTGTTTAGTGTAATGTGTGTGTTTAGTGTGTGTTTAGTGTAAAGTGTGTGTTTAGTGTGTGTTTAGTGTAATGTGTGTGTTTAGTGTGTGTTTAGTGTAAAGTGTGTGTTTAGTGTGTGTTTAGTGTGTGTTTAGTGTAAAGTGTGTGTTTAGTGTGTGTTTAGTGTAATGTGTGTGTTTCACGTGTGTTTAGTGTAATGTGTGTGTTTAGCATGTGTTTAGCGTGTTTAGTGTAATCTGTGTGTTTAGCGTGTGTTTAGCGTGTTTAGTGTAATGTGTGTGTTTAATGAGGACCAGCCTCAGTGTGGACTCTCTCCTGTTCTCAGACTGTTGTCTCTCTGACTGCTGTCACACCCTCACTGCAGCACAAGGATTTGATCAATAACACAACCAGAGCTGCTCGTGTCGTCTGAAGATCTGCCAAAACCCTCATGAGTCACGTCAGGCCCAGAACCAGGACCACATCACTGTTACAGGCTTTAGGAACGGGCTGGGACAGAAGAGGAAGACTACATGTAAATAAACAAATAATAATAAATAATAATAATAAAGGTTTTTACTCTCATACATTCATCTCCATGTTTTCATCACGTTTCTATATTTGTTCATTAAAATAAAATCTTAAAATGCTCTTAAAGGATTTAAATTAAATTAAGAGGGGTGGCTCTTCACATGGGGATTGTGAGGTGGATCAGGATCAGGATCAGGATCAGGATCAACAGGTGGATACAGGACGTTTTTGCAGCCTTGGCAGAGGGAGGGAGGATTACACAAAAACTACTGGATGGATTTCTACAACACTTTCAGTAAGAATGCAAGATTTTTAACACAACAACTATCAACCGACTTCCATGAAACTCGGTAGAAGGATGAACGTGGTCCAGGAAAGAACCCGTCAGATTCCTGGATCCAGATCCATGGAACCAGGAATGTTCTATAAATTTCATTAAGACGTTTCTCTAAATAATCCATAAACCATGAAGTAAAACATCACATATGTTGTTATATTGGAGGATAACTGGTGGAGGATGACTGGTGGAGGCTGACTGGTGGAGGCTGACTGGTGGAGGATAACTGGTGGAGGATGACTGGTGGAGGATGACTGGTGGAGGCTGACTGGTGGAGGCTGACTGGAGGAGGCTGACTGGTGGAGGTTGACTGGTGGAGGCTGACTGGAGGAGGCTGACTGGAGGAGGATAACTGGTGGAGGATAACTGGTGGAGGCTGACTGGTGGAGGCTGACTGGAGGAGGCTGACTGGTGGAGGCTGACTGGTGGAGGCTGACTGGTGGAGGATAACTGGTGGAGGATAACTGGTGGAGGCTGACTGGTGGAGGCTGACTGGAGGAGGCTGACTGGTGGAGGCTGACTGGTGGAGGCTGACTGGTGGAGGCTGACTGGAGGAGGCTGACTGGAGGAGGATAACTGGAGGAGGCTGACTGGTGGAGGCTGACTGGAGGAGGCTGACTGGTGGAGGCTGACTGGTGGAGGCTGACTGGTGGAGGATAACTGGTGGAGGCTGACTGGTGGAGGATAACTGGTGGAGGATAACTGGTGGAGGCTCACTGCTGTTGACTCCTCCAGGGGAACCAGTCTGTCAGCATGTAGCCTCCTTTTCTTCCTCTTCTGGCTCGTCCTCTGGGGAGCATGCTCAGTGTGTTCTCTGAACAGTTCAGATGTGATTTTCTTGTCTTTGTTGTCACATGTTGTGTCTATAAATGAAGTCGTTGTTGTTGCTGTTTTTACTCAGTATGAATGAAAATCGTCCTGAAGAACAAAGTTGGATTTTTAAACAGAAACTCTTCATCTTGGATTCTATTGATTTACATTGAAAAACTTTATTGAGTGATTTCATCTTTATTCTCACGTCCAGCGTCTGCCTTGTTTAATATCAAATGTTCATCTGTGCAGCAGCCTTCCTCCTCCTCCTCCTCCTCCTCCTCCTCTTCAGAGGGTCCACCAGGACCACATACCTGTCCCTCAGTGGAGACCAGCTGGTTAAATAATGCTGCAGGTGAGACACAGCTGGGTTCAAAGAGGCTGGAGATGAACTGTGATTGGTTGAATCCATGTTAAAACACACCTCTGAATAATGAACAGACTCCCTTTGTGTCTCAGCTACATGTGGCCCATAAATAAGACTCATATTTATTCTCCTTACAGATGAATTCATCTTTTTAAGCTTTTGTTCACATAAATATTTGTTGACTAAATGAATTAATAAATATTTACAGTAAAATTACATCAACAAACAAAGAGACTGAAATGAGTTTTGATTGTGAAAATATGCATTTTACTGTTATTCATTGTGAGAAATAAGATCATTCAGGTTTTTCTCAGCATCTCTTCTGTTTTTAGACTTTAGTTTTGGTTTGAAAAGAGAGAAAAAAACCTTTGTCTAGTTTGAACTTTAAATTTTAAATGAAATGTTTTCTTTACAGCCTCAGACTTCGCTAACAGACAGCCGTGTACAGAGTTAACTCATGATGAGGTCACATCTTCTGTAGTTTGGTCTGAAAATGAAGCTCCTCCTGTTTCCTCTCTGACCTCCACCCGTCACGATGAAGCTCAGGTCCAGCAGTCGAGGGCTCGTCCTTTGACGGACTGACTCCTCATTGTGTGCCACAGGTT
>CM075196.1:782500-840000 GCA_037577475.1 Chaunax sp. Z400 | reverse complement strand
GCTTTTGTTTCAGCTCTTTATTTTGTCCGTATAGTGAGAATGAATCATATCAACATGAGTAAAACTAACAACACATCTTTGTGTTGTAACCCACCCCCCCCACCCGGGGCTTTGTGCATTTCATAAAAACCACAAATTAGCATGACTTCTGATAGTAGCAGCGAATAACACTGCAGCCATAATGGAGCAGTCACAGGATCAGTCATATGGCATCGCATTTAAAAATTAAACATGATGACATTAAAAGCTCTTCAGTGGCGTTCGATGAAACGATGGAGGGTTCATGTCCCTGTTTTTATGTCACAAGCTTAGAGCAAACTGTACTTGTTGTACCGACACTAATGGCGTCTCCTCAGGACGTCCCGACATCATTTTACTTCTGTTTCCTCATTCATTCCTAACAAGTTCAGAATTAAACAGTCTGGAATACAATCAGGAGTAAAATGTAAATATTAATATAAAATGTATATTTTATGTATAGTTCATACGTCAGGAGAACTTAAGGTCTATAATTAGAGAGGGAACTGAAGAATTTGGTTTATCTACTTATAAAACATGATCTTATAACGACACATAGTGGAAAACTCAATGAAGAACCGAGATGTTGGTTCCTCTAAATGTTTATTTTATTCACAGTTAAAGGTCTCTTTATGCTCCTTTATAGATCCGTATGTGATCGATAAGGATCACCTTATCCGGATACGGACACGTTGAGGAAGTCATGATGTCGTCTGGTTCTTAAGTAGACGACAATGTAACACAAACAATGTGCTGCTATCCGAACACAACGCAACACTGGGATCGTTGTTAGCTAACATTAAATATAAACTGTGATTGATTATGTAGTTTCTGGACCAGGTGCTGGACCGTCTCACCGTCTCTGCAGACAGATGATAAATGTACATCTGAACATTTAGATGTGGCATAAATCTGCAAATGAACGTAAAAGCAGTCGAGGTCTCGGAGGGTTGAACTACTAAACGTTTGGTAAATATAAAAACCATCATGTGATGTGAGAACACATTATGAAAACACACATGAAACCTGTTGTCCTGTTGTCTCATGACTGAAACATAAAGGAAACCTAATGTATTCCTGCCAAACAGTCCTCAGAGCACCAGAGTCTAAAAATATGGAGGGACAGCCATGAAAAGAGGCCTTTTGTGGACGAAGCTTCATCATAAATTCCTTTACGCTGCTCCTCATTGTTCCATGTTTCTCATACAGTGGAGGCTTTATTACATCTTTTAACATCGGTCCTGTTAGAAACTTTGTTTACAGACTCAAAAAAAAAAAAAAATCTAAGTGGATATGCTAATAGAGAGGACTACTACAGCAAGAGCCCCCAGCCAGATCTGCACAGGGTGACACCACCAACAGACGAGGCTTTTGTCTGGTCCAGGACTGGGACTGCTCCTGGCCTCAGGGATCTGTTATTCAGATGGAGTCTGGTCTTTAGTCACTGAACATAACAGACACGCATAGCTCTGCTAATTCTGGACCGCCTCGGGTCCAAGAGAAAGAAATAAGTGATAAATAATGAACAGAGGAGAGTATGGGTCTTTTATGGAGAGGAGGTTAACCTCTGATCGCTTCATTTGACCTCCAACAGACAGGAGTCTGATCTGACACGTCATTTATATCATAAAGTCTGTATTAATGCTGGTTAGGAACAGGTTTAACAACCTGACATCAATCTTAAAGTGGACACAGACAAATAGTGCTTAGTTCATGTGTGTCACAGAAATTGGTAATTAGTAAGTTTGGAAAATTCATGTAAAGTTTGGCTGAAGTTGGAACAATGTACCAAAAACAAAAGGAACAAAGGATGAAAGTAAATGTTTTTTAGAAACTTTTCTTTAATTCATGTATTGAGTAACAGTTTTATAGAGCGACTGAGATTAGATATAAAAGTTATTAATTAGCATTAACCTTGATAGCAGGTCAGGTAAATCAGTTATCGAGTAACTGTGTAATAAAATATGACACGTCTTCTTTATAGCGTCCTTGTTGTTCCCACTTTAAAGCTCATGAACTCGTTGCACAGCCCGTATAACGAGCATGTGAACGCCCCTTTGTTTTAGCTTTGGTTGAATGGGATAACCATGGCAACATGGCAAATGTGCATGTTTGATCATGTAATCAGAAAATGTTTGTCTGTCAGTCAGAAAACGTCCTTAAGGATGAAAAGGTATCAAAGGTGTTCACATAACTTTAAGGGTATGGCTGTGGTGGCACAGTGAATTTAGTCCCGGCCTGAAGACATCCACATCCCACTGCAGTCGGTGCTCTAGCACCACATAGTGACGTGTCATTATGGCGTCTCTCCTTAATACTTAAAATAGAACTAATAAATAAAAAGCAGTACAACGGTTGAATTAGAAATGTGTGTCCAAGGACACAGATGTTACCGCTACCAGAAAAACTCAATTCATGTTGTGGAATAAAGGAACTGTTGGGTATCGGTTCTGTTGGGTATCGGTACTGTTGGGTATCAGTTCTATTGGGTATCGGTACTGTTGGCATGCGGTACTGTTGGGGCATCGGTACTGTTGGGCATCGGTACTGTTGGGCATCGGTACTGTTGGGTATCGGTACTGTTGGGTATCGGTACTGTTGGGTATCGGTACTGTTGGGTATTGATAATGTCAGGTAGTGTCGGTTCAAACGGTCAACAACCCTCCTCATAATACATGTTATAGTCTGCCGTACAAAGCCAGAGTGCAGTATCTGTAACAAAGCTTTATGTGTTTTTCTTTCACCAAATGTAAAAAATATATCAGAACCCAATCGATGCAGTAGAACGACGACACTAACAGACTGAAGAGAAGATCTTTGGATTGGGACAAAAAGGGAATTTTGCAAAAATTTCACATACTGCACTTTGCCTTTGTAGGGCAGTATTGTTGACTGATGGTTCCATACAATAATTACTTAATACATATTAATATTAATTAATATTAATATTAATACATTAATATTGGAATGGCACCTATTAGAGCACATCCGCTAAATAATCATACACAGTACTTTTATCATAATTAGACATAAAATAAGAAAAACGCCGTCTCATCTCCCTTTAACCAGTTAGATACTGATCCGTGCCCCGCCCCTCTACCGTGCCCCGCCCCTCTACCGTGCCCCGCCCATCTACCATGCCCCGCCCCTCTACCACATTTAGTGGATATCCTTCCAGTAGGTTTTGTGCAAACATGCTAATAAAACAAACAGACATGGATGAAGTCCTCCTCGAAGGGGATTATTACTGGGATTTTCCCAGTCTGTAACCAGTGCGGTCGGCATGACTGCGACAGGAAGAGGTCACGCTGCCCCACCTGACGCTCACAGGACACTTCAGCTGGAAACCCCCGTCAGGGACAACAGAAGAAGAGGAGGAGGAGGAGGAGGAGGAGGAGGAATGCCACCATGGAGCCGATCATATCAATTTAAAAGCTGTAGTTATTATTGATTAGATCAGGTCCATATCTCCTGAGAGAATCAGACTGAGGATCCGCCGCTGTGAGGAGTCATAAACCGACGTGGTTCCTCTACCGTGAAGAGGAGACCACCCAGAGGTTAACCCAGGGCAGGACGGGGAGTTTTCATTGGCTGCTGCGTGTTTTCATCATCAGGATCCTTCGTTCTTCTCTTCCTCCAATAAATTCATGTTTGATCCAAACCAACAGATCCCAGATTCAGAATCTCAGCAACCAAATTTATTTTGGTTTATTCAAACAAAGGCGTCTTTAGACGTCCTGCTGCTTCTTTACAAGGAAGATTTGACCCTGAATTTAATGGTTTGGACATAAAGTCCTTCTTTGGTCTGACCCACAACTTTGTTCTTAAAGAAACAGACGTTTTGTTTTGACCAAATTTCACTCTAATTTAAAATTTAAATTGTGTTAAGTTTATCCCAACTTTTAAATTTGTCATTTTTTACACACCTGTCTGTCATCACAGCTGTCTGTCATCACAGCTGTCTGTCATCACACCTGTCTGTCATCACATCTGGAACACACACCTGTCTGTCATCACACCTGTCTGTCATCACAGCTGTCTGTTATCACACCTGTCTGTCATCACACCTGTCTGTCATCACACCTGCCTGTCATCACATCTGGAACACACACCTGTCTGTCATCACACCTGTCTGTCATCACAGCTGTCTGTTATCACACCTGTCTGTCATCACACCTGTCTGTCATCACACCTGTCTGTCATCACAGCTGTCTGTCATCACAGCTGTCTGTTATCACATCTGGAACACACACCTGTCTGTCATCACACCTGTCTGTCATCACAGCTGTCTGTTATCACACCTGTCTGTCATCACACCTGTCTGTCATCACATCTGGAACACACACCTGTCTGTCATCACACCTGTCTGTCATCACACCTGTCTGTCATCACACCTGTCTGTCATCACATCTGGAACACACACCTGTCTTTCATCACACCTGTCTGTCATCACACCTGTCTGTCATCACACCTGTCTGTCATCACATCTGGAACACACACCTGTCTGTCATCACACCTGTTTGTCATCACAGCTGTCTGTCATCACACCTGTCTGTCATCACACCTGTCTGTCATCACAGCTGTCTGTCATCACACCTGTCTGTCCTAACAATGAAAAATCAACAGTAAAGAAAAGTCGTGATATAAGTGTTTTACTGATAAACTTGTTTTTTCTCTACATTTGATCCTTCATGCTGAAAAGATTCTTTATCTGAGAATGGAAGGAATAAAAACTACAATAAAGTTCATAATAAACCTTAAATGAATAAATGAATATTACAGTTTGAGTTCATTTCAGAGCCTGTTTCACTTTCACTTTATCTGCTCTTCTACTTGAGTAAAGAATGTGGTGATGAATAACTGAACCCAGAACAGGCTATTAAAGGAAAATTACAGAGGACCAAAATCTGATCCCTGAGGAACACCACAACTAATTTTAGATATATAGAGATACAATTCTTCATATCAACTCAGGTTTGTCTGAACTTAACTTCAGATTGAAAAATGTTCTGGCGAATCGAACCCTCTTCGTGACATCATCACGTTATTCATTAGCTAGTTGGATTAGCTGTTGTTGGAGGTAAGTGAGCTTTTGTCACTGTATTGATGATATTAGCATAGCATTTTTACTAGCCTTAGTCTCAACACACAGCCAGTCAATGACTCCATCTGAAATTCCTTCGTAACATAATGACAACAACAACATAACAACAGGTGATGGCGCTGTTTCTTCTTCTTCTTTGATAAGGCAGACTAGATGCTACTATGATGTATTACTGCCCTCTACTGGTTGTTATTAATGGTCCGTTTGACTGTTCTATTTTGTATTTAGTCTAGTACTGAGCTGATATTCATCAGTTTCTCCAGCTGATCCCAGATCTGTGACCAGATTCCTCCTCAGGATCCGGTGTTACGACACATTTGGTGACTGATTTATAACTGAAGTTTCATTTTAGCTACTACAGAGAGTAAAGTACTGGTGGTTTATGTGTAGAAGTGAACGGTACCAACCCAAACATCCAGAGACTAACAGACAGGAGAGGAGCTCTGGATTCAGACGCCTGAGGAGGATTTGAAGTGTCAGAGGAGGAGGAGGAGGTAGAGGAAGAGGAGCGCTCAGAGATGCAGCTCTGTTACTGTAATTGGTTTTATATTAGATAAATGTGAATGTACTTTAAATAAATTGTGTTTCCTGGACAAAACAGAGATAAAATGTCTAAATCAGTTCCCTGAAACACAAACATTAAAACTGACAACGTTTTGGCTTCTTTTTTGAAACGGTATGTCTGCTGGGGGCGGGGTCTAAAGGTGAGGCAGCGACACGATTGGAGGACAACATATTGTAATGTTTCTAATTGTTTAATATTGAATTTTGGGGTTTTCAGACAATTTTGTAAACAATCTTCATCATAAACCACAGATTTTAATTTCTTTATTCTTCTGCTTCAGAAATAAAAACACAAAAACGTAACATTTACCTGAACGACATTATTAATTGGTTCATCTGATTTAATTTGTGCAAATATTTTAGGATTTGTTCTCTCATTTTTAACCAACATTTTGGGTCTATGGTTTTGTTGTTTGCACTTTTGATTTTATTTTTTTACCCTATTTTTTGTGTTTATACTATAAATGTTGTCATTTCAACCCATTCAAGTATTTTGTAATTCTTTCATTTTTTAGGTTTATGTCAGAGTTTTTATATTTTAACGGACAAATCGTTTAGTCTGTAAAAACATAGAAAAATGTCCACCTCAGTTTCCCAGAGGCCAAACACTTGTGCCCTGGGTTTTGCCTCTCAGGCTACACAGATCTGTGATTCTATTTTTATACAATAATTAGCACCGATATGCAGGTATTTATATGTAGATAAACCTGCTTAAAATAGGCTATTGACTCCTTCATTGCCTTTTTTAAACATTTAATGTCACAAATGCACCAGATAACAGGGATCAGTATGGATCATTAGACGGAACCCAGAAGATGATAAAACTTTAGCATTAAAGTACAGTTTGTGAGATGTGGCCTGAATTTTAGTTGAAAACGTGAAGACGGAACAAACATTATCAACAGAAGTAAGTTAGCTAGCATGCTAACCAGCTAGCCGCAGCCTGTCCTGTCTTGTAAAACCACTTTGTACCATCAGAGGGTACTTTGATGGCCGTCTGCAGTTCCAGGTGGGAGATGCTTACGAGCAGCACATTTGTTACGTTTCAGAAGCTCTTTTACCATGTTTAAGTCAAATGAATAAAAGATAAAATGTCAGTAAAGTAAACAGTCTGTCAGCTGTTCTCGTCCCAGAACAGAAACAGAAACCTTCCTTTCAGCACACAGATGTGTTTCATGGATCTCTGCTGTGTTTTTATGGATTCCTGCGTTTCCTCTGCGGACCCTGAAAACGTCTGCGGAGCACCTGAGCGAGTCGCTCCAGATGAACGGAAACCTTGTAAAATTAACTTCATTACTGGCTTTTCAAATAAAACAGCTCCCCCGATGTTCTCCTGAGAGGCCGGCAGGCAGCGACTCCCCTCCTCATCATCCTCAAATGAAAAGCAGCACAAAGACATTAAAAGCTGCCGTCAGACACATGAAACCTGTTTACAGATACGAGTTCATTTTCACTGCTGGAGCCTTGAGGAGAATTAACTGTGATTACAGGCAGACAATACCTGAACCACATGTTTGTATTGTGTATAAATGTAATTATAAAGGATGACAATCTTCTTTATCTTTAGTGAGGAGGAAAACAGAGGATTTTTAGAAATAATAGAGCAAATTGTTCGACCGGGTGAAATAAATGAATATTGTCTGACAGACCTTTCTCTATTTTTACATCTTAAATTAATCTGTTTAAGGTTCTTACATACAACATAAAATCCAGGTGTTTCATATCAACGTTCAAATCTCAGCTGTCTGAACACGAGGCTCCTATTGGTCCCAATCAATGAGATCATTTGATTGGACCTCCTGTGGACCAGTAGTTCTGGTTCTTCACGGGTTTAAAGTCTGAGGTCATAGAAGCGGTGGAATATTAGAATAAAAGAGATAAATGGAGAATAAAACAGACCTTTTGTGTCGTCTGTCTGCTTTAACCAGACGTCAGAGATAAGACTGAATGATGATGTCATAGATGAAGCTTCATGGGATGTGAACATTTTCACTAATCAGATAATAAATAAAGAAATGTGACAGAAAAACTCACTGCGTCTCATGAGAGGAAGGACAAGGAAGAGGAGTCCTCAGAACATCTATCTGTGATGTCATCGGGC
Source organism: Chaunax sp. Z400 (assembly GCA_037577475.1). NCBI lineage: Eukaryota > Metazoa > Chordata > Actinopteri > Lophiiformes > Chaunacidae > Chaunax > Chaunax sp. Z400. The sequence continues at coordinate 832,213 of CM075196.1, read as the reverse complement.
TGTGATGTCATCGGGCTGTGATGTCATCGGGCTGTGATGTCATCGGGCTGTGATGTCATCGGGCTGTGATGACGTGAATCCCTGTTTGAAAAGTTTTTATCTTAACTATGGAGGACATCTTTTAAATATCTTTTGTTTTTAATAGAAGATGAAGAAGAATCAGTTTTATTGGTCACATATAATTATATACAGAACAATGTAGCGAGTGTTGACCAATCCCTGAGGAGCAGTGGGCGGTCCTTACGGCGCCCGGGGTTCAGTATCTTTGCTCAAGGATACTTCAACTTGTCAACCTGGGGGAACTGGGGATTGAACCACCGACCTTCTGATTAGTGGAAGAATGGTCTTAAGCCACAGCCGTGACTCTGTGGAGTCACTGGTGAACGTCTGCAGAGAACCGTTACCCTTACCGGTCATACACCTCACCGTTTATAATCTTACATGTTGCTGTTGTAGTGAGTAAGTCTGGGTATTCTGATGAAGAGGGTGAGGCCTCTTCTTGACTCCCCCCCGGTCCCTTACCCATTTACTGGTCACATGACACCATATTATTTCTACATATGTTCATTTTGCTGTCATTGACCATGAGAGTACCGATGACATCATCAGATCATTTTATAATTATATATTATATATATTATATTATAAGTTAACTTTTTACCTTTATTGTGTTTCAGACCAGAATGTTGTTAAATTCTGTTTGTTCAGAGTCACCATGAAGGCTAACTGTTTGGGAGGGAACCGCCCATCACTTCCTGATTTTTATGGTGTTGGTGATGTCATAGGTGACATCACTGGGCCAAACCAAGTGGAGGGTTTTCCTGGTAGTAGAATGTGATGATGGATGTGAAGTTTGGTTCAATGAAACCAGTTAAATTAATCCGAGGATTATTTCCCTTTAAAGTGACCTTTAGTAGTTTGTTGGTTAGTAGTTTGTGATTTCCTGTTGTTAGAGGTGTGTCCTTTATAACCTGTTAGGGTTTAGCTTCTGGAGGTGTCGACCTGCTGCCATGAAACTTAAACTTTAAGTTTAATTTGAGTCTATTTTATGAGAATATTTTTTCTTTTTTGTGTTTTGTTTGTTTACAGTAAATAAAAATCACCTTTGGGAATCAAACATGTCTGCTGATCCTCAGTCTCACCCTCCTCCTCCATCTGGCCCTGATCTGGCCGATCTGGCCCTGATGGACTTAGTCTTCAGATGGTTCAGGGTTTTTTAGCCCTTATCAGTGGCTCCTGGCTCGTCTCTTGCCGCCGTCAGCAACAATTATCCTCAACGGTTTAACCGACAGTTAATTATGATCCGCAGCTCAAACAGCAGCGTTTTATCTGCTGCTTACATTACATCCTGACTACGAGTCCCGATCCCTGCGTGGGTCTGAACCCCGGCCAGAGGAACTTGGCAGCCGCGCCTCGATGGTTATTAATAATCTTAAAGGCCTGAGAAAATAAACTTCCTGTCAGGGAGGGTTGCCATGGTGGCTCAGAGTTGACACAGCAGTCCGACTGTAGCGTCATTGTTTATAATCAGAAGCTTTATTATGTTTCAGTTTTTCTTTTCACACGTCTCGATGTTGGTCTGAGGAACAATCAGTGTGACAGGAAGAGTCCTGCTGAGAGACTCGACCACGTTTGTGTCCCCAGAACTTTTCTCACCGATTCCTGAGCCAAAATCATTTCACTGACACTTTATTGTGAAGGAATCACTGCAGGGGGGGTGTTCACTTCTGCTGCTTCCACCGTTCATGCTAAGCACACGCTAACGCTTCAACACATCAGCAGTTTGAACTGTGCAGAAATCTGCAGATTTAATGGACAGGAGTTTTTAATGCTGTCCACTCAAATCTCTCTAAAATACTAATGATGCTCCAGTTGCATGCTGGGATTCAACCTTTTTACTGCTTCATTTACTTCCATTATATTCATGACTTAGCGATTCAGTGAGATTTATGCTTATTTAAAATCATGTCAGTCAGCATCAACAAAAGAATCACATTAAATCTAAAATGGTTCAAATGGGTTTTATTGGACTTTTATTGTGTTTCATGGTGTCGTGATCTGATCAATCAATAATCACATATTTCAACATCAAACCTCCACATGAGGTGAAATAAATTTGTACCAGACTCGTTGTTGTTTTATTTTAAATAAGTTTTCGTTTGTCAGGATTCTGGTTTGAACTGAAACTGAGGAGAATTAATTTGAGGAGAATAAAGTCTAACATGTGACCGACCTCTGAGACCAACAGCAAACATTCATATATTCCAATTAGCCGCGTTCCACTCCGCTGACCGCTGCTTTACGTTTCTGTTTGTGTCGGCAAATTAACTCAGCATCAGGAGTTCTTCTGCAACACGACTCTAATGACCAGAATAACATCACACAGCAGAGGTACCATCTCTGAATACAGATTCAGACCAACCACCAGACAGAACACGATGAAGAGGAAGAAGAGGAGGAGATCTGTCAGCTCTTTAAATACAGTCTGTCAATCGAAATCAGCTGGATGGAGGTGAAGATGTTCACTGGTAGCATGTAGCATGTAGCAGAAATCACAGTTAAAATCTAACCAGAATATAAAGAACGTCTAATGACACACGACTCTGTACGTTACTGAACTGTGTTTATGCTTGTGTTTCCTTTCAGTTTGCTAATGAAGTTTGCTAGCTCACTACACTAGCTAGTGAGCTAGCAAGCTACTTATCAAGCTAACAACAAGTACATTAGTAGTGGGCAAAACGACAAACTACCAATCAAACTAAGTAGCAAGCTGGAGGCCATCTAAAGTACTTAGATTTTTAATTGTCATTAAATTGTCTTTTTTCATTTTTTTAAATATTCGGCCTGAAACTAGCTGCATTTTTTGCTAGCAAGATACTTTTCAAGCTAGATACCTTTTTGGGTACTGAGCTAGCAAGTTATGTATAAAGCTAGCAACATTGCTGGTGAGTGAAATTGCAAACTACCTCTCAAACTATAGCTACAGATTTTTTTAAAGTTTTAAAGTTATAAATTTTTGTTTTGTTGTCACATCTACTTGATTGGCTGACATCAAGCTAACATCATAACTAGTGGGCAACATTTCCAACTACCATCAAACTAAACAGTAAGCTAAAATTTGTGTCTTATTATTGTTAGGCCTACATGATGACCAAGCTACTTTTATCTCATTAGCTGGTGAGCTAGCAGGCTATATATCAAGCTAACAAAGTTAGCTTTGTGTTCCTGTCCAAAACACAAACACAGAATCTGAAAACTAGCACAGAACCAATGACCCCTAAATGTTTCTGCATATATTCCTATTAAAAGGTGACTTATTTTCAGTAAACATATTTATATGTAAATTATTTGTTTATGTTAAAGTACATTTTTTATCGAGTTGAATCTGGGGATGTGATTCAGGTCTCTTCTATCATAAAGGAAATCTTTAGTTTCAGCTGCTGTCTCTCTGTGACACAGTTTATTTACTCAGCCTCTCTGCTGAATCTGAACCACATAGTTCCAGACCACAGAGTCCTGGACCAGGTCTCGATCTGGATCTGGTCCTGCAGCCAGACTGTGGTTTGGCTCTGAGACCTGGACTCACTTTTCTGATTTCTTTAAGGAGTTCTGTGCTGTTTGTATGAGTTGAGTTTGTCACAAATGGGAACACGTGTATCCATCCTGACAGGAAAACTAAACCAGTCTGAAACTGAAGACTGGAACCAGCAGAGAGCTGAACATAATATAGTCTATATAATAAATATATATCCAATAATATGTGTAAAAGGATCCAGCTGATGGCCATTTAAAGCTTCACACCTGGAATGAACATCCATCCTGGGTGATCTGTAGTGAATCTCCACCTTAGTGGTCACTCATGATCCTCTTATGCGGGTCAGGTTGTGGTGGCAGCAGACTATTTAGGGTATTCCAGTGGTCCTTCTCCCCAACAATACTTTCCAGCTCCTCCTGGAGGATCCTGAGGCGTTCCCAGTCTAGAGGAGACATGTAATCACTCCAGTGAGTTCTGGGTCTCCTCCCATTTGTTCAGAAAACCTCCAAACAGAGGCCCCAAGAGGATCCTAGATGTTGAACCATCTAAATTGGCTCCTTTGGACGTGAAGGAGCTCCCTCTGTTTGTCCGAGCTCCTCCTATTATCTCTACGGCTGAACCCTCTACGGAGGAAAATTACTTCAGCTGCTGGTATCCACCGTTCTCTCAGTCACTACCCAGACCTCCTGACCATTGGTGAGGGTTGGAACGTAGATCCACTGGTAGATCCAGAGCTTTGCCTTTGGACTCAGCTCCGTCTTCACCAAAACGGTCCATTATTACTGCTGATGCTGCTCCAAACCACCTGTCCATCTCTCATGAACATGACCCCGAGACGCTTAAAGTCCTTGATTTGGGGCAGCAACTCACTGCTAACCTGGAGGGAACAAGCCACTGATTTCCAGCAGAGAACCATGGCTTCAGACCTGGAGAGGCTGACTCATGCCGGCCACTTCACACTCAGCTGCAAACCGCTCCAGTACTACTGATGGTCAGGGACTGATGAAGCTAACAGAATGGCATCATCAGCAAAGAGCAGCATGTCAAAGTTTCCCAAACCGGACCCTCTCCTCACCTCGACTGCACCTTCAGATCCTGTCCATGAATATTACAAACAGCATCAAAGACAAGGGGCAACCTTGGTGGAGCCCAACACCAACCGAGAAGGTGTTTGACTTTATGCCAAGATGATATAGACAAACTCTGACTTTGGTTCTAGGGGGACCTGATGCACTGCAACAACAGCCCTGGTACCCCATACTCCTGCCCCCCCAGGAATCCCCATTGGACAGGGTCATAGGTCCAAGTCCACCAAACACATGTGGACTGGGCGCCTACACCGGTGAAGAGTTGGTGCACCGCTGGACTGGACTAAATCCATTTTGTTCCTCCAGAGTCTGAGGATCAACAGTTGGGTCGATGTCTCCCTTCCAGCACCGTGGAGGAGGCTGAGCAGTGAGATGAACCAAATGATCCTGTAAAACAAACTTAACCAGTCCTCTCTGCAGCTCCTCCATCACAATAAGTGTTTCCGACCAGAGGATGCTGTGAAACAAATTAAATCTTGACAGATCTGAGGTCAGCTGAGTTCATACCAAAGATGAAAAGAAGAATTTTAAAAGGTTCCATCTTTCCTCTGTCTGTATTAAGCTAACCGACGTGTCTCCGTGATAACCACCTCTCTTCATCACGTATCAACAATAAAACCAACATTCACTGGCTCAGAGTCAATACGCACCAAAATTACACTCATCCTCAGAGCGAGGGACAAAATTACAGCCAGAGACTCTGACTGACAACCTGTAATTTAGAGCTGAGAGAGCAGAGAAAGACGAGAGGAAGCCAAACTGTGTGGGCTCCTCTGAATGCTTCGCTCATGACAGCCAGCAATTATCCAATTTCAAGGAAATGTCAGTAATGCCTCTAAACCCCCAGTTTACCCAGAAATGTTTGTGTGATCAGAGGACGTCAAGCTCCGTCCTGTTAGAGGACCAGGACGCGCCTGAAACCCGATGAAAACTGACATCAGATCAGTGAGAGGAGCCACTAAAAACCACAGCAGATAAAAACTTAAAGTATGGAACATCAAATGGGTCAGAATTCACCTGGTTTAAGCGCTGAGACGATACACATGATGTTTAAACCATACTGTTAAAAGCTTTTTACTTTGCTGTTTTTTTTAACTTCAAAATCTACTGATTTACTCAGATTCCCTCCAACATGGATGTAAATGTTTTCACTATTGTTTGTTTGTCAACAGAAAGCTGCAAAAACTATAGGAAGTATCACCACAAGAAGGATGGTAGAAGGATATATATAATATATATATATTATATATATAAAATATCTTATATATGTAGTATATATATTATATTATTATATATAATATATAATAATATATATATTATATATATCATATATATTATATATTTATATATATTATCATATATATTATATATATATTATAAATATTATATCTAATATATATAAGAAATAAAAACCTCATTAAAATATACATTAAAAAAAATAAAACCAAAACTTTCACCCACAGATATCTGAAGGTCTGCAGCTTAATGCACTCTGTGATGTGTGTGTGTGTGTGTGTGTGTGTGTGTTTGTGTGTGTTTGTGTGTGTGTGTATGGTGTGGGGGGGTGCTGTTCCCATGCCCTTACTGCATTCCTGCCTCAGATCCCAGACGCGTTTTTGGGGTCTTGTATTTATTTTTCCTCCCCCAACATGGAGTCCAGGATGTAGAGTCATAATACACACACACACACACACACACACACACACACACACACACACACACACACACACACACACACACACACACACACACACACACACACTGGCACTAACAGCTGAAATACGATATAGATAGATAGAATGAAGAGAGAAAGTCTGATAGAATAGAATAGAATAGAGTAGAATAGAAAGCCTTTATTGTCATTATACTGTGTACAATGAAATTAAAGGGCAAACTCCTTAAGGTGCACAAAATATATTTCACACTAACAGTGTGACAGTGAACGCATTGCTTCAGATACAAACTCTAAAGATTCAGAAAACAACAAATAAACAAATAAATAACTGAATAAAATCACATTAAAAACTAATAATGTTGACACAAACTTAAACATAAACTTTGATTTATCTCCACTTTGAAGCAGCAATGATGCTGAATCAGCGTTTTTGGTTTGTTTACTAAAGAATAAAATGAAAATAGACACATTATTTATTTATTTATTTGCAGACAATGTGACTCATATATGTACTGGTTTGTATCTATATATATATATATATATATATATATATATATATATATATATATATATATATATATAGATCTATATATATATATATTTATTCAGATTCATGAATAAAAGTTGTGAAACTTTGCCTGTATATAAGAAATCCAGAACTAAATGCATAAATGTGATGTAAATATTTGTAATGTTCCAATTGTGTTTATTTTTTCTACATTAAATTTTATACTTTATTATTATTATTATTTATATATTTTTTATTGTAAATCTTGATTCATTTCTATTTTAATTTTCTCTTTGCTGGTAAATGTTTTAATCAAGGTTTACTTAATTTATACATTTTTTGTAGTGTTTCTTATAGGTATCAGCCCTTCATCATCATCATCATCATCATCACCACCATATAAGGGTTGTACAGTGTTGCCTGGCTCCCTGCTCGCCGTCTGTCAGGAGCAGGGCCGGTGATGTCACACACAGCGTGGGGGTGAGGCTCTGAGTGTTATAATAACATGGTGAGGGGCGCAGCGATGTCCTGAAGCAGCTTGGGGGTCAGTACTTCCTGTGTGAGGGATGGGACAGGAAGCTGATGAGCAGATTGTGAGAACATGAGCGTTTGGCTCGACGCTGGCGTTCCCAGAGAGAAACAGGAAGTCGTTTCTCCTCTTCAGTCGTTCAGAGTGTCAGAGTTTCAGGGTGAAGGACCTCTTCAAAATAAAGTACGTTCAGACCGACTTCAGTAGAAGTATGGATGGAAACTTCCTGAGATCCTGGAGAAACAACCTCTGGAACATTTAAAGCCACTAGAACAAACCTGAAGAACTGTGACATTAAATTTATTTAAATAAAGTTTCAGTATGGTAGAGAACCTGTTTCTTTCACTGCTGCATCTCTATGCCTGTGATTTGTTCTCGTCCCCTGGGAGCCCAGCAGTCATGAATATTCACACATCTGATCTGATCTGTATCCTGAGAGGCATTAATGTGGGAAGAAATGCTAATGAAGGCGTGTTTATTTCCACCAGTCACACTGATCTGAGATCTGCACAAATGTCCACATAAAAGAAAACATATATTTGATGTCAGTTAAAAACAGCAGCTTTTAGATGGACGTAAGGCTACATCTACAGTACCAGGTTACTCTGAGTACCAGATTACTCTGAGTACCAGGTTACTCTGAGTACCAGGTTACTCTGAGTACCAGATTACTCTGAGTACCAGGTTACTCTGAGTACCAGATTACTCTAAGTACCAGATTACTCTAAGTACCAGATTACTCTGAGTACCAGGTTACTCTGAGTACCAGGTTACTCTGAGTACCAGGTTACTCTAAGTACCAGATTACTCTGAGTACCAGGTTACTCTGAGTACCAGATTACTCTAAGTACCAGGTTACTCTGAGTACCAGGTTACTCTGAGTACCAGATTACTCTGAGTACCAGGTTACTCTGAGTACCAGGTTACTCTGAGTACCAGATTACTCTGAGTACCAGGTTACTCTGAGTACCAGGTTACTCTGAGTACCAGATTACTCTGAGTACCAGGTTACTCTGAGTACCAGATTACTCTAAGTACCAGATTACTCTAAGTACCAGATTACTCTGAGTACCAGGTTACTCTGAGTACCAGATTACTCTAAGCACCAGATGTAGTTTCAGTATCGTCTCTGACATCATCCACGTTTTCATCCACATGAACCAATGATTGTCTCTGATTTAGAGACTCCACCCTTGTGGACGTTTGACATCACCTCTAGTGGAGCCTCAGGATTTATCATCAATATAAAACCTGAACATTTGGGAAAAGTAGAAAACGTGAATGAGTTGGAACCTGATCAGATCAGATCAGATCAGATCAAATGATTAGATTAGATTAGATTAGATTAGATTAGATCAGATAAAATAAAATAAAATAAAATAAGATTAGATATTCCTTTATTAGTCCCACAGTGGGGAAATTCTGACCCAAACATTCCGGTAAAACCAAAACAAGCTGGGAACCAGTCGTCATTCAAAGACTAAAAACAACCTGTTTGTGTCGGAGCGTCTTTGGGCCCAGATTAGGAACCTTTAACTAACAAAATGGAGTTGGACACGCCCCCTAAATGAAGTTATAGGACATTTAAATTGGATCCTAAATCGGCTAAATGCTAAGGATCACCACATTTTTTTATTGAGTCTGAATCTGTGATGTAGACAGTAAATACTGCAGTATTCCTCTCTGAGATGTAGTAGAAGCAGTACTCAGAGTAGAGTTGTGTTCATGTACTGCAAACAGTCAGAGTTGTCCTGGAGGTGAAATCAACATGTAGCAGAGAACCCGAGGACGCTGACCTGGAGTCAGTTCTGTTCACATCTGGATCTCCTCACTGTCAGCGTTAATGGAAACACAGAGCAGCCAATCACATGCCCCACACTGCATCACCTGAAGATCAGCTGACCACAGTGTCAGCAGTGATGTCACAGCTCTGTTAGCATCGGTGTTCTTGTTATCAACATTCATGTTTTTAGCTTTACAGACTGTTAGCGACTCACGACCTCCTCTAAACAACTAAAAGAAAATCACGTCATCATGTCATTAGCCTAGCTTAGCATAAAGACTAGAAGCAAAAGGAAACTCTTTACCTAGCACCATCTCTGTCTGTTTTACCTTACTACCTAACATAAGTTAAGAATTAGAAGCTATCTCTGTTCTAAATAGACATAGCTGCAAGCTCTGGGCTAATTTGACCTAGAGGCTAACTCTAATGTAAACTGACCTTAAAGATAACTCTATGCCAAGTGCAGGTAAAACTTTTTATGTAGCTATGCTAGTAATCCATCATCTTCAGGTCTTTATGCTAAGCTAGGCTAAACAACATATAGAAAACCTGTGTATCTATTTGCTCATGAATTCAACCTAAGTGATACAGACCAATCATATTTCAGAATCAGGTTGATTGGTAAGAAGATTTTGACATGGTGGACAAGAATTCTGTCTTTGTGTTTGGTGCTTAGCGACAAACATAATAAGATAATTCATTTAGCTTCCCCCTGCTTACAGGCTTTATGCTAAGCTAGGCTAACCATGTCTGGACTGGGGGCTGATTCTAAGCTGTGATTTGAACTGGATTAAAGTTGAGTTGTTAGTAATGAAGACAGGAAGAGTTGTGGACAGCAGTGAGTTCCCACGCCGCCCTTCTCTGGGAGTTAGACTGCTGATCTGAGGTCAGCTCTGAAAGGAGTCGCTGCTCATTAGTCTAGATAACGCTGACAGGCCGCCATGCAGAATTCAAGCTGAGAGGTTTTAACAGCTGCCCTGTCGTCACTGCGACCTCTGAGACAAACCTTGTTAAAGCCCAGTCCTGTTTCACTGGTTTTTACTGGCTTTATTGGTTTTTAATGGAGGGTTGAATTTATTCAATGATTTTACACTTGTGCCCATATTTGTATATTAAAACTGAATTTCTGAGCTTGTATCCCAGATTTTCCAGTTGACAACAAAACAAAACACTTTAAACTTTCCATTTTAGTTGAGTTTTTAGGTTTTGTACATGATTTTTATAATGATTTTGAGGTTTTTAATGAGATTTGGACCCAAAATGTCACATTTTACCAAACTGTTCTTACTTTACCTGATTCCCGTGTTGTTTTTTATTACCTCCACCAAAGAGGTCATGTTTCCATTTGAACTTCAGATTTGATGAGCAGATTTCTGCATCAGGGTTAAATCCTAAATATATTGGGTTTTATCACAACTTTGAGGTTTTCACTGAGTTACTTTGGTACTATTGAGTATTCAATCATGTTAAATCAAAACCTGAATTACTTTTCACTCACTGTAAAATCTATAAAGAAGCCCAATCTGTCCAGGACGACATGTCTCTCCTGAGGACACAATAAATATATCTAAAGATGAAGAGGGGACATAGTCCTGCAGCTAATGTTAGCACATCTGCAGCCAGTGCTGCAGCTAACACTAGCATGTCTGCAACCAATGATGCAGCTAATGTTAGCACATCTGCAGCCAGCGCTGCCGCTAACACTAGCATGTCTGCAACCAATGATGCAGCTAATGTTAGCACATCTGCAGCCAGCGCTACAGCTAACACTAGCATGTCTGCAACCAATGATGCAGCTGATGTTAGCACATCTGCAGCCAGCGCTGCAGCTAACACCAGCATGTCTGCAACCAATGATGCAGCTAATGTTAGCACATCTGCAGCCAGCGCTGCAGCTAACACTAGCATGTCTGCAACCAATGATGCAGCTAATGTTAGCACATCTGCAGCCAGCGCTGCAGCTAACACTAGCATGTCTGCAACCAATGATGCAGCTAATGTTAGCACATCTGCAGCCAGCGCTGCAGCTAACACTAGCATGTCTGCAGAGCACTGCACTTGTTCACAGAGAGTTGAATCCTCCATGAAAGCTTTAATTCAGGCATGATGATGTCATGAAGTGTTTGACTTCTAGCTAGTTGGATAAGTTGTTGTTGCAGATAGCTGAGCTTTTATCACTGTACTGATGACATTAGCTTAGCATTTTTATAGCATCAACCTCAACATACAGCCAGCCACTGACTCAATCTGAAGTTATAGAATGAACCACTTGTGTTTTTCATGCTTCACTGGACTAAACAGATCAAACAGTTTGAACCACCTTAAAGTCATGTTTTATTGTTTTGAAACAGGAGAGCTCTGATTGGATGAAGCCAGTACTTCCTGCTTACACGCCACAGCGTTAATGAAGTCATCCCTGTAGACAGTGTGATTATGAAACGCTTAATTAAGACGTGATGTAATCAAAAACAAACAGCAATAAAATGACATGAAGCCGTGAGAAGACAGAATGAGATGAAGTTAATTAACAAACTGGTATTTAAAACGAGGACGTAATGTTGGAATGAGCAGCATAAACACCATCTCTCCTCCTGCTCATGAATAATGCACCATCAGTGGTTCCCATTATTCTCATCTGGAGTTAATTCGTTATGTAAAGAGCTCCTCATTCAGTTCCACTCTGATCCGTCCTAATGGTCCAATCATCAAACAGTCACTGCTCACTGGGAACGAACCAACACGTCCTGGAATCATCACCAGTACAGCCAGGGATTCCAGTCTGGTTCCAGTCTGGTTCCAAAAAACTTTACACTCCATGGCCAAAAGTATCTGGACACCAAAACATGACACATGTTGACATTAAAGGGTGTCTCCATATTTTTGGCCCTAAACCAACTCATTTAATGACAGAAGTATGTGGACATCTGACTGTTTCCACCACATTCATTCATGTAGAGGCGGACCCAAAGGGTGTCCATATAATTCTGGCTGTATCTGAAAAAACTCATAGGAAACATTTGGCTGTTCTCATTTTACACAACAGGACAAAAAGTATGTGGACGTAACTAAAAATATTACATGTATATGTTGTATATGTATAATATATATACTTTAATGTAAAGAGTGCTTGTCTCCACTAGATGAACAGATTTTCCCATCATGCCCCAGTTTGTTTTGGCCCTTGATGACATCATCAGGTGAATGTTGGCAGCAGATTTTTTTTTTTTTTTACCTTTTATTTATTTTTTATTTTACCTTTATTTTACCAGGAAGATCAATTGAGAACAGCTTCTCATTTACAATGATGACCTGGCAAGAGGCCCCAGCAGAAATAAAAACAAAACAAAAACAAAAACAAAACAAAAGAAACAGAAATCTTTGAAATCTGGTATTAGTGTAAAAATAAAAGCCTCTTAAAGCTTGAAATGAAAATCCTCTGAGTGTTTGAGCTGCAGCCAACAGACTCTGTTCAGGTATCAGTTCAGTTCCACGGCCATGATGATGATGATGATGATGATGATGATCAAACTTCTCTCCTGTTTGGAGACACAGTTTCTTGGAGAGCTGAGCGGAACGCTGTTCTGCCTCGTTCTGCTTCGTTCTACCTCGTTCTGCTTCGTTCTGCTTCGTTCTTCCTCGTTCCGCTTCGCTCTGCTTCGTTCCGCCTCGTTCCGCTTCGTTCCGCTTCGTTCCGCCTCGTTCCGCTTCGTTCCGCCTCGTTCTTCCTCGTTCTTCCTCGTTCCGCCTCGTTCCGCTTCGTTCTGCCTCATTCCGCTCCGTTCTGCCTCGTTCTGCTTTGTTCTGCCTCGCTTTGCTTCGTTCTGCCTCATTCTGCTTCGTTCTGCTTCGTTCTGCTTCGTTCTGCCTCGTTCTGCCTCGTTCTGCTTCGTTCTGCCTCGTTCTGCTCGTTCTGCCTCGTTCTGCTTCGTTCTGCCTCGTTCTGCTTCGTTCTGCTTCGTTCTGCTTCGTTCTGCCTCGTTCTGCTTCGTTCTGCCTCATTCTGCTTCGTTCTGCCTCATTCTGCCTCATTCTGTCTCATTCTGTCTCATTCTGCCTCATTCTGCTTCGTTCTGCCTCATTCTGCCTCATTCTGTCTCATTCTGTCTCATTCTGCTTTGCTCTGCTTTGCTCTGCTTCGTTCTGCTTCATTCTACCTCGTTTCGCCTCGTTCCGCCTCGTTCCGCTTCGTTCTGCCTCGTTCCGCTTCATTCTGCCTCGTTCCGCTTCATTCTGCCTCGTTCTGCTTCATTCTGCCTCGTTCTGTTTGCAGATAAATCCTGACTGTTTATCCACAAATATGTGAAATGTATCAGAGCAGGTTTGTGAGGTGAGCTCACGTAGAGCAGCTTAAAGCCTGAAATCCAGTCTGAGTGGGAGCACTCTGCAGCAGGAGGAGGTATAAACAGTGTCCAGGGTGGTGGACAGCAGGAGGAGCTGCATTAGGAGCATATTAAGAGCAGCAGCAGCAGATAAGCTCCAACAGATGTGTTTGGGTGTTGACATTGTTTGTATTTGCAATCTGATAGATCAAAATGTTTCACTCCACTAATAGGCTTTTATTTTTATACATTTTGGATTTAGAGCCCCGCCCCCTCACTGAACTCATTTTAAAGGACCAGACTGCTTTTTCTTTCTTACTCATTTATCAGGAATCACAAACGTTACTTCAGCCTACAGGATTTTTTTAGTTTACCTAAATCATTTTTAAGGGAATAATTCAGAAGATGGCACTGAAATAATAATAAATAAACCATATATAAGAAAACCAGTTTAATGGTGGAGAATATCAGACCTTCTCCTGAACATGAAACACAAACATCTCAACTCAACTAACAGCCCAGGTGTACAAAATGAAAGGGAATTCTGTGGGTAGATTTTGGACCACCTGACCTCCGTTTCCCAGCAGCTTCCTGTCTCTTATGCCCGTGTGCCGAAGTACAAGCTCTACCTCTACCGTTTCTATGACATCATAATGCAAAAATAACGACATATTCAACTCTCATTGCCCACTTCACCAACTAATAGAAGGTAGAAACCTGGGAAAGCTCTTGTCACGTGACATCACCGAATTTGAAAATGGCCCTTTGTTTACTTCAGAATTTTCTCCCCTCAGGAGATTAAAATCAGAATTATTCTCTGTATTCCTCTGTGTTAAAACATGAGCGTTATATCAGGCTGTAGAATAACATTCATCCTACTGAATGAAAATATCCTGGTTACTTTCAAAATTCTTCACACGCCTTGAGAAGGAAAACACTGAGTGGGACGAAATGTTTAATGTCACTTTTATTTTGCTAGCTTTTTTTTATTTTGATGTTTTTGATGTTTTTGTTTGTTTATTTGTTTTTCATTTTATTTAATGAATTTGAATTAATTTTAAGTTTTTGAAGCCCTCTGTTAGAAACCTGCTGTATAAATACCTACATGTTTTATCCATAAAGAGAACTCTGTCCACACTGTTTGAGTGATGATGTCACTCTGTCTGACCTCTGACCTCTGAAGACAAGATGGCTGACATCAGCTGTTACTGTGGTTACACAAACCGACACTGTTCACTATTACAGTAAACATGTGATCAAAGTGTTTCTAACTGCACCTCTATGCTGCTGTTAGCATGTTAGCATGTTAGCATCCATCAGATTTGCTGCATCAGTGACTGTCAATGATGTCATCCTCTGTGTTGAAGGGTGCAGCTGGTTGGTGTTGCCTCACATGTTGAGGGTGGAGCTACGATGTTAATCTCTTCCTCTAATTAAGTGAAGCAGCTGAGGGCACAGACCCCATGTTAACAAGCTCCTCCTCCTCCTCCTCTAATGAGCCTCATTTTATCAAATCTCTTCCAGTTGTTTCACACACACACACACACTTCCTGTTTGTCTACCTGTCAGCTGAATCATTCACCGCCATCAGAACGGTGGTGAAGCTTGTCTCCAGCTGACGGCTGCTTCATGAGTGTCTGTGGAGGTTTTTAATGAGTTCATATGGAGTCGATTATATTTTCATTAGTCTTCTTACTGCTGCCAACGAGGTCTGTGTGTTAGCAGCATTACACAAAACCTGCTGAGGGATTTTCATCAAACTGGCTAGAAGTGAATGTTGTACTAGAAGAGCATCAGCAGTTCTCAGTGGAGCCTCCATAAAGATGAAGAAAATAAAACACAGATACAGTAGAAGGCTGTCGGACCCCGTGGCGTATTCGCCTCTGCTGACGGCCGTATACTTTACATACGCCTCTGCTGGAGGCGGTGCTTCACGTACACCTCTGCTGGAGGCGGTGCTTCACGTACACCTCTGCTGGAGGCGGTGCTATGAGGACATGAGGTCTGCTGCAGTCTCATCACTGCTTCCCTCCTGCGGCTCAAACAGCCTCCTCGTTGTCATCTAGTTTCGCTCTTCAGGAGGAAAAAAGGAGGCAAATGTTTTTTCAGCAGCAACAGATAAAGACTTGATCCTCGTCGCCTCACGTCGAGGCCATTTGGATGTGAAAGGAGAATCGGGGACAGTTATGAATGTGCGTTTGATTTCATAAAGCGTCGGATCACACTGAGCTTCTTGTTGAGCGTCGTCCAGATGTGTCGCCGTTCAGATCCAGTCCATCAATGCCGCCCTGTTTGACACACTGAGGGGCCCTGATGTCCACCTCAGTAGAGGGAGGGGACAGGACCCCGGCACACAGGTCAACCTTTACTGCTGAACAAGTGTTGGCACTGCCCAACAGTACTGTGATGTAACTCTGAGATACTTGTACTGCAGTATTTATATTTTATATTTATATTCTGATCCTCTTGTAAAACATGATGCTGTTTTCAGATCACAGTTTATTGTTGTTTGTTAAAACTGTAGCTGACATGATGTAAACATGACTCTATTGTTTATCTGAAGGACTAAAGCTTGTGACTCGAGGCCAGGAGGTTGTGTGTTCAGATCCTGAGACATTGTGTGAAGGACTTACATCACAGCTGACTTCCTGGTGAACCTTTCAGCCGATGTGTAAAATCAATTCTGTACAGCTTTAGACTGTTTATGAATAAATCTGCACCAAAAAAAGATAAAAAGGCCCAAAACGTTTGACAAAATCATCAGAAACTGAACATAAACCATATTTTCTGTTTGAAGTCTTTGGTGTGAAAGACGTTCACTGTGAGTCTAAATCTGACAATAATCTGAATAGATTTTATGTTTTTGCACAAATTTTAAGGTTTAAGCTTTATATAAATTTTTTTCCAAAGTTTTCTGATCTGCATCAAGTTTTTACACTTTTACCGAAATTAGGGCTAATTTTATGTTTTTTGCATTTTAATCAAATTATTTTGGTTTCTATGCAGATTTTTATGTTCATACTCAAATTTTCAGGTCTGTTCAAAAAAATGTTTTCCCATATTTGAGTGTTTTTACCCAGATTGTAGGGTTAGTGTCCAACCTTTTATGGTTTTACACATTGTTTGGGTCAGATACTAACTTGTAACTTTTAGGTTGTGACTTTTCATGTTTGTGTTTTTACCCAGAATTTCAGGTTTGTTTTTTGAGTCGTATCGTATTTACCTCGGTGTCGGGGTCGTAAACGTCTTCTTGGTTTCGTGTTTATATCCTGTCACTTTGGACTCAACAACCATTTCTACCAAATATTTCTGTATATTTTCATTTCTAGTTTGTTTCATGTTGTTACAGATACATTTGTCTTTATTTATATTTAGTTATTTACAGTCTCTTTTGTTTTATGACATTTGTAAGACATAAAATAACTTGATTTTTTAATTTAGTTTTGTTGCCTTTTGTTGTGCTAAGTCCTCACATTGTATCACAAATGAGCTAATCTCATTTAGCTCTCTGGCTAACTATTGAACTATTGAACTATTGAAAGGCTGTTGTGTGTGTTGTAGTGTTCTGCAGACACTTTAGGGAGTGACCGTGTTGTTCTCCCTGTTGTTCTCCGTGTTCCACATTAAGGAGTGTACAGATCTGTGAGTTCAGGCTGGTCCTGGCTGAGGTGTCTCGGCTCAGAGGGGATTTCCATCCTCCATCACATGCTGCTCATAACACAACCAATCAGTCTGTGATCTAAAAGGTCACAGCTGTTAACGTGTTGGAACCACGGATGCTTGTATGAATTTTGTCAGAGATGATTTATGTGGAGGAGAAAACTCACTGACTTTGTTCCTTCTTTTGTTCCCATCAGAAACTGTGTCCTCGTGGTTTTTTAAAGTCAGGCTGTTTGAACGGCGTCACGTTAGCTTTGACTCAGAATCTTCTACTTTTACCCTGATATGTTTTTAATCTCCACATTTTTTGCTTCACTGTGATGAAAGTGTGTCACGTGATCAAACGTTGAAGAACGTTTGTGTTTTGGCACCATCGCCTTGGTTTGAGCAGGGAAGAGGTCTCAGCCCAAACCAAAGGCCCAGGGCGGACTGCTCACAACAGCAAGAGACTGGCAGCTCCTATGGTCAACCCAGGGAGACAACTGAGGTTCCCGGACACCATCGCAGCCAGACCTGGTTTTGATGTCCATGGCAACCAAGAAAGTGGTGTTTCTCGAGTTAACTGTCCTCTGGGAAGACTGGATAGAGGAGGCACAGGAAAGGAAGAGACCCATATATGCGGATCTGGTAGCAGAGTGTTGGAGGACTGGTGGAAGGCCTGCTGCGAGGCCCGGGTCCTGGGACTCTTAGCGTTTTGTGGACTACAAGGATGGAGAGCCATCAGGAACATCTTGGGAGTGGCTGAAAAGGCGTCCTGTTGGCTCTGGTTGAAGAGCGGTGATGCGTGGCCTAGTCCGGGTCTGAAATACCGGATGATCCTGGGTCCATCACTGACGAGGTGTCCAGGTACTTTGGAACTGATCCTGTTGTAAAGGATCAGGTAGAACATGCCTCTGTCATGGCTGAACAACCCAACACGTCTGAACTCGCCTGAACTCGCCTGAACCATGACTCAACATTTTGTTCAGATCAGTTCAATCATTTCTGCAGAGGTTGTGTCCTGTCCTCATCCTCAGAGGGTTATTGGTTGAAGACTCTCAGAGTTTCACCTTGTTTATGCTGAATGCTGGACCAGGATTGGCTTAAAGTCCTCTGATGATCTCTCTCCTCATCCTTCTGTCATTTTTAATATGAAAACACTTTAATATGCCTGCAGTTTAAAAGGAGACAATCCTCAAACCCCAGAGGGGTAAAAACAGGCCCTTGGAGAGCTGAGTTGCATGATGGGAAGTGTAGGATCCATTGTGGTTCAAGCTGAAGCATCAGAGGTTCATTCAGTTCCATCATGCTATACTGGTCAGGTGGTCTGCTGTTAGGTCACTGGTTCGATTCCAGCTGTTCCACAAAAAACATTACAAAACGAGATCTTTGAATCAAGTTTCAATGAAACTTTATTTATACAACAGGTTTCCACAAGTCAGCGTACAAACATAAACTTTATAAATCAGCAGTAAAACCGATCATCTCTAAATGTTGTCAGATGTTCAAGTTGGACCTCTATTGTAAATTTCTATTTTTAACTGTATTTTCCGTTACTGTGTATATTTTGACTGTTGCCTCAATGTGACACAAACATGTTGTTCATTCCAACCCCAGTGAAAATGTGTCTCCCTCTATAAGAAAACCTACATGGTAATAAGCTGAAACTTATTTGCGCCACTTAATAAGTTCACTATTTTTATTTAATCATCTCTTCCGTCATTTCACAAAAATCTTAAAGATAGCCTGCAGCCAAAAAGACACACAAACAAACATCACATGACCAACGTTCATTGATGGAGGTGGTATAGAGGAATAATACTTGGAAATATATCAAATTAATGTTGGTGTTTTATTTGAAAAAGAGGATAACAGATGATTCTGTTCTCCTTCACTGACTCCATTATCTTCCTGCATCAGAACACTTTTGTGTGTATTTTTATTCCACACAGGACGACAGATTTGGTATCTGATATTGTGGTTTTGTCTGATGTAAATGATATATTGTGCTGATGTAGCTGCAGTAGATTATCTCAGAGCAGGATGAGACAAATATCAACATGGTTTGTGTTGATGAAGAGATTTGTATATGTGTATGCTATGTTTGGGAGGCTTTAATGTGGGTGAGGAATGGAGGTGGGTGAGGAGGCCTCAGGGCTCCTCAGTCAGCGGGTGGGGGGGGGTCCTAAACAAAAAGGCACGGAGGCTCGGAGACATTACATAAGCACTTAGCTGCATGAATATTCCTGAAATACCTGGCATTAGAGGAGCCTAATCTGCTTACAGAGACATTATGGGAGGCTGCTGTGACAGGTGTCTCTGCATTAGGATGAAGATTATCAAAGCTCGCATGCTGCACTCATCTTCAATACGAGACACACAGGAGCTGACGGGGCGGGGGGCGGGGGGAGGGGCTAAATCCGCATCTGAGATTCAAAAAGATACAGCAAACAATACGAGTCTTCACTGCCCATCACCCTACACCGAAACATACCATAATACATCAGAATACACCAAAACATACCATAATACATCAGAATACACCAAAACATACCATAATACATCACACTACACTGAAACATACCATAATACATCAGAATACACCAAAACATACCATAATACATCACACTACACCGAAACATACCATAATACATCAGAATACACCAAAACATACCATAATACATCGCACTACACCGAAACATACCATAATACATCAGAATACACCAAAACATACCATAATACATCGCACTACACCGAAACATACCATAATACATCAGAATACACCAAAACATACCATAATACATCAGAATACACCAAAACATACCATAATACATCACAATACACCGAAACATACCATAATACATCACAATACACCGAAACATACCATAATACATCAGAATACACCAAAACATACCATAATACATCACACTACACCGAAACATACCATAATACATCAGAATACACCAAAACATACCATAATACATCGCACTACACCGAAACATACCATAATACATCAGAATACACCAAAACATACCATAATACATCGCACTACACCGAAACATACCATAATACATCAGAATACACCAAAACATACCATAATACATCAGAATACACCAAAACATACCATAATACATCAGAATACACCGAAACATACCATAATACATCACAATACACCGAAACATACCATAATACATCACACTACACCGAAACATACCATAATACATCACACTACACCGAAACATACCAGAATACATCAGAATACACCAAAACATACCAGAATACATCAGAATACACCGAAACATACCATAATACATCAGAATACACCGAAACATACCATAATACATCACACTACACCGAAACATACCATAATACATCACACTACACCGAAACATACCAGAATACATCAGAATACACCGAAACATACCAGAATACATCAGAATACACCGAAACATACCATAATACATCAGAATACACCGAAACATACCATAATACATCAGAATACACCGAAACATACCATAATACATCACACTACACCGAAACATACCAGAATACACCAGAATACACCAAAACATACCATAATACATCAGAATACACAACATACCATAATACATCAGAATACACCAAAACATACCAGAATACACCAGAATACACCAAAACATACCATAATACATCAGAATACACAACATACCATAATACATCAGAATACACCAAAACATACCAGAATACACCAGAATACACCAAAACATACCATAATACATCACACTACACCAAAACATACCATAATACATCAGAATACACCAAAACATACCATAATACATCATAATACACCAAAACATACCATAATACATCAGAATACACCAAAACATACCAGAATACACCAGAATACACCAAAACATACCGTAATACATCAGAATACACAACATACCATAATACATCAGAATACACCAAAACATACCATAATACATCAGAATACACCAAAACATACCATAATACATCAGAATACACCAAAACATACCAGAATACACCAGAATACACCAAAACATACCATAATACATCAGAATACACAACATACCATAATACATCAGAATACACCAAAACATACCATAATACATCAGAATACACCAAAACATACCATAATACATCAGAATATACAACATACCATAATACATCACACTACACCAAAACATACCATAATACATCAGAATACACCAAAACATACCATAATACATCAGAATACACCAAAACATACCATAATACATCATAATACACCAAAACATACCATAATACATCAGAATACAACAAAACATACCAGAATACACCAGAATACACCAAAACATACCATAATACATCAGAATACACAACATACCATAATACATCAGAATACACCAAAACATACCATAATACATCAGAATACACCAAAACATACCATAATACATCAGAATACACCAAAACATACCAGAATACATCAGAATATACAACATACCATAATACATCACTACACCAAAACATACCATAATACATCAGAATACACCAAAACATACCATAATACATCAGAATACACCAAAACATACCAGAATACACCAAAACATACCATAATACATCAGAATACACAACATACCATAATACATCAGAATACACCAAAACATACCATAATACATCAGAATACACCAAAACATACCAAAATACATCAGAATACACCAAAACATACCATAATACATCAGAATACACCAAAACATACCATAATACATCACACTACACCGAAACATACCATAATACATCACACTACACCGAAACATACCAGAATACATCAGAATACACCGAAACATACCAGAATACATCAGAATACACCGAAACATACCATAATACATCAGAATACACCGAAACATACCATAATACATCAGAATACACCGAAACATACCAGAATACACCAGAATACACCAAAACATACCATAATACATCAGAATACACAACATACCATAATACATCAGAATACACCAAAACATACCAGAATACACCAGAATACACCAAAACATACCATAATACATCAGAATACACAACATACCATAATACATCAGAATACACCAAAACATACCAGAATACACCAGAATACACCAAAACATACCAGAATACATCACACTACACCAAAACATACCATAATACATCAGAATACACCAAAACATACCGTAATACATCAGAATACACAACATACCATAATACATCAGAATACACCAAAACATACCATAATACATCAGAATACACCAAAACATACCATAATACATCAGAATACACCAAAACATACCAGAATACACCAGAATACACCAAAACATACCATAATACATCAGAATACACAACATACCATAATACATCAGAATACACCAAAACATACCATAATACATCAGAATACACCAAAACATACCATAATACATCAGAATATACAACATACCATAATACATCACACTACACCAAAACATACCATAATACATCAGAATACACCAAAACATATCATAATACATCAGAATACACCGAAACATACCATAATTCATCAGAATACACCAAAACATACCAAAATACATCAGAATACACCGAAACATACCATAATTCATCAGAATACACCAAAACATACCATAATACATCAGAATACACCGAAACATACCATAATTCATCAGAATACACCAAAACATACCAAAATACATCAGAATACACCAAAACATACCATAATACATCACACTACACCAAAACATTCCAGAATACACCAGAATACACCAAAACATACCATAATACATCAGAATACACCAGAATAAATAAATACATTTTAAGAGATGTGAATGCAGTAAAGATCATTGTTAATTATAGCAGATCATGTGATAATTGTCACAAAGACTTTTCCTCTTAGACTCTTCAGGAGGTTGTGTTTTAAGGTCTTCTGTACCAGATCCCCCCATTAGAGTAGACACTGGTGGTGGTGGCTGATGACTCTGCTGAGAATGATGAGATGATGGACCTGGAGAATCTGTGAAGATGGTGGTGATGAGGAGGTGCAGGGCGTACAAAATAGGAGCATGAATGAAACAGAGATACAGAGTCGTACTTAAATAGCCAGCAGCAAGATGATTGGCTAATGATGAAGGTATGTCGTTGCTATTGGATAGATGTGACCAGCTGATGAGTCAGTGACAGCAGGAGATTTGAGCAGGTACGAGGTGTGAATGACGGGATGAGTCTTCCTGACTGATCATCTAATTAAGTTCACAACTTTCACAGGAAAAGAGGAGTTTGACACACAGTTAGCACGTTAGCGACTGAAACAGGGTGAGGTTTACCGTGTAGCTCAGTCTGTCTGGGTGTTTGTCCAGACAGAGGCTCGTATCAGGTTATCAGTCATGAGTTCAGACAGAGGTTCTCTTCAGTCTTCATCCTCTTCGTCCCTCTGAAGGCGACCCGTCTCTGATTTATTGTCTTTCATCAGAAGGTTTCCAGTGACACAGTGGTCTTCTTTAGACTGCCTGCGTACAGCGTCGTCAGTGTCCGTGCAGCTGTGGCCAACACTGTCCGCCTCTCTGCCATCCCACAATGCCATGTCTGTGACGAACGGCAGCGGGGAGGAGGGGGGCAGGGGGGAGGACTGAGGAGGCTTGTCTTCAGTCTTCAGTCAGGTAGAGATGGTCGTCGACACAGACAGACATGTTCAGACATGTTTGAGTCCTGCAGGACCTCATCTGTACAGAGATGTCCAAGGACAGGTGTAGCATCGTGATGTCATCATGACATCACCACATGTGAGAACCGACAAGTTCAGAACCCAATCCCCCATCACAAAGGCAAAATTAGAGAAATAAGAGCTGAGACTAAGACGTGGTCTGAGTATCTCTCTGAGGTTTGGTCTGGATCAGAGACTTAAGTCTGGTTCACACTACAGGAGAATCAGGTCGATTCACCCCTCCTGGCAATCGGAGGAGAAAACTGGTCTGGACCTTTGGTCAGTCCCGATGTCCGATCCAGATAATCTGGTCTGGATTGTCTGAGGTCTGGGTCTGAGATGCAGTCTGAGGTTTGGTCTGGATCTAAGACTCACTATGAGACTTTGTCTGGGTCTGGGACTTTTCTGTGTGGAGTCTCCATGTTCTCCCCCTGTCTGCGTGGGTTCCCTCCGGGTTCTCCGGCTCCCTCCCACCACCAAAAACATGCAGTAGAGGTGAACTGGTGACTCCATTCAAAGAGTCAACAAAATGGTCAGGTGGTTTTTAAATCCCACCCACTTTACTCACACAGTAAATGACACTCATCGACCTGTTTGCAATTATCTCAACACCCGTATTTAATCATTGGAACATCTCAGAATCTTCCAAAAGTAGCAGAAACCATAACTTCATAAATCATTTAAATCTCAGACAGGATCTAATGTTAATGAATGTTCTGTGTTCTACTACACATCCTGAAGGTCCAACACAGTCCAGGATCACACAGTGAAACAGTTTCTTAAATATTCTGCTCTAAACGTATCACCTTTATGATTTTTTCATCTTCCTCTTGGACCCTGAGAATTTTTTTTCCTACAGTCCAGCTTCTCCTCTCAGATGAACCTTCATCCTCAGTCCTCAGCTGAAACATGGAGCTCCTGATCTCAGTGTGTCAGATTGCGATGATGTTCACATTATCTCTGCTGGATAAACCTCCGTGTCTCTGTGTGAACCAAACACTGTTAAGTGGCTGCAGACAGACAATAACACCAGCAGAGCTTTTTGTTTCTGTGTTTACGCCTGAGGAGGAGATCCTGGACTCATGGAGGAGGAGGAGGAGGAGGAAGAGAGGCAGGAGGTGACACAAACAAAAAGAGGATGAGACCAACAACAAACAGCAGCACTGATGAAACAGGAGCGTCACAATAAACCTGCATAATTCTCCTATTCAGTTGGTTTGTGCTGCCAGAACCTTGAAAAGATGTGGAGACCTCACAGATCAGCCACACACTGGAACATGAATAATTTAATACAACGGCAGTGACCCTCCGTTTAGATCAATAATCGATCATTAACTGATATTTAACGATCTGACACCAACATCACAGCCTGTCTGTTGTCATATAAACTTATACTCCTCTACCTGCTGTTATCAGAAACGTCTGATCTGGATCTGGGTGTTTAAGATGATGGAAAGTCATATTTTTTAACAATTAATTTTATGTATTTTCATCTTTGCTCCTCTATTTATTTGTTGTTGCCATACTTGTTTGATCTTGATTTTTAATTAATTAATAAAAAGTACTTGAGCTGCATTTTATGTTTGAATGATGCTTCAAATGGGACGTGACAATGTGGCTGGAGATACAGATAATACACACACACAGATAATACATACACACAGATAATACACACACACAGATAATACATACACACAGATAATACACACAGATACAGATAATACATACACACAGATACACATAATACATACACACACACAGATAATACACACACAGATACAGATAATACATACACACAGATACACATAATACATACACACACAGATACAGATAATCTAGATACAAACCAAATAAACAGTCAAATAAAAAACACATAAAAACACAAAAACAATGTGTAAAAATGTGAAATCCTAAATTCTTTTCATCACAAACCTGAAAATTTGGGTAAAAACACAGAAAATATACATTATTAATATTAGTGTCATGATAACCTGAAGAGGATGAGAAATGAGAAGGACCCATAAAGTCTGATAAGCCATAAAAAGTTGGACATCAGCCTTTAAAATATGGCTAAAAACCCTAAAATATTGTTTATCATCTGAGAGCAGTGACTATTAGAGCAGAGATCAATAATCAAAGATCAATAATGCTCCTTTCCATGCTGACCTCTCCGGTTTGTCTCTTTTAAACTGCAGGAACCCTCAGACGTGGTTCCACCTCTCACCTTGTGGCTGTGAAAGGAGAACTGCTAACTGTTGAGAAACGTCCGTCTGACTCATGGCGTCGACTCAGCAGCAGCTTTCCTCACTCTTCTGGCAGGTAAACGGTCATCGCTGTCACAACATGCCACCAGTTCCCCTCTCCTCGGTTTCACTGCAGCGCAAAGAGGAACCACGCTTACCTCCTGCAGCGCACAGTGACCTGCAGTGACCTGAACGCACCACGCACTCAGCCAAGGCTTCGTCAGCACTGCACAATGAACAGTAGTACACACAGTCCACACTGTATGTACACAGCAGATACACACAGTACTACATGCAGTATGTTCACAGCATGTTTTGGGCAGGCTGCTAGTAAAGTTTAGTGAGTTAAGCTACCAGTTGCTCTCCATGACGCTTCGCTACACTGAAGCTACCAAACGTAGCAGGCTAAGCTACATTAGCACCATGGATGTAGTTTACGACATTAAAGAAATATTTTTTATCCTGTCGAACGAGTCAGAACCGTCGAAGTGATCCGTCAGTCAAACACGTCAAAAAAATGTTACATGAATTAAACTCACATTATTCTACGAGACTCACGAACCGCCAGACTACCTACAGGAGAACCGGGTCAGTTCACCCTCCTGGCAATCAGAGGAGAAACCTGGTCTGGGACTTGGTCGGTCCAGATATGGGACCCGTATTATCTGGTCTGGACCTTTGGTTGGTCCAGATGTTGGACCCAGATTATCTGGTAGCGTGAGGCGTTTACAGATCTAGTCTTACACCTGATCCTAGCCCTAGCCTGATCATTTTCAGACATGTTTGATATTTAGGAGGTAGAATCTGGCTCTGAGATCACTACTGCCAATGAGAGACATCACAGAGCATGTGACGGTGCTGCCTAGCAACAGTACACATCATAGCCATTAGGCTAATGTTAGCTAGCAGATATTCAACCAACAGTTAAAATGTTGCTTCTCTCTGATGGATGCTGGATTTCAAACATGTTGCAGTTTATTTTCTAGAATCAAAATGAAATCCTTTTAAAAATATGAATGTGTTCTGATGTGTCTGTGTGTTAAAATTCTGTGGAGGAGTTTGAATGATTCAGCAGGATTTTGGTTGTCTGTTCCTGGCCGTGACAAGCCTCCATAGCCTCCAGCTCTTCTTCTGTGGTGTTCTTGGTCTCGTGGCGGCGTTGTTGGCAGTGGAACCTTGCAGAGGTGCAGCAGCTGCTGGACGTCTGTTTAACCCTCAGCAGCTGAAGTGAGCCATCAGGTCTGTGACAGATCACCTCCACCAACAGGCCCACAGGGAGCCGCCGAGCTAACACCACCTGACACCTCCCACTATGGAGGAGTAACTGGTTCACAGGTCGGCTGGAGCCGCACTGCCAGCGGCCTCTCCTCCTGAGCAGCTCTGGCAGCCATGTTGGCCCGCGGTCACCCTGACCCACCCTGACTCTGAGGTGACGTTGTGGGAACACTGGGAGGAGAGCGTTACATCATGGTGACCGCGGTGGAAGTTCCCACCATGAATCTGGATTCCTGAAACGTGTTGATGACGAGCCGACGCCTCGGATCCCTCAGACGATCCCAGGAAGGAAAATAAAGTCTGAGAGACCAGAAGATATTTTCAAACTGTTTTAATGTTATCACCAAAATAAAATCCTCATGTATCCTCATACATCTCATGTTTTATTACACTGGACCTTCTGAAGAACCTGGTTTTAGGTTGTTTGGAGATTACGTGTAAATATAATAATTAGAGATTGTAAAGGATTCACATTAAAACCATCTGAAACTGTCATCTCTTATTTTGTCACCTGAATTATTATTAATTAACATTTTTGTCTAATAGATTTCTTGTAATTATGATGCAGTTTTCTTAAAAGGTTGTCTGTTAATTACGAGATTTGCCATAAATTTGTTCCTTTTCATATTTATTTGAATTAATATTTCAGTTTTCTTGAATTATAAAATCTCTTGTAATTCTTGGATTTGTCAGAAACAAAGTCTCGTATGATCTTAAGACTGTTTTCTTATGAAATTTTCTGTAATTGAGATTCTTCATGAACACATTTCTGATAAATTTGATTGTTCCTCATATTTCTTTTAATCAAAGGCAGTTTTCATATTTTAAAGTTTCATTGTAATCATGAGAGTTGTCAGAAATAGCTTTATCATAATTTATGTCTCATAGTGTCTCATAGTGTCTCATCGTGTCTCCTGTTTCTCATCCTACAGGTCGTGGTGCGTTCATGGTCTGTCAGTTAACCTGGTTGTATCCCGTCTGCCTCACAGACCACAACTCTGACCTGAGGTCAGTGTGGACATCTGATCTCTTCACGCTCCATTGAACTCATCAGTCTCAGTGTGTTTTATGAGGCAGGTCAAACATAATGAGATGTGCTGCTCCTCACATCAACACATCAGAACAGTGTGTGAAATCCATCCCGATGCAGGCGGCGGCTCACATGTTGTTCTGCTCATCAACATGGACAGCTGCTGGTCTCTCCAGGCCAGGTCCTGATCACAGAGTCCCTGAGAAACTCCAGAAGAGAACGTCCCTCCTCAGGTTGGATTTCTTCATCAGACAGGCGTCTCTGCACCATCGTCATCCTCATCCTCTTCATTAGTTTCATCACCAGAGTGAACTTTACTCCAGCAGACGATTCATCTCTGACCTGTGTCCTAGAAACTGAACCAACCACCACCCCAGTTTACACCCAGTGGAGGGGCCACGCCCACACTGTGTCAGCAGGTTTACCAGCTGGAGCTCGTCAGAGACCGAAAGCTCTGTGGGCCAGTGATGATGTCATTTTGTAGTCCAAACGGCAGATTTCAGATGGAGGTTTTGGAACTCTGTCCTTCCCTCTCTCTCCTCTCTACATCCCATCCCTTCTCAGTCAACATGTGTTACCATGGAAACAGGGAGACCTCCTCTTTATAAATATCCTCCATTTAAATGTATTCAAAACATTGTTTACATCAGAGATGTGTAAACATGTCAAAAACCACTGTGATCAATCAGAACCAGGCCTGTCAACATTTAGACAGACGTTGTGACCGAGAAGCAAAGACTGATGCTGAAACTGATTTTAGCATGTTAGCATTCAGCTATCAGACAATGGTTGGTCTTAATATACTCCCACAAATATGACATCGTCACTTAGGATTTTATGCACCAGTTAGGATACTGGATCGTCCAGCACAAACTGGTTGTTTTAAACAGGCTAGCATGTTAGCATTAGCTTGAGGGTACTCTGGTCATTGTCAGTAGCGTTTTGCTTCAGAAATAGTTCAACCAAAAGACCAAAAAAACTAATTAAAAGTTTTAAAATTGCAAAAGAATCCAACCCTGTGGAATGTTCAGACTATGTTGTTCATTGATAGTGTGTCCACAACTCAGACTGTCCTTCACCTCTGACACAAACACACTGATCTACACTGAGATACAGGTTGGATTTTAGACACGAGTTCTTCCAGCCTTCAGAGGCTCTCTGTCCTCTTTCTGGATCTCCTCAAGTGTTTCTGACACAACAAACTTCAGGCTGTTTTCGTTCATACAGGAGATACAGACACTTTAATTTGTTGGTGTCATTTCAGGCACCAAAATGTGGGTGGAGTGGAGGAACTGAGATACTGAACAGATTCCTATCCTCAGTGACTTAAACAGTAGGTTAGTGTTTAATAGTTTGTCCCTCTAACCACACCCATGAGTGATGTCACTGTGACCTGGAGATCACTTCTACATCACTGCAGTGAGGTCAGTGAAAACAGGATTTGCACCATCTCATTGTCTGCCTCGGTGATCTGGGATCAACAGAAACAGCCTTAACTCATCCAGCAGCAACACAGCTGACGGACAGCTGACGGACAGCTGACGGACACCTGATGGACAGCTGACGGACAGCTGACGGACAGCTGACGGACAGCTGACGGACAGCTGACGGACACCTGACGGACAGCTGACGGACAGCTGACGGACAGCTGACTGACACCTGACGGACAGCTGACGGACAGCTGACGGACAGCTGACTGACACCTGACGGACAGCTGACGGACAGCTGACGGACAGCTGACTGACACCTGACGGACAGCTGACGGACAGCTGACGGAAACCTGACGGACAGCTGACGGACACCTGACGGACAGCTGACGGACAGCTGACGGACACCTGACGGACAGCTGACGGACAGCTGACAGAAACCTGACAGACAGCTGACTGACACCTGACACACAGCTGACGGACAGCTGACAGACAGCTGACGGACAGCTGACAGACAAGTTGCCGGTTGTTGTAATGAGAACACGTTGCCGGTTGTTGCTGCTCAGGGGCAGCTGAACGACTGGTGCAGCAGACTGGTGGTTGGACCTGGTTCAGGGATTAGGTGTTCCAGGGAAGGAGGAGGTTTGTTGGCTCGTTCCATCCCCCAGAGGATGCTGGGAATGAAGAGAGTGCCCCAACAACACATTCACCTCTCTCCCCGCCAACCAGAGACTGCATGACATACCAGCAGCATGAGATGTATGGAGGACCAAATCCGACAAAAGAAAAACAACCGATGAAAAATTAGTGATTATAAAAATACAAAATAATTTGCACTAACAAATATTTTAGAATAGTGTTAAAATCCTGGGTTTATTGTCATGGTTTCAGTAAAATGAAGTGAACCATTGAATCGTGGTGAAGCCACCTAAAGATGCTGAACGTCCACACCGACAACAGTTTAAATATTTATATTTGTAGGGATATAATTCTTTAACAGGTTTTTTAAACTTCTATAACTTCTATAAAACAGACCTGGAATCTGTTTGGGACGTCTAGCCACACCCGGCAGGACTCTACTTAAAAGTATACTCCTACTCACTTACAGCCTAGGCCTACAAAATGCATTCCACCCAAAATGCAGCATATCAATTAATAGCTTAGCTTCCTGTCTCTTATGCGTAAACCAGCCATGTGTCCAGATTTAGATTTCAGTAGTTCCCATCGATCCTTCTGCTCTCTAGTATTTACCAGTTTTGCTCTCCGTTTCTTTTGTTTAGATACTCAACACCTTTTCTTCGCATCTGTTATTTTAGATCGTCCACACTTTCTCTTCTCCATGTTCTTGCAGATTTGAAACTTCTGCGAATTGCGTGGCCTGGAAATCTGGGGAAGTCTGGGAACATCTCTGGATCCTCCAGGAGGAACTGGAAAGTGCTACTGGGGAGAGGGACAACTGGAATACCTGATTAATCTGCTGAGACCAGGACCCGAAGAGGAAAATAGATGAACAGACAGATAAAAATTATTTATCTCAAAATTAGTAAATGTCTGTTAAGTGAAAAAAAGTTAAGACAAATATCCAAATAATCAAGAAACAGAACAACAAGAATAAAAGCTGCAAGCAGCGTTGTCGGGCCCTCGCACCCCGGTGCCCGTGCGTGTGCCCGTCGGGCCGTGCGCCAACTTCGGCCTCACTACTGCACAGCTGGATAAATGCAAGGCTCTGTACCTGCATGCATTATGGAAACTGATGGAGGGATTGTAATTTACCTCCTTTTGTCCACTATGTGGCGCTAGACACCACCTCATAATTTTGACTCGTCATTGATTATATCATGTGAAGCTCACACCATGAAAATGTAATTTAAAAAAACAAAAATTGTCACACAAGACATTTTTTTATTTGCCAGCAGGTGGCGCTATCACTGTTACTCAATATTATTGTGTAGATATATTCAGGGTGGGACTATAAGCATGTCTACCAAATTTCAAACATTTAGGTTAAACACAGACTCGGGATGCTTATTTGAAGTTTTCCAGGTGGCGCTGTGGAGCCATTTTGCCACAACCGATCCTGTAAACCATATGAGATCATAAATACTACCATCTTTGACGAGTGTGTCAATTTTAGTGAGAATCTGAGCTTCCCTGGCCTCTCAACACCAACTTCCTGTTTGCTGGCGAACATCGAACGTCGCGCCGCCGCCGTGTGACCCAAACTCACAATATTTACAACAATGCTTCATCAAGGCTTTATGGCTTTACTGACCAAATTTGAGGTCATTGTGGTGAACGGCCTGATAGTAGCACGTCAAATTCTGAAGTATAAAACTTCCGGTTGCCACCAGGTGGCGCTGTGACTATTATCAAATTTAACTATATAGATGTGTTCAGGGCAGGACTCTTATCAAACATGTGAAGTTTGGGGCAGATTGGACCATTGACAGAAGAGTTATAACAACTTTCTTCCTCATGGCGAAACATCAACATTCGCAGCACAGCCACGCCTACAACTTTGCACGAAAACACACAAGCTTCAGAATCCTGCATTACCAGCTTGTTATTACTGTTCTCACTGAACTTGAAGCCAATATGTTCAACGGCCTAGTAGTAGTGTATCAAAACGTGAAATCTATCATCTCCTGTTGCCACTAGGTGGCGCTATGACTATAGCTAAATGTTGTCATGTGGATGTCTTTAGGGCGGGACTCTTAACCAGCATGTGAAGTTTTGTACTGATTGGACCTTAGACAATGAAGTTATAACAATTTTCAGTTTCATGGCGAAACATCAAAATTTGACGAAATGTGACGCCTGGCCACGCCCACACCGTTCAATGAAAACTCAGGATTTGAGCAGCTTTTCATCCTCATGGGGTTTAAACAGTACTGACCAAATTTGAAGTCGATCGGGTAAAATCTCTAGTAGGAGTTCGTTCAAATACAAAATGTGTGATTTTCCTAAAATGGCAAAAAATGGCCACAAAAATCAAAATGGCCGACTTCCTGTTTGTTTGAAGGCATTGCTCCGAGAAAGTTTTTTGTCTGTCTCGGTCAGTTATATATATGTACCGACTTTCATCCATGTACGTTAAACTGGAGGAGGGGGCTGCACTTTAGGGGGCGCTAGCGAGCCATTTTGCCACATAATAAAAATCCTTGTAGATCAATCGGGTCCACTAGGAGGAGGACAGGTCGTCACACCTTCAGGAGACAGAGGCCATTAAAAAGGATCTGCTGAAAAATCAGCAGGAGTGGGAGGAGAAGGAGAGGGTCATGACGTCCCAGCTGGTAGAGCTCGAAGCCCAGATCCAGAAAAAGAAGAAGAAGAAGAAGTGGTACAGGAGATTTTTCTAGAGCCCAGACCTGCAGTCAGGAACAGAGTCATTGGTTTTTGTATGTTCGTCAGGATGGACAGCCAAAAAAAAACGGTTTACGCGTCAAGATTTGGAGACACCAGAAAAGTCAGGCCAAACAAAGTGGTCTCACTGTTCAGGTATAAACCTGAATCTGGTCTTCGTGAAGATACGAGAGCAGATACTAACCTGGTCCTGATCTGGGTCTATAGGACTGAACAAACCTCCAGCCACACAAATGTTCTGTTTTTTTAACTTCTGGACTTAAAATAAAAAAATAAAAAATATTTTTTTAAAGTCCTGTTTGCTGTTGGGCTGTTGTTTAGTATCTAAAGTTACATTACAGTCATGTGTTTTATTGAATATGTTTGATGGAGACATCAGGGGATGAGGACTGATCAGTTCTCATCACTGAAAAACTCGTGAACACCAGACAACTTTCTGTTTCATGGCCAAACATCAAAATTTGAAAAAAGTTGATGGCTGGCCACGCCCACACCATTCAACAAAAACTCAGGATTTGAGCAACTTTCATCCTCATGAGGTTTAGGTAGTACTGGCCAAATTTGAAGTTGATCGGGTAAAATCTCTAGGAGGAGTTCGTTAAAATACAAAGTGTGTGATTTTTCAAAAATGGCCAAAAAAATGACCACAGAAATCAAAATGGCTGACTTCCTGTTTGTTTGAAGGCATTGCTCCCAGAGACTTTTTGTCGGTCTCAGTCAGTTACATTTGTGTCCTGAGTTTCGTACATGTACGTTAAATTGGAGGCAGGGGCTGAACGTTAGGGGGCGCTAGAGAGCCATTTTGCCACGCCCATTTCCAATCACCATATGACACGTAAATTTCACACCCGACTAATTTTTCCGCCAACTTTCATGTGTTTTTGAGGATGGGAAAGTCCCCAAAAAGATGATTTATTTCGGGAAAAAATAATAATAATTCCTTGCAGAACAATAGGGTCCTCGAACGCTTAGTGCTCGGGCCCTAAATATAAAGTAAAAATAGATCAGATACAATAAATGGTCCAATAAAATATATTAATATACATAATAGAGAAATTAAAATAAAAAATAAACATGCAAAAAACAATCAGGATCCCTGCTACAGGTCATTGAAGACAGTACGTATCCTTAGCATCCTTAGCATTAGCATACAGGAGCTCCAGTGTTCTACTGTCTCAGTGGACCAGTTAACATACTGGTTTGTAAAGACTGTCCAGTGTGACTAAGTCCCTGAATAGATGGAACAATTGTAACAATATTTACTTAAACATAATCATTTCTGACTCATTTTAAATTCCTATCTCCTGGTTTTTGCGGAGACAATGGTCTGGACCATGGACCAGGACCGACCGACTCCTGTGTTCACTGATCTTTGTTTCGTGCTTTCGTTCAGTTTCTTAAGATTTGACTGGACTGAGTTACAGTTTATATCATTTAATTTTCTGATTGTCATTTATTTGAGTCAAAATCATGACTTTCATCATTTTCATCTCCATTAAAACCATGTTTGTGATACTGTTTAATTTTATTAAGTCAAAGTTCAGAAGAACAAAATCAGGGACTTTTTAATTAAAAAGATTTTATTGTATAAAGTCTGAAACATGGAGACAAATTTGACTCAATATGAGTCATTTATTCATTGATTCTTCAGTTTGAGCTTCTGATGAAGAGAAACAAAGAAGAAGAGAGACTGATGGGAGGATGATGGAGGCGTTTCCTGTGTAACCACAGAAGAAGAAGAGCTCCACCTACAGGACAATCTGAACACAACACATTCTTCTTTACTTGAGTCTGTTGGTGTTTAAAGGAGGGTAATGTCAAGTCATGTGATTAGACTCTGCTTGAGACTAATATTATACATATTCCTGGGTTCATTTTCTTTTAATCAAATGTCTGAATCGTTTATTTCAGGATCTAAATCTCTAAAATATTTCTGAACCAACAGCAGGAATAAACCAAAACTATTAAAACATGAAGGAACAAAGAGGTTTTCAGAGCGAAGACATCGCTGATGAAGACGGTCTCATAAAACCACTTCCTCTAAAATGTCCCCAAATAAAAACCAGAGGGACTAAAGGGGGGGGGGGGGGTATAAAATGACCAACAGTCTAACTGGACTCTCTGATGATCTAACAGGTCTAAACAGACCAGAGGTCCCCCTTCTCTCTTCAGCCTTCAAGAAGGTTGTCGTCACATCTGATTGGCCGAGAGGGGAAGGCACCAAGCTGCTGTTAATCGTTCTTCAGGAGCCAGTCTCCACACCTGAACAACAGGTGTTCTGAATATCATCCAATCAGCTCAGAGTCTGAGCTAAATGAAGGTTTAATTATTTAAACACTGATTTAATGTTTGATCTTCTAAACGTCTCAAAATCCCCTGATGAGTTTCTCTAGATTTATTAATGATGTCACTGATCAGCTGATTCATTCGGTTTGTATGTCGACTGAAGTTTGTTGAGTATTTCTGAAACGTAAGAATGTAAATGTTAGATTTTTATAGAATTAGTAATAATAGAAATAATAGAAATAGTTATTTTTATTTTCATAATCTTGTTTGTTCTCACAATTTTAATGATTTTTATCCTCCTAACATTTAAGGTATTTATAGCTCTCACTTTGTTCACCCATCCATCTGTAAATATATTTTTTATATTTCACGTTTCTGATTGGCTCTCTATCTTGTGTGGATCAGATGAAAACACTCTGTCATAATTCAGTTTTCATTTCAAACTCCATTGATTTTAATCCTGATATTGTGATTTTTCCAGTTTTCGTCAGCAGGATTTAGATTTAGATTCTGACTTCTAACGTGAAACATGTGATCTGATGTTTCATTTGTTTTTGTCTGGTTGTAAATCAAAAGTGATTTATGGAAAAATGATTTTTTTTCAGGCTGATTCGGTGACATAACGACTGTTTCTGGTGAAACAAAAAGGATCTTCCTCCTCAGGAAATCGGCTGTTTCTTCTGGGTGGAGAAGAGATTTGTGATAGAAGGATAGAATGAAAGGCTCACATGTATGAACCTGGACCGTTTCACCGCGTGAACCTGGACTGTGTGGGACCTTTAGGATGTGTTGTAGAACACAGAACATTCATTAACATTAGATCCTGTTGGAGATTTAAATCATTAATGAAGTTAAGCTGCTGTGCATTGTGGGTAAATGTCACAGACAGTGGAGACACACTTCTGGTTTCTGCTGCTGGTGATGTCATCAATATTTTCCTCATTAATGATGGATTATTTTATCAGCTGTTAATCAGATCATTTTTCTGATGGATCTGCAGACTGTGATTGGCTGCATCACTAGACCTGCTACACACAGGGAGGAGCAGCAGCAGCCCCCCTCCTCCTGCTCCTCCTGCTCCTCCTCCTCCAGTCAGATGAGTTGTTGATGGGATAGAGGATTGGGAGACGGTGGAGGTAGAGGGTCCACCAGGACCACATACCTGTCCCTCAGTGAAGACCAGCTGGTTAAATATTAATGTTTAAATGTTTGATCTTTATTAGTTTCACATGAATCAGAATGAGGAACATGTGGATCTTAATGAACTCTGCAAACATGGGATATTAATTATCTTGTTCATACTGTTCATCTAATTTCCTCCAGTTCCTTTAAATAACAGAGTGTGAAACAAACCTCCAGCGCTGGATTAGACAGACTCGCCTGTTCCACAAACACAGCATGCTGTCGAGTCCCACAGGTCGTCACTTAGTCTGGAATGAGGAGGACTAAAGGTCTGGATCTAATGGGCTCCCCTGGTTATTCTACAGAGAGGAGATCTGTTCTTTTTAGAGCGGAGGAGTGGAACCCACCAGTACCAGAAACACACAGATAAAAGTCGACTTTAAAAAGATAAAAACACGTATTTACAATTATCAATAGAACCCATTCTGCTCTGTGTGGGGCCAAAAGTAAACCTGATGAGTTTTATAAAAGCATCCTTCTGTAAACAGAGCTACAGAGCTTTGGAAGTACTGTATTATGTTTTTATGCTTTTGGCCATTTTCCCATGTGTCATTTTTGGCAGGAATGATCTTCAATACCTCAAGGTTGACACTACTGTATACCTGCTGTGATGATGGTGATGATGATGGTGATGATGGTGATGATGATGGTGATGATGATGGTGATGATGATGGTGATGATGATGGTGATGGTGATGATGATGATGATGATGATGGTGATGATGGTGATGGTGATGATGATGATGGTGATGATGGTGATGATGATGGTGATGATGGTGATGGTGATGATGATGATGATGATGATGGTGATGATGGTGATGGTGATGATGATGATGGTGATGATGATGATGATGATGATGATGGTGATGGTGATGATGATGATGATGATGATGATGGTGATGATAGTGATGGTGATGATGGTGATGGTGATGGTGATGATGGTGATGATGATGATGATGATGATGATGATGATGATGGTGATGATGGTGATGGTGATGATGGTGATGATGGTGATGATGATGGTGGTGATGATGGTGATGGTGGTGATGATGGTGATGGTGATGGTGGTGATGGTGATGGTGGTGATGGTGGTGATGGTGATGGTGGTGATGGTGATGGTGATGATGGTGATGATGATGGTGATGATGGTGGTGGTGATGGTGATGATGGTGATGGTGGTGATGGTGATGATGATGGTGATGATGGTGATGGTAGTGATGGTGATGATGATGGTGATGGTGGTGATGGTGATGGTGATGATGGTGATGGTGATGATGGTGATGATGGTGGTGGTGATGGTGGTGATGGTGATGATGATGGTGATGATGGTGATGGTGATGATGGTGATGATGGTGGTGGTGGTGATGGTGATGGTGGTGATGGTGGTGATGGTGATGGTGGTGATGGTGGTGATGGTGATGATGGTGATGGTGGTGGTGGTGATGGTGGTGATGGTGATGGTGATGGTGGTGATGGTGATGGTGGTGATGGTGGTGATGGTGATGATGGTGATGGTGGTGGTGGTGATGGTGATGGTGGTGATGGTGGTGATGATGGTGATGGTGATGGTGGTGATGGTGGTGATGATGGTGATGATGATGATGGTGATGGTGATGGTGGTGATGGTGATGATGATGGTGATGGTGATGATGGTGATGGTGGTGATGGTGATGGTGGTGGTGATGATGGTGATGGTGATGGTGGTGATGGTGGTGATGATGGTGATGATGATGATGGTGATGGTGATGGTGGTGATGGTGATGATGATGGTGATGGTGATGATGGTGATGGTGGTGATGGTGATGGTGGTGATGGTGGTGATGATGGTGATGGTGATGGTGGTGATGGTGGTGATGATGGTGATGATGATGATGGTGATGGTGATGGTGGTGATGGTGATGATGATGGTGATGGTGATGATGGTGATGGTGGTGATGGTGATGGTGGTGGTGACGGTGGTGATGATGGTGATGGTGATCCTGCACCTGCATGTCAGATTAAATGTTCTGTCATCATGCTTAAAGGAATGAGCTCTCAAATCTATGTTTGTATTCTTATGATGCCATTAACCTGGGGGGGAGGATGGGGGAGGAAGGTGGGGGGATGGGGGACAAAAAGTGTCTGAGCGGTCACTAAGAATCAGTGGCATGCCAAACTACAGGGAGAGATGAAATCTGTGTTAATCTGATAAAAGGGTCAGATTACATGGAATGAAAATATTTCATGCTGATGGATTAGAACGCAGCTGATGAGGCATTCACTGCACGTCTTCTTGGCAGGAAACAGGACGACTTCAACACATCACAAAAAGGACAGCGTCTCTTACACATCTGCTGGTGTGGTCACGTGTTGACCAATCAGGTGGGATTAGAGCGTCGGTGTCATCTTTCTACGTAGCAGAAACATGTTCAGGTTCAGGTCTGGTTGAGACGGACTTAAAGTCTTTTAAACCTCATCCAGACGTGTTTCTGATGATGACATCAGCTGATCAGATGTATGTAAAAGGTTTTAATCATGTTTAGTGGAGGGATGGGCCAAGAAGGATAAGTATAAATATAAGATATAAAATATAAAATAAAATAATATGAATAATAGAATATATAAAATAAAACAATCTGGTGTATAAATATTTATGAATGATTCAGCGAATCAGAATCATCTCTGCTACATGAAGGTTAGGTAGTTATAACATGACCTCAGTCTGAGAATAAATTATTAATTTAATTAGTTATTATCTGGGTTTGCATCATATTACATGAGGTTCTGGTCCCAGAGAGGCTCCCAAAGCAGGATTTTATTTTCATCATGACTTTTTAAGATATGAAACTGTTTGAAATGTCCAAAAGTTGGAGGAAACATTAAAAATCTGTCCCTGAACGCAACCCAATGTGTCCACTAACTTTAGTCAACTTTGGTTCTTGAGTTGTTGACCAATCCTGTGACAAAAAACAAACAAATCAAACGCTAAACAAACAAACAAACAAACAAATCAAACTACCAACAAACAGACAATTCAATGAACCAAACAAACGATTGAAACGAACAGCAGCTGCTGAAGGTGTTTGTGCTCGTTGCTCCTCCCGACCTGCTGAGTGGAACCAGCTGATCTTCATCAGGTCCTGACGGCTTCTTGTTGAGGTCTGCTGGGTCTCATGGCAGCGATGCTGCTGGGTGGTGAGAAAACTCTGGTGATTCACTGTCTTCATTGTGTTGAGGAAAGAATGAAACATTTTGCTGACTGCTGTCTCCCCCCCAGTTATCAACAACCAGCAAACAGACAGATCAGTTCTCACCACGTCATGTTTAACTCATGTTTCCACAGCACTGACACCCCCCCCCCACACACACACACACACACACACACACACACACACACAGACACACACACACACACACACACAGACACACAGACACACACACACACAGACACACACACACACACACACACACAGACACACACACACAGACACACACACACACACAGACACACACACACACAGACACACACACAGACACACACACACAGACACACACACACACACAGACACACACACACACACACACACACACAGACACACACACACACACACACAGACACACACACACACACACACAGACACACAGACACACACACACACACACACACACACACACAGACACACACACACACAGACACACACACAGACACACACACACAGACACACACACACACACAGACACACACACACACACACACACACAGACACACACACACACACACACAGACACACACACACACACACACAGACACACACACACACACACACAGACACACAGACACACACACACACACAGACACACAGACACACACACACACACACACACACACAGACACACACACACACAGACACACACACACACACAGACACACACACACAGACACACACACACAGACACACACACACAGACACACACACACACAGACACACACACACACACAGACACACACACACACACAGACACACACACACAGACACACACACACACAGACACACACACAGACACACACACACACACAGACACACACACACAGACACACACACACACACAGACACACACACACACAGACACACACACACAGACACACACACACACAGACACACACACACAGACACACACACACACACAGACACACACACACAGACACACACACACACACACACACACACACACGTGTGAGCAGGATGCTCTTAAAGCGTTTCCAGGTTTGGAGAACAGATGACCGTCTTCATTAAACTGAGCCGACACACGTGGAGCTTTAACCTTTAATTATTACCTGTCCCTGAACGCCTCTTTCATCTCCTCCTCTGATTGGCTTTAACAGTGGAAACGTATTTATTGAGGTTTCACCACTTCCTACCACATCATCTGGAAACTCAGTGAAGAGAAGATGTGAGTTTTATTGTAGATTAAAGTTACAGAGAACCTCTCATTCAAACAGAAATGTTTAGAACCGTGTTGGTTCTCTGCTGATCAGAGTCCAGGATGTTCTGTCAGGTCTGAACTCCTCAACTCCTCCAATCTGTACTTTCTTTATTTTCACCTCCAACAAGGAGGTCATGTCTGTTTGTTTGTCAGCAGCATCACATAGAACCAGACACTAGACGGATCCTTTTCTTCTAACTTTATGTTCACATTCATGGTCTCGTTGCATTCTTAGCGGTGGAAACATTTTCTTTAGAAGTGGGAGGGTGTGGTGACTCCCTGAGCAGGCCCCTCCCTCCAGGAGTCTGATTGGCAGTGTCAGGTTGTCAAGGTGATTCAGCTCACCTGGTCAGGACAGACGATATAAACTGTTGGATTTGAACACATACAGTATTAAATGAGGAAAAACAACATTAAAATGATTGTAAAACCAAAATCAATCAAATTTAATTTAACGACAACATGGTCAATATTTTACTCATTATAGTCATGATCAGTCAGTCTCTGAAGGTGGTGGAGAATAACAGGATTAATATCATTACAAAGATTGTTTTTGTTTTCTGAAAACTGTCCCATAATAATAATAATGTTGGTCTCAACTTTCCTTTAATTATAAAATAATATCAGATAAAACAGAAACCTGTAAATACAGAGACAGAATCACAACCACAGGAAACCTGACATGATTTAAAGGTAAATATTTATTTATTAGTTGATTCTGATCGTAAACAAGAAAACTAAACATTTAGAATCTGAATGTCTGAGCAGAAGAACAGTAATTATCTTTATCCATTAACACACAGCTGTCAGACCTTTTATTTCATGTTGTCCAGTTTTCTGATTGGACGCTGAGGTTTAAAGTTGGAGGAGAAAGCTGATCATTACATGTTGTTCAATGGGGACACGTCTCCAAATGGTGTGATGAGGAGACAGAGGAGACGGAGGAGACGGAGGCTCCTTCAGGCCGCTGAAGGCTGATTACAGGCTGCCAGTCAGAGAGAGACAAGGGTCATTTTACCCAGCGGGACGCCTGCAGGACACTCTGACAGCCCTCATTACACCTTCAGGCGAATGAAAGGGACTCTGGCTTAATGTACCTCCTGACACTCACCAGTCTATTTACTGGGAGGCTAAAACGCTCTCCAATGGAATACTGGTCTCTGATTGGTCAGCTGATGACACTGAAGCTGAGACGAAATGTCAGAAATAGAGGATCTTTGACAGGGATACTAGTCGCACTGACTTCACTCAAATGGTATTCAGTGTCATGTTTGTGTTCATGTCCAGGTATCTTTGGCCTGTTTGGAACTGGTTCGGTTCTCTTCTCTCTGGATCGTTTCTGGAACTGGTCTATAAACCTTTATTTAAATGATGCCTGAATCAGGGCCCAAAGTAAGGTTCAAACCACAAAGAGCTCGTGTGTCGTGTGTTAATTATTCATAGGTGTGTTTTAGCATGAATTTAACCAATCAGAGAACAACTCCCATTCGCCTTAAAAGCCAGGTCTGTCTCACCTGGAGCTCTGCTGTTTAAACAGCATCACTGGTCTTCACTGATGAATGAGTGTGCAGGTGATGAAATAATCCATCAATGAGAAAATATTGATGACATCACCTGTAGCGATCCCCCAGCAGCAGAAACTGCTTTGCATCAGTGATGATTTTTTTACATCAGTGAGCTTCCATACATCTCAAAGCTTACGCTTGTTTTTTATGGGCGGATCTATAACAGGAAGATGTTTGGATTCTTCTCCAGGAGCAGTTTGTGTTTGGTCCATCAGATTAGCAGCATGTGTGTCTCCATCAGTCATCAGACAACACGATAACACAGGAAACCATCTCAGCTCTATCAAAATAAAAGCACCAGTGTTTACGTGACGTCACACTGATTCTCAGATTAAATCTCATTCACTCTCATCTTGTCTGTCAGGGAGCTGGTCTCATTCCTCATCAGCTGAATAAACATGGCTGATGTTTGTGCAGGTCAGTGGATCATCACATGTAAGAAACCACGCCTGGT
The DNA here is from genome assembly GCA_037577475.1 of Chaunax sp. Z400. Classification (NCBI taxonomy): domain Eukaryota; kingdom Metazoa; phylum Chordata; class Actinopteri; order Lophiiformes; family Chaunacidae; genus Chaunax; species Chaunax sp. Z400. The sequence continues at coordinate 789,152 of CM075196.1, read as the reverse complement.
CTAGACCCTGTCCCAAATGGTCCCAAGGACTAAAGACTCCTGGACCTTGTTCCAAACAGTTATGGGTTGATTTGAAGGTGTTCTGATAAGACCAGATCCAGAGTCCAAAGACAGTCACATCCAGTCCAGTATGGTCCTGATGACCATATAGAGGATCCAAAGTAACCAGTCTGACAGGATTCAGAAGGACCCATTAGATCATGGACCAACTCAGGTTTAGGAACGGCTCTGTAGGATCCAGACCTGTGATGTGTTACTGTTCTGAGATCAGCTGTGAGAGTGTCAGGCTTTAATGTTCTAATTTAACATCCGTCACAGAACAGGGGGAAGCGGCCAATCACAGGACAGCTGAGTGCTGAATGTTAAAGTGTTATCTGACTGTCCACCAACTCATGAGGGATTCATTAAAGTGTTTTCACCTGAATATGAATCAGTCTTATCAAGACCACTTCTCTCTGTTAAATCCACATAATTTCATCTGCGTTTGTCTTCAGATCTGAAAATGTTCCGTTTTTTGGCCTCATGTTTTGAATTAATCACGTGTGAAGAGACTCTGACCTTGAAGAGACAGACAGGAAGTTAAAGATGTGACTGAAAGAAAACACGCAGGAGGAAAAGAGTCCAGTTTTAATGATGTTCTATGAAGGTGTGTCACCCCTGTTGCCACGCCCGGCTGCAGGTTCGAGGCTGAGGGCTTCAAACTGACATGGGTGCAGAGGATGACTTCCATCTTCTGATGAAGATGAAGTTAATCAATTATTACAAAATCCCCCCATCCCCCCCGTCTGTTTGCTGTAGTTTCTTGAGCAATGACTTAAATTAAAGGACATCAGTCATTTTCATTCGTCTTCGGTGGATTTTGCTGCATCATCTTTTCCTCCAGAACTCTTTATTTAAATAAAACTTTATTCGTGTTTCACTATAATTGGATCTGGATTCTTCAGCAGCAGAATGAAACGATCTGGAGTCATCATGGCTGCCTGATTACAGGCTGGCCTCAGTTCTTCTCTTTAATCACCAAACACAAACAGTCTCATGTAGAAGTTCCTCCATCATCAGACCTTCATCCCTCATCAGAAACATCCAGTTTGAATGTCTGAATAAATATTCAGGATCCAGGTACAGATCCAGGATCAGGGTCCGCTTCACATTTGTAAATAATTAGAGGAAACTGGAGCTGGAAGCTGCTTCCTCCTGTGCTGCTCGTCCCTCAGAGACTCCCTCACCTCTGGAGCTCATGATCAGTGAGGAGGAGTGTGATAATACTCCTTTCATGGGAGCAAATGTACGAAAATCCAGCCTCTCTTCTTGTAATCATGATGTCCCGGGGGGGGGGGTCCTGATCCGCCTTTATGTAAGAATACTTTGTGTAGACTGAAATGAAGAGAAATAAACACATGAATCGTCTGGAGGAGAAGAGCTTCATCCAGGCTGGGGTTCAGGTTTAACATCCTGGGAGCAGCTGGTCCTGTGTGGGTGAACCGACCCAGACTGGCTGTAAACCGGATCCTTACCCCATCATGGAGGACAGTCTGGAGGAGATGTTCCTCCTGACATCCCTCAGGCTGCAGACGGTAAACGTTACACCAGACGCCTCTTTGCATGCAGAGCGTCGTCATGTTGTCGTTCTGTTCAGTGTAAATAAGGAGCGGTCACCATGGTGACCTCTATGTAATGATGTCATGTGACAGCTTGACGTCTCTTTAAGCTTGTATTGATTACTGATCAGGTTCATCAGGCTGCCTGATGGACTCCTGCACATTGTTCTTATCGCTTTACGTTTGTTTTCTGTTTTCTAATTATTGATGAGTTACATAAAAGGGGGCGGGGCAAACAAGAATGGAACATGAAACAAAGTGAAGTGACCTCAGACATCATCATTCATGTCTACCAGCTGATGTCTGTGCTGAAGCGTCTTCTCTCCTGCTGTAATCTGTAACGCAGCAGCTCAGCCTCTGATTGGACGGAGCTGTAATGAGCTGAGCGTGGAGCCGTTCAGCAGTAATGAGGCCGTTAATGAGGAGGAGGAGGCTGATAGCCAGAGGTCAGGAGGCCATCGATGGCATCAGCAGACACTCGACCTCCAGACGTCCTCAACAGGAAGTCTGAAACAGACGGTTCAGCTGGACACTCAGAGGCCACGCCCACACACAGCTACATACATGTAGATAGTCATATGCGATGATGTCACAGCAGAACTCTCTTCTTCTTCTTTGTTTTTATTCTGACTGACAGAGAGGGGTGTAGACCTGACAACAGGTTCAGAGTCAGTCAGTGGATTTATGGATCTGTGAAGGTCAGAAGTTCGTCCTTCCTTTCAGGTGACATGTAATAGTTTGTGAACCACTGGTCTGGGATTAGAACATGTCCAGTTTAGCAGGTTAAGCACCATAATGGTAATAATGTTATTATATGAATGAGAACCGAGCTGATAACTTCTAGTTTCTTCTAGATACTTTATTGATCCTTTACAGGAAATTGTTCTGTCGCAGCTACATTCAGGTCAACAGAAGGGAAGAATAAGCAAAACAAAATAAAAGAGAGGGATAAGAAGAAGAAAAAGAATAGGTATAAAGAAAAGAAGTGAAAATGAGATGAATAAAATTCTCTCCCTCTTTTAATGACATCTTTATTTCTACAGATTCTTGTCGATGCTCCTCTGTTTGTCACTGACCCTGAACAAACCGGATAAAACCGGCTGTATTGAAACTATTTAAGACGGTCAGATGTTTGAAAGCTAACCGCTAACCCAGATTCATCATGTCTGACTGGTGGAGATGCTGAGTGGACATGTTTTAATGCCGGCACCTTCTTTATGTTGGCCCTTTATTTAAAAACCAACACGACTTCAGGGGCTTCGACAGCAACATAAAAGCAGAGAGTCACAGTTTGTCATGTAGAAACAAAGCGCTGGACGCAGATGGACGTTTAAACAGGCCGTTTGAGTCGTCTCAGCAGGGCCTCTTGGTTCAGGCTCTTTGACTGGAAGCCTGGAAGTCGTCCTCTGGGGATAAAAACCCCACATGATGTCTGCTCACTGCCTGCTCTGTTAAACAGACACCAGGTCAGTTTTCTTCCTCCTGACTAAACAAAGCTGACTCTGTGAAGCAGGTCGACACGAGGAGGACAGTGTTCTCAGCTGAAAGCTGACTAAAGCTCCCCTCAGCGTCTGGACACAGGAGCAGGAAACGCTGCTCATAGTGTTTGGAGAGCCCTCGGGTGCGTTTGGTTTTAAAGTTGGCCACAGAGGCGGGTGGCCAGCGGGGAGGAGACTCTTCCAGAGCTGTAGCACTGTCACTTAGCAACAGCATCTTTTAGTTGGATGAGGGTTCAGGAAGTCCTCTGACGATGGGACGGAGCGGACGAGAGGTCCAACACAGAAATATGAATATTATTAACTGTTTCATGAGACGATGAATCATAGGAGCTACCTCTGTCTAATAAGACAGTCTTTATCTAAATATAAGATTAATTAACACTTAATAAATTCATTAGTCAGTTAAAAGTTGCCAGGTTGGTTTAAAAATCAGTCAAAATTGTTGTTAACTTAATAAACTTTCTGATAATCATCACATCTGAGGTTATCAATGTTAATAAAGAGGTTAAAAGAGGTCAGCTGATAGTTGTTAGTAATTAGTTAGTGAATTTAAATGTATTTTGTGCAGACCTATACAGAGATAAGTGGTCACAACCTGGTTTAACGGTTGTTGTTTTGTTGTCTATAAGATATCTCAAAAAGTTTTCAACAGATTTTGATTACATTTTCTGCTAAACCAAAGACAATTTTTTTCTGTGTTGTTTAGACATAATTCCTTTCATTGTTTCTATCATTTTAAGGTGTTGATAGGCTGATTTAGTAATTGTGTTTATGTTGCTGAGATAATATTCCATGAACCGGGCAGGAGGCAGCATGTAGACATTGAACAGAATTGGCCCGAGAACGGACCCTTGGGGAACACCACAAGTAAATGTTCTTCACTCAGACTCTCAGGTACCAGTCAGACAGCACAGACCACCGCCAACGCCAAGATCACTGAAACCTGAACAATCAGAAAAGAGTTTAAAGACTGTGTCAAATGAAAATGATAAAACAAAATTATTTACCAGCAGGCCAGACAATTGTGATGTCACCATGATGACATCACTTTACTATGATCTGCCTCATGCCAAATGAAGTGACACCTCCTGATTGGTTGACCCTGTAAAGTTCCTCCTACATCTGGAATCATGTGTTTATCATCAATAGTTTATAAGTCATCAACTAAAATATATTTTTCCATAATGGAGGATCTGGATCTGTTTCTGGTCCAGATAGAACTTCTGACCTTCACAGATACATAAAACCATTGAATGACCCTGAATCTGCATTATCTCAGCGACCTAGAGGGGGCAGTGTCATGACCCGATACATACTGACCCCCTCCACATAGAGGTTTAATCTATCAGATCATAATCCAGATCTTCTCCTTAGTTTGGTCGATCTGGGTTCTCCTCCTCAGAGTCCAAATGTGGTCCTGGTTCTCCTGTGGATCCAGGTTCTCCTCCTCGGAGACCAGGATCCAGGTTCTCGTCCCCTGAGACGTGAGATTCATATGTTGGATAATGATGATGATGATGATGATGATGATGATGATGTACAGCTCCTGGCAGATTTAGTGTTTAGTTTTTGCGTCTTAACTCTTCTTCAGTGTTTTCTTTTTGTCCTGTTTCTAGTATCTCTCCTCCTTGAAAATGAAACTGAATATTGAATATTTATTATTTATAAGTCGTCAATATGAAGCTCCGAGTTCAGCAGCTGATGACTCAGAGAACCTGTGATGTAATTGCGCCCCCTGGTGATGTCATAACATCACTGCATCTTCATCTTATCATCATTACATCATTTACTCTTTATTTTAAATCCAGTTTTTGTGTGTTTTCATATTGTTGTTGTTGTTGTTGTTGAAGCTGCTGTGTTCGTAAATCTTAATATTAATTTGATATGAAAAGTTACAGATGAATGATGTTCCTTTAGTTTCTATGACTGCATGTATTTTAGTACAGTAGTGATGGAATCAGAAGATAGAACTGAAACACGTGAAGAAGAGTTTAGGAGGTTCTGGGAGACCATCAGGAGGTTTTTAGTAGGCGTGTACTATTTACCTGTTTTATGTTCTATTCATTCATTCTTTCTTTCTTTCTTTCTTTCTTTCTTTCTCTCTTTCTTTCCTTGTTTGTTTGTTTGTTTGTGACATCCACAGGGTTTCTTCCTTTTTACCCATTAAACTGAATCGTCGTACAGACTCTTATCTGTTATGCTGGGATCTATAAATCAGGCTGTTCTGAAGGTTTTCCTGAGGTTTCATCAGTGACGTTTTCTGGGCTGCTGCAGTTCAGCACTGCGTCCAGCAGGGGGGGGGGAAGTTCATCACCTTCCGTCTGAATAAATGATGCAACGTTCTGCAACTTTTCCTGTTTTTCCTCTGAGACACAAACGTTCCTGTGTCTGCACTATTTATTCCTGTGAGTTTCACTAACAGAACAGCATGATGAGCTTCTTCTGTCCTCACTTACAGAAACATGGAACTGAGAGAGGATGTTCTCAGAGTTGCAGTAAAAGAACCATTCAAGGCACATCCAGACCGGCTTTAAAAGACATTAAAAAACATGAGGTAAATGTAAAGAGAACCTAAATTAATGAGTGTAAAGCCTATAAAGATGTTCACAATCACATAGCAGGAGGTTCTACTGGTCCATTATGATTATTATCATCTCCCTATCATCTATCTCTCTATCCATCTGTCTATTTTTGGCAGACATGTGCTTCCATACATTCCTCCTATCTGTGTCTTAGCTGCGGCTGACCTCAGGTCAGTGGATTACTCTGTATGTTGACCAAAGTTATTTTTAAAGTGAGAGACATGCTAACCTGAGAGAGGACATGTGTCAGGGGACAGTTGGGGCCCCAAAAGGTCACGGGGCCCCTGGGGATGTTTGGGCATCACAGTGACCCATCTGTTAATCTACCTGCTGCAACACCAGCAGCTGCTGTTCCTGCATACACGCATACAGGAACACGCCTCTGTGTCACACGCATCTGACACGCAACACAGGCAGAAACAGCAGCAGCCATGTGTGTCACTGTTTAACACGTTTCCATCAGACTGGGATCCAAACCCTCAACCTCATGAGGTTAGATGTGATTAATGTGAAACTTTACATGTAATCTGGATTCAGACTAAATTATTTAAAGTCAGATTAATCGTGGGCCATGTGACCAACACCCAAAACCAACATGACAGGTTACAAAATCGGTTCTAAAACTGTTGACACTGTCTATTAATGCTTGTCGGTTATTGCTGTCAGCTCTAAGTCATTAAGTTAACAACCGCTAACCGGTTGTTTAATGGCTTTTTACCCTGAGTGTGGCCTTGCAGGCTTTCCAGAATATCTTGATGAAGGAGGGCTGCATGCAACAGTCCTGGAACTCACCTGGAGGACGTGACAGATGAACACCAGTCATTCTATTTATAGTGAGGCAAACATTATTAAAGGGTTTAATATTCATTCATTCTTCAGCCATGTTTTTCTGCTCCAAAGATATTTTTAGTAGCTATGGGTCGAGGTCAAAGGAGGAGGTGCTGGAATTTGACATTTTCTTTAATTTCTCAAT
>CM075196.1:692500-775000 GCA_037577475.1 Chaunax sp. Z400 | reverse complement strand
TCTGTAACGCTCCAGTGTGTGTGTCTGTAACGCTCCAGTGTGTGTGTCTGTAACACTCCAGTGTGTGTGTCTGTAACACTCCAGTGTGTGTGTCTGTAACGCTCCAGTGTGTGTGTCTGTAACGCTCCAGTGTGTGTGTCTGTAACGCTCCAGTGTGTGTGTCTGTAACGCTCCAGTGTGTGTGTCTGTAACACTCCAGTGTGTGTGTCTGTAACACTCCAGTGTGTGTGGGCGTTCAGACCAGTCTGCTGCTCTGGTGGCGGCAGAGGATCAGACACATCCACACACAGGTGTAAGTCATTGATTAAGACTAAAGCCTATCAAAACTAATAATGATTGATGAACACAGCTGATCGGGCCTCTAACAGGAAGTAACAAAGGTATTTACTAGTATTTAACAGTACTATCTTTAGTCAAGTATTATGAAAAAACTAAAGCCTCCTCCATCGATAGACAACATGAAATAGTCACATCCCACCTAAGCTGTGTTCTGGGGTTGTTTAATTCCTTTAAAATCCTGAATTCCTTTCTGCTCACATCTGATCCTGATCCTGATCTCTGTGCAGGTCTTCAAGGAAAACAACCGTCATCATAACGTCTCTTTTAATTATTGTGTGAATTAAACATTGTGAGGGTTTTAATCTCTGCTGCTGGTTTTTGGGAGGCGCCACAGATTCCAGTCAGCCGGGGTGAAACAACTGAACCAGACCAGGAACAGGCTACAAAACCAGAACTGGGAGCTCTAAGAGGCTGAAAACAGTGTGGCTCCGTTGTTCATATGACACTTTAAATGAAGATGAAGTAATAAGAAGTTATTTCCATGAAGAAAGCATTTGTAGCAGCAGCTCATTGAGTTCTCTGAGTGTTGATTAATCAGGCCTGAAGCTGCTGGAGGAGAAGACGTCCCTCAGGTCCCTCAGCTCTTACATAACGGCCTACATCACAGAAGCTAATCATAGACTGTTCATCCTGCAGAGAGGAGGCTTCCTGCTCCTGATGTTCACACTCTGACTGACTGCAACTCCTCAGAAACAGCCACACAGTCTGCTGTTCATATAGACTTTACTCTTTTATTATTTAAACGTCTTTCTGTCGTAGATTTCAGCAAAAAAAACGTTCTTAAGCGTAACACTCAATCAGTGTTAACTTAAGGAGGACACTCTGGTGCCACATTCATCCATACTGGGACAGGAAGAACAGGGTCAATGACATCAGCATTTATTAAATGTCACAATATCATGACATACATTTTATTAATGTTTCAAAATATATCATTTGTCTCATTAAATTCAAACTCTCTCAATAAATTATGATTTTTTTTCTTTTTCTTTTACTGTCAATCAACATACAAAACAAAAAACACCCCTGGATGAACTTTTATTTTTCTCTTATTGTAATAACTAATGATGACATTATGTACTGTATATATATATATATATGAAGGTCGGCGGGGCTGACAGTGATGACATGTTGGGACAGATGCAGAGATAATCTCCACCTCTCTGTCGCATTTAGATCTCTGATTAAAAGTTAATGAGCTGAGCAGCCGAGGAACGATGAGCATGTGAAGCATCTCCAGGCTGCAGAAACACAAAGGCTGCATGTTCCAGTTCAGACCGTCAGTAATGAGTGTTCAGGAGGTCAGTCAGATAAGAGCTGCCTTAATCCTCCATTACTGAACAGCAGATTCATCTCCAGCACCGTTGGTCCAGATCTGTGGTCCACAGTGAAACATCTCAGTTTCATCCAGACGTTTTTACATGAGAACAGTCCGAACAGTCCTCCACATTTAGACCACATTTATAAAGGATCAGAGTAATAATCTCCCATTACTGTAGTCCAACCTCTTCTCATTACACGACTTTACAGCAGCAGTGATTACAGTTAATACTGGAGCTGATTACAGCTGAGGCTCCATCCCAGCACTTTAAACACTTCTCTTTAAAATACGTTTATTCAATTATTATTTATTTCAGTAATCATTTCAACAACAGGTAACAATGTAAGCAGCATTTTAGAGTCTTTATTGTGTAACTTTATTTATCTGGTTTGTTGTTATTATATATATCTACACCCTACATTTGCATTCACATTAATTCCTATGTTGTTTTTATTCATGGTATAAACTTTTCACACTCAGTCTCACCTGTATTCACAACATAGTCATGTATTGTGTAGTAGTTGTGTCTTTGTGTCCTCAGAGGCTTCAGTATAGATGTGTGTAAATATCCAGAGTTGGTGTGTTTGTTGGGATGAAGCCATATTTAGTGCAGGTGAAGAAGAATGAATTACATATGAAGGAGCTGCTTTAATGTGCTGTTGAACATGAGCAGTGAACATGACCACAGATTATAGTGGATTATAGAAGAGGGATTATCTATAGTTGTGGTCAGAATTGATCTGTAAGTGGGATCGAATCGAGGTCAGTTTCATGTCATGTCCTCACCACACAGATTGTATTATGATAAATCTCATTCACATATTGTATCTCAAAATTCAACATGCTAATCGATGGTGTAGCCGAGTTAGCTCGCCAAAGATCCTTCAATAAATCTCTCAATAAAATAGTACATCACATTATAGTACATAAAAGCAGTATTTTATCTTTAAGAGTCAGCATGGAGACGACACTGGTTGTATTATTAGTGTTAGTAAAACAGTTACTATGTAGGCTACATCTTTTATTATTGGCTAACACTATATAACTATATAATGCATGCAAGTTAGTGTCATGTATCACGTTAGCTGGTCAAGTAATATAGCAGCTAACCAACAAATATCATTTTAACAATGTCGTTAGCTAGAAAGCTTTGGCTACACAGCTAGCTGTAATTTAGCTACGCTGCATAGATTTTATCCTTTGCAAACATGTTTGTGGAGCTAATTTTCTATCACGTTGAAATTAATCCCACAATATAACAGCAAAACATGTTGATGACTCATATTTCATGTAATTGTTAATGTTACATGTTTTATTGATGTAAATATCAAACCATTAAAATTGCGTCACAGTGTTTTCACATTTATGGTTATTTTTTTTATCTCAGAAACATAAAACGTGTGTTGAATCAGTCCAATCCAGTGATGCTTTATACTCTATACTGATACAGTTGATTGAAATCCTGGACACAGTAAACTGCTCTGCTTGTTTTATGAAGACAGACTCAAGGTTCATGCGGCTTATCTCAGACATTCAGACGGGATCAGTTTGTTTTAAACAAACAAAATGACAGTTCTTCATTGATCTTGCGATTGTGTCCATTTTCAACATAGTCATAGACCTTTAAAGATTGAAATGCTCACTCAGTGTCATGTGTAAACTGACACGGGGAGTCAATCAGATAGAAATAAATATCAGTAAAAGTTACTTCAGGCCACATGGTTGGATCTTCTTCTATTTGGCAGATAATAGGGTATGGTGAGGTCCTGGTTCCGTCTTTGGATCTGAGCTTGGCCACAAACTGATCCTGGGCCTCAGTTGGGAGTTTAGTCAGTTATTGAGAGAGTTTATTTTATGGTACATGCTCAACCGCGTTGATTTGTTATCATTGGCCCTTGTTGACTTTTGCCTACCACTGTGAGTGTCAGTGTGAGTAATGACATCACTTCCGATTCTAACTAGCTAATTTAATTGATACTCAGATTTTTTTCTCATAAATCAGTCCACATGCTGAACGGGCAACAGATAAATGTGGTGAAGGTCTCATTTTTTAGGTTACACTATAAATTGTAGAGGGATTGTAGCCAACAATCCATTCACAAATGCAGAAGCATAGATATTAATAAACGTAAATTGTTTCATATTCTTATAAATGGTAAGTTTTTAATTGATCTATTTTTCTGTGTTATTACTGGTGTCTTCATGTTTTCTTGTGCGGGTAACCAGAGCAGGATTTCTGACGGCCCACCACTCTCTCTGACGGGAGGCGGTCCTTTCCGTCATTCCAGGCGTCCTGCGTCAGGATGACGAACGCGATTGGTGGATGAATACAGGTCGAGCTCCTTCCTCGCATCTTATTGGTCTGTGATGGTGTCAGTCACGTAATCCTCAAGTCTGTGGCAGATAACTATGGAAGAAGGTAGAAAAAACAAAAATAATCTGAGCGGGGCAGCCATCTTGCCTCCTCTGGCACAGGCAGGGAGAGAGTGGATTTGAGGACGCAGAGGAAACCCAGCGGGGAGGAACAAACCTCGGATATATGTTTCCATTCAGTCCGGGACAATTTACACGACCCCCCCCCCCCCACACACACACACACACACACACACACACATTGGAAAAGCTGCCTGGTTGTGTTTACGGGTTGCGGTTTTCCTCTTTGGAATCCAGTTAGGAAACCTTCACTCATCAAACCCGTCGGACTGCTAGCTGTGGAGCTAAGCTAACGGCTAGCTTAGCTGTTCGGTGACCGAGCTGTGGTTGTCGGCGGCGGATTGAGGACCGCAGCTTCCGCTCGGTAACATTCCTGCTGATGGTGGAGGACTGTTTTCCAGACCCTGAGCACCAGCGGGACATCCGTTTATTTTACATGCTAACGTGTTACGAAGGCACTGGTTGAACTCTTCCCTCTGTGACAGTTAGCTCCGTGAAAAATGGGGGGATTTTGTAAATAAGAGCGAGAATCTGGGGCAACTTAAACACCAGAGAGCTAAAGTTGGAGCTCGACTCGGAGACATTGGTGGAAATCGTCGGAAATGTCCTGATGCTTGATAAGAAGACTGATTATCTGCTCGACATCTCAACTGTCAAATGCCAATGACTTTATGTTGTGTTTGTCAGTGAATCAGCCTGTTCGCTGTCTCTGACCCCGATGAGCAGCTGAAAGCTCCCTGCTAACACCTCTCTGACCGGCCTGTCAGGGTTTATCCTCCACTCATTACACGGTGGTTATACCTGATAAACAAGCACTGAATACGCTGTTTGGACCGGGACATGTCGCAGGGACTCTGTGTCCACCTCACGAAGACAAGATCATTTAAAGGGGCGCTAATCCTGGACGTCTTCGCTTTGGATTATAACTGAAAATAAAGGATTTTAGCCCGTGGATCCACAATGGGATCAGCGACCAAACTGGCCTTCAGTGTTTTCCTCATCTCTTGCTCCTCAGGTGAGTCTCTGCAGCTCAGACCTGACGATACACTGAACAGACTGCAGCTGATTATCTGTGGATCCTTTACAACTGACGAATAGTTGATTAGATATTAGAAATACCAAAACTTCACGTCTTTGAAATAGAAATTAATTATCAAACAAGCATGAAATCCTCGGGATCCCCTCCGCGGGTTTAATCGATAATGACTCGAGCCTATGACTGAATTGATAATGATTGATGAACACAGCTATGATCCATGTGCATGAGTTCTCTTTCAGACAGTAACTTAGATGTTTACTAGCATTTATCCTTAGTCAAATATGATCATGAATAAAACTAATGCCTACCCCATAGTTAGTCAACAATAACTAGAAGCATGAAATACTCGTATGCCCACCGAAGGTGTGTTTTTATATTGCAGACAACTAACTTAAAGTTTAACAACTGGCGACGAGGAATCAATCAATTTCTAAGAAAATGTTCAATTTTCAAAGTTAGTAAAAACAAAGTGCTTAAACTTCCCACAGTACACAAAGGCACCTCTCCAGTACATGTTGTGTACATAAAGGAAAAACATGAAACTGACAAGAGTCTCTAAATGGGAAAAGGACAAATCGAGTTTTTAAGTTATGCTCTGGAGATGAAAGGTGGACAGAACCCGGTCCTTTAACACCTCCTTAGTGGTGGGCAACAATAATCTGCCCTCTGTTTAGGATTCTGGATGTTGGTCTCAAGTCTGTAGATACACAACTGTGGCAGCCTGGTTGTGTCAGTGTAGGGAGAGAGAGCTCATTATTCCAGGTGTTTTGAACTGATTGCTCTCTCCCTCATATATGGGAGCTTGATGGACCTGGAGGAGCGCTGCTGACTCGCGTCTGCCCCCCAGAGGCAGGCTGCGTGAGGCGGACCGGAAGCGTCTCAGCCTGGCATGATTTGTCGCAGCTTGTGATGCTTTGTGAGTCTTGGTGCCTTCATGGGGTGTCGAAGTAATCGGAAAAATTATTTCCTGACTGGTAAAATTGATGTGAACGCGACGTTCTTCAGTTCTATGAAGTTATGCTGCACTATTTGATGTTAGAAACGATCAAACATGTATGAAAATAAATGTCTGGTTGATGTCATAAACTTTTTATTATTTCATATAATGAATATACATTTTTTTGCATACATTTTAAATGTAATGCATTTGGCTCTAACTGTTGTTTTGTGTCGACCTAAGGTGACCTAGATCAGTCCTAAAGGTTATTCATTAGAATTAACCCTCTAAACCAGACAGGTAAATCAATATTTTAGTGGTTTTAGGCGATGTACTGGTGCAGCACCGAGTCTGTAATAGTACAAACCTCAAACAGCCATTAACATGTTTAAACACTCTGAGCAGTAAAACACAACACATCGTCTTTGTAGCCTCCATGTTTTCCCACATTAAAGATCACAAACTCCCCGAAGTCGGAAGAACGACTTCCAAACTGGAAACATGGGAGCATCAGAGGAGACTGGATCATCTGACCAGCTGTGTGGTGTTCAGGTCTAGCAGCCTGAGGCAGCAGAGGGACAGAAGGTTCATTCCCCTAACAGGGAGATTCAGTAATGACTCTTCTCATGTCTCTGTGATCGTATCCCCCCCTAATCCTCCTGCCTGTGGTGCAGAAGATTGATCTCAGTGTGTCCTGTTCTAATAGATCAGAGCCCCTCCTTCTCCTACCAGTCAGGTCAGATGGATCAGTGTGTTCTTTACATGTAATCCTACACGTCTGATGTTAACATGGATGTTAAATCTCTGTGGTGAAAGAGAAACAGACCTTTGTTTGTTGATCAGTGATGGACAATAAGAACCTCCTGAGTTTTCTTTTTGTATCGAACAGTGAAAAAAACCCTGTGACGTTAAAGATGTGTGTGTATATGTGTGTGTGTCAGTATGTGTGTGTGAATCAGGCTTGTTTTCTTAACGTGTGCTGCTCCTGTTGTTGTTGTTGTTAACTCCTCCTCCTCCTCCTGTCTCCTCCTCAGGTGTGTTGTTGTTGTTAACTCCTCCTCCTCCTCCTGTCTCCTCCTCAGGTGTGTTGTTGTTGTTAACTCCTCCTCCTCCTGTCTCCTCCTCAGGTGTGTTGTTGTTGTTAACTCCTCCTCCTGTCTCCTCCTCAGGTGTGTTGTTGTTGTTAACTCCTCCTCCTCCTCCTGTCTCCTCCTCAGGTGTGTTGTTGTTGTTAACTCCTCCTCCTCCTCCTGTCTCCTCCTCAGGTGTGTTGTTGTTGTTAACTCCTCCTCCTCCTGTCTCCTCCTCAGGTGTGTTGTTGTTGTTAACTCCTCCTCCTCCTCCTGTCTCCTCCTCAGGTGTGTTGTTGTTGTTAACTCCTCCTCCTCCTCCTGTCTCCTCCTCAGGTGTGTTGTTGTTGTTAACTCCTCCTCCTCCTCCTGTCTCCTCCTCAGGTGTGTTGTTGTTGTTAACTCCTCCTCCTCCTCCTGTCTCCTCCTCAGGTGTGTTGTTGTTGTTAACTCCTCCTCCTCCTGCCTCCTCCTCAGGTGCGATCCTGGGCGGCTCAGACACTCAGAAGTGTGTCCACTACAACTACAGCCCGTCTCGGTCAGTGTCTGAGAACCCGGTGATCACCTGCTCTGGAGAGAAGGATAAGAGACTTCACTGCTTCGCCACCTGGAAGAATGTGTCCGGAGTCGTGCAGGTGGTGAAACAAGGCTGCTGGTTGGACGACGGCAACTGTTACGACAGGTCTGACCCTAATGGAACTACTCCTCAGTCACACACAAACACAAAAGAATGATGTCATCTCTTTAGGGTCCCATTAAAAGAACCTATGGTTTTTGTGCAGATTATTGGGCCTGAGGTCAGGCCAGTGGAATTAATGGGATAATTATTATAATTTGTTGTAACAAAACTTCATTCAAACATCCCCCAAAAACCCACTAAACTGTGCAGCGTGTCAGAAGTGGTGAACATGGATCTACTGATTCACCTACATGTATGACATTCATGACACGTGTATCATGATCAGACCTTTCTCAGCTGTTTTTGTTTTCAAAGCTCCGCCGAGAGATTTGACCAATAAATAAGGGATTAAATAAGGGAGGGGCCTTTCAAGAATAAAATACTAATAAATTATCAATCTGCACCAATCAACTGCTAATCGACGACATACTCACACACACACACACACACACACACACACACACACACACACACACTCACACACACACACACACACACTCACACACACAGACACACACACACACACACACACACTCACACACACAGACACACACACACACACACACACACACACACACACTCACACACAGTCACACACACACACACACACTCACACACACACACACACACACACACACACACACACTCACACACAGTCACACACACACACACACACACACACTCACACACACAGACACACACACACACACACACACACACACACACACTCACACACAGACACACACACACACACACTCACACACACACACACACACACTCACACACACAGACACACACACACACACACACACACTCACACACACAGACACACACACACACACACACACACACACACACACTCACACACACAGACACACACACACACACACACACACTCACACACACAGACACACACACACACACACACACACACACACACACACACACACACACACACACACACACACACACACACACACACTCACACACACAGACACACACACACACACACACACACACACACACACTCACACACAGTCACACACACACAGACACACACACAGTCACACACACACAGTCACATACACACACACACACACACACACACACACACACACACACACACACTCACATACACTTATTTATTTAAAGCATAACCTCACTGGACTTTCTAACATGCAACCTCTGCTGTCTGCCTGCTGGTCACACGGCCTTCTTCTTCTTCTTCTGTTTATAGCCGTTACAAACAGCCTGTAGGTGTGTTTCTGCCACCTTCTGGTGGTGGTCATGAAATTCGTCGCCGTCCTGCTACTAGAGCGTCGACCATACTGACCTCACATGTGGTCACAACAGGTTTAAGACCTGCAGTACATGATGAACAGCATCACTGTGGTGAAATCCAAGTACTAGTACTGTTGGTACTGTTTGTATAGTACTTTTAAAGTACCGGATGGATAACCAGTATTGGTAAGAGTAGCAGTACCATTAAGATCTGAACCATCAGGGGGGAGACGGGGGAGAGGCTGATGTGTGTTTAGGGTGGTTCATCTCTGTTCATCCAGGAGATGTTTCAACACCACCAGAAACATCTGTTGAAAAGTCCCTGAACTCACAAACCCTCTTCAGTTTGTTTTGACCTGACTCCCCCTCCTCCCCCCTCCTCCCCCCTCCTCCCCCCTCTCTGTGACAGCAGAGGTTCCTGTCTTCATGTCGTGTCGTTGAACTGGTTTCGCCCTGAACTCTGACGTGTTTGAATGAATGAGCTCCAGTAAACATGACAGAGGAACTTTATCAATAACTGAGTGATCAGTTGATTAACTGATCATGATCGTATTTATGGCTCCTGATGGTCATTTAGTCTTTTGGTTTCAGCATTCAGTCAGTTATCCTCCGCTGGTTTTTCATGAATGAACAGTTTCTCCTTCAGTCCAGTAAATCCCTGCAGACACCTGAAGGCAGCACGACACGTGTGCAGCCTGTGATGGATGACTGGATGCAGTGACATCACACACACAGCTAGTTCAGCTATACTTTATTGTTCCTGTGGGGAAACTCTGGTCAAACCTGGTCAAACACTAGATCCATCTCACAGGTAAAGAGAGGACTGTGTTTGAAAAGCAGCAGCTAACGCTAATGCTAACACGTCTCTTTTATGGAGAGTAGAACCCTCCATGGAGACTAACAGAGATTTCAACTACTTTAACATGTTGTTGTTTAATTAATTAACTAGTTATACATTATTGGATGATGTTAGTTTACCATTCTTGCTAACCTGTTTGCCTCTTTGACAGACTAGATGCTACTATGATGTATTACTGCCCTTTCCTGGTTGTTATTAATGATCTTTACTGATCATCAGTTTATTTTAGTCCAGTTATCAGGTTAAAGAGTTCAGAGTAAAAACTGATCTGTGAACAGAAGCTGCTGTTAGCTCTGACTACCATCTCCATGCTACACTGACTGCTGATCAGTCAGTCTCCCCCATCATCCCTCTCCCTCACCCTCGTCCTCACACTGTGGAGCAACGAGGCCTCCAACAGGTGCTGTTGTGTTATTTCAACCTGCTGGGAGAGTTTAGTAGTGTACTGACCCTTTAAGGAGTGGAGCAGTCAGGAAGACTGATAACATGTGCTTCACTTTCTTCTTCTGCTGTCAGGAGTGAATGTGTGGAGAGGAAAGATGCTCCTGAAGTCTTCTTCTGCTGCTGTGAAGGGAGTCTGTGTAACGACAAGTTCTTCTACAGCCCTGACGGAAACCAGCCGCCGATACCAAGTAAGACAGCTGTTCACCTGTTTACCTGTTCACCTGTTTACCTGTTCACCTGTTCACCTGTTTACCTGTTCACCTGTTCACCTGTTTATCTGTTCACCTGTTCACCTGTTCACCTGTTTACCTGTTCACCTGTTCACCTGTTTACCTGTTCACCTGTTTACCTGTTTACCTGTTCACCTGTTTATCTGTTTATTTGTTTACCTGTTCACCTGTTTACCTGTTCACCTGTTTATTTGTTTACCTGTTTATTTGTTTACCTGTTTATTTGTTTACCTGTG
This sequence comes from Chaunax sp. Z400, assembly GCA_037577475.1. Taxonomy (NCBI): domain Eukaryota; kingdom Metazoa; phylum Chordata; class Actinopteri; order Lophiiformes; family Chaunacidae; genus Chaunax; species Chaunax sp. Z400. The sequence continues at coordinate 764,132 of CM075196.1, read as the reverse complement.
TATCTGTTTACCTGTTTATCTGTTTACCTGTTCACCTGTTTACCTGTTCACCTGTTTATCTGTTCACCTGTTCACCTGTTCACCTGTTCACCTGTTTACCTGTTCACCTGTTTACCTGTTCACCTGTTTACCTGTTCACCTGTTTATCTGTTTATTTGTTTACCTGTTCACCTGTTTACCTGTTCACCTGTTTATTTGTTTACCTGTTTATTTGTTTACCTGTGTATCTGTTCACCTGTTTACCTGTTTATTTGTTTATCTGTTCACCATATTTTATTGTAATATTCCATCTTTATTATCATAATGTTCTTACTATTTTCATATGATTCTCACATTACTTTTACTCATAGTTATATTCATTTGCCTTTATTATAAATAGATACTTTATTACTTGTTCTGCTACATTCAGGTCAATAAAAGGGAAGAATAAGCAAAACAAAATAAAATAAAGTGATAAGAAGAAGAATAACTAAAGAAATATGACTTTGTTTTAAAACGACCATCTTAATAAATGATCTCCTCTTCGTCCTTATAGTTAATGACTTCATCCTCTTCCTCTGTCAGGATGAACCACGTTGTAACAAAGTGACTTCAATGTTATGTCCCTCTGTGTTGCCATAGCGACAAACAAACCGGTGACATCGAAGCCTCCAGTCCTGACTACACTCATGTACTCGCTGGTTCCCATCATGGCCATCACCGCCATTGTCCTCTTCTCCTTCTGGATGTACCGACACCACAAACTGGCCTACCCACCTGTCCTGGTGCCCACACAGGTGAGACACTATGAACACAGTCTGTCTGGGAAGTCGACTCCTCCCATCCCTGAGGAGCCGTCGGCTGCCTTAAGGGGTTCATTTCTTTGCTCAAGGATACTTCGACTTGTAGACTTGCAGGGGTTGGGGATCGAACCACCGACCTCTCGTTCCATGAATGACTGCTCTACCTCCTGAGCCACAGCTGCCCCTTCATCACTGTGCAGATGATGCTCTAAGTTTCCCATGAATGATCTCAGCTCTGTCACCAGAGGTTAAAGATCTGTCATCGTTTTTTACTCTTTAACAAAGATGACATACAAGTGATGTGATGTTGGAGTTAAATTATGTCTGTTTGATTTCTTGTCTAGTAATTCCAAAGCTACAAATGGCAGACATAGTTTCCATAAACATAGAGTAGCTCGTACTCGTAGCTCATAGTATGTGGTCCTGGTGGACCCTTTGCCTCCACCGTCTCCCAATCCTCTGTCCCATCAACAACTCATCTGACTGGAGGAGGAGGAGGAGGAGGAGGAGGAGGAGGGGGAGGAGGGCTGCTGCTGCTGCTCCTCCCTGTGTCTAACAGGTCTAGTGATTCAGCTGATCACAGTCTGCAGATCCATCAGAAAAATGATCTGATTAACAGCTAATGGGATGCAGGTGATGAAATAATCCATCATTAATGAGGAAAATATTGATTACATCACCTGCAGCAGAAACCAGAAGTGTCTCTGCCGTCTGTGACATTTACCCACAATGCACAGCAGCTTAACTTCATTAATGATTTAAATCTACGACACACCGACAGGATCTAATGTTAATGAATGTTCTGTGTTCTACTACACATCCTAAAGGTCCCACACAGTCCAGGTTCACACGGTGAAACAGTCTGTATTAGAACAGATGTCCTCTTAACTTAAACACTGTGGATCTCATAAAGAGAAATAAGAGAAGTAGATCTGCAGAGACGTGTTTGAGCTTTTATATCCAGTAAAGATGACTAAAAGATTCCCCTGCAGATGATTCAGAAAGATGCAGTCAGACAGTTTGAACAGTATCATGATAAATAATAATAAATAGTTTTATGACTGAGCTGAGGAGATTCGTCTCATCACTTCTTTCTTTGTCTTCCTGACTCTGACTCTGTAAACTGTTTCTCTCAGCATGCCTTTCACATAATGATCGAGGTAAGAAGATCAGCTGTTTCACTGGACAATGCTTCGTCACTGGCTTTACCTCATTTCTGACATCTTTGGATTTAATTTTGCATCTTTCTTCTCCTCCAGCCTGAAGTTTCTTTTGAAAACTCACTCAGTCTGTTTGTTTGTGTTCCTTCATGATCTGTGTTGGCTGTCGTCATTGTTGTTGTTGTTGTTGTTGTTGTTGTTAGATATTGTGTCCATGTATAGATGTGCATGGCTGATAGCAGGTTGAAGAGATCCAGTCAAATGTAAGAATCTCTCATGTGGTCTCCTCCAGGACCCTGGCCCTCTGCCCCCCTCCCCCATCCTGGGCCAGAAGCCTCTGCAGTTATTGGAGGTGAAAGCCAGGGGCCGCTTCGGCTGCGTGTGGAAGGCTCAGCTCCTCGGAGAATACGTCGCTGTGAAAATCTTTCCCATCCAGGTCTGTACTGTCTGAGCGTCCTCAAACGCCCCATCATCATCACACATCACCGTCAGCTGCTCCACAACGACTGTCAGGGGTTTGGAATCATTGATCATCTCCTCAGGATTTTAAGTTAGATATTTGTGTTTATGTCATCAGTAGTAACAGATGACTCAGCTTTTATTTTACTGCCTGGTACATCATGTTGTGAGGAGCACTGATGTAGACGGAAGCCCTGCAGGTCCAAACTTAATCAGAAACTAAAACCATGTTTTGAGACTCTCCTTCATTTCTTATGTTTTAACTGGTTCTAGTTCAAATCCATGATGATGGATGGTTGATTCTTTAGCAGATAAAACTCCAGCTATCCTGAGGGAACCAGATACTAGATGGTTCCATCAGTCTTTGGTCCCTAGACCCAGGTCTGATGACCGATCTGCACATCAGGACCACCTCCGCTGGAGCAGCACAGGAAACTCGACAGCTGCAGACGCCATCAGTGATCAGAACACTTGGATCGAAGTGTAGAAAAAACAGTCTCTAATATTTTGTCTCCTCTTTCTATGGATGAAAATAAAGAGAGGTTTTGGTAAAGTTTTTATTTTTTAAATTACGCTTTAGTCAATATTTCATGTTGACGTGGTCACTGGTAGCGTTTGAAGGTGTTGATGAACATCTTTTGTCATAGTTTTCATTAGCACTTCTACAGACTCAGTGTTTCACTGGCTGTTCTCTGCTCACCAGTTTAATTTGAGACTGAAGTGGTAAATGAAAAAAAACACATGAGAGACTTTTAGGTTTATGACCTCGTCCCCTGCTGCCGTGTTATTTTCCTTTTCAGTGGTCATAAACACCATAAACCAGGATAATTAAAGTGTACATGGCTCCCTGTGATGATGAAGAGTCCCTCCATAACGTGAACAGGCTGTAGGGCTGCCTGTGTGAATGTAGACAGGCTAACAGCCAGTTCAGCTAACCTGCTGGGACCAGTTCAGAGGTAAACTACCCTGACAAGCACACCTCAGGTTAAACTCCTCCCCCTTCAGTCATAGTATATCTTCATCACCTGAAGTTACCTGATGACACGTCACCTGTCCTCAGAGCAAAGTAAACATGAAGCCGAAGTTTCTTCTCTGACGAGCTCATCTTCATCAGACACGTCTTCGTCGGACCTACAGTCAACATTTGAAGACATTTTCACTTGTTCACTGTTTACACCTTTTCTTCAGAACCGGTTTGGTAAAACCTGAAATATCCTCATTTCTTTCTGTGTTTCTCTTCATTCTACACTGTAAAAAAAGTCCATCTGCAGGCTGTCGGTGGGAAACGCAGACGTGACCTTTGACCCTGTTTGTGCGTTTGTGTGTTCAGGACAAGCAGTCGTGGCAGAACGAGTACGAGATCTTCAACCTGAACGGGATGAGACACGAGAACGTGCTGCAGTTCATGGGAGCCGAGAGGAGAGGCAGCAGCCTGGACATGGAGCTGTGGCTCATCACGACCTACCATGAGAAGGTGACACCTGCTGGACACACAAAGACCCACAACAACATAAAACGTTTTCACTGTGTTTTTAACACTCAGAAGGAGTCTTGTTTAGGTTCTGTCTTCAGAGTCCATGTTTCAGCACCAGACAAATACGATATTAGATGTTTGGATCATTAATATTTTAATAGGCAGGTGGGAGGGGGTTCAGGTTCCTGATATATTGACAAGCTGTCCACAGTTAAGGATGTTCTTCTTTTCCGTTTACACCACAGGCCTCTGAGGAGTCCTTTTGGAGACTTTAGGTTCCTGAGATTGATCCTCAGATGATTCTTCTTTGTGCTAAAAATGGTGGGAGGTTAGAACTTCTCCTCTAGGGACCGTTTTAGTTCCTCTGGAGAATCAGGTCTGTGTAAGGAGGAATTCAGTTCTTAGGTATCAGGATGAAGAGTGTGAGAATGTTTTAGGCTTTTCACCCTTGAATGTTTCCTTACAGAATTCCTGCAGTATGAAAACGTTCATGCTTCCATAGGAAGGCTGGGATGTTGTCAGGACCTGGTGTTTTTGATTTACTTTAAGTATTAGAATAATTCAGATTGATATGATTCTATCAAAATATCTCTAATTCATAATTATAACAGCTATACAGTAGAATAATAATTAAATAATTAATTAAAATAATTAGAATAAAGTCATATTTTCAATACTTTTAAAATGAGTAACTATAGTAGAATCCATGATGAGGATCTGATCTCTGTTCAGTTTCTATGAGCTTCATTCAGTGTCACGTGACCATGATGGGGGAGGTGCAGGTGTTCAAATCAAACACGCTGAATCAACATGAGGTCATGTTCTGTGGTCTGTGTTCTCTCCTCAGGGTTCTCTGACGGATTACCTGAAGGCAAATGTCCTGTCCTGGTCTGACCTGTGTCTCATCGCTCAGTCCACGTCTCGAGGTCTCGCCTACCTGCACGAAGACATACCTGGACACAAGGACGGACACAAACCTGCCATCGCACACAGGTACACAAGCATGGAGATCACAGATGTCCCGTCAGAGAGGAGGTCTCACTCTGTGTCAGACAGGAGGTCTCACTCTGTGTCACACAGGAGGTCTCACTCTGTGTCACACAGGAGGTCTCACTCTGTGTCACACAGGAGGTCTCACTCTGTGTCACACAGGAGGTCTCACTCTGTGTCACACAGGAGGTCTCACTCTGTGTCACACAGGAGGTCTCACTCTGTGTCACACAGGAGGTCTCACTCTGTGTCACACAGGAGGTCTCACTCTGCGTCAGAGAGGAGGTCTCACTCTGCGTCAGACAGGAGGTCTCACTCTGCGTCACACAGGAGGTCTCACTCAGGTCTCACTCTGTGTCAGACAGGAGGTCTCACTCTGTGTCACACAGGAGTTCTCACTCTGCGCGTCACACAGGAGGTCTCACTCTGTGTCAGACAGGAGGTCTCACTCTGTGTCAGAGAGGAGGTCTCACTCTGTGTCAGAGAGGAGGTCTCACTCTGCGTCAGACAGGAGGTCTCACTCTGTGTCAGAGAGGAGGTCTCACTCTGCGTCAGACAGGAGGTCTCACTCTGCGTCAGAGAGGAGGTCTCACTCTGCGTCAGACAGGAGGTCTCACTCTGCGTCAGACAGGAGGTCTCACTCTGTGTCACACAGGAGGTCTCACTCTGTGTCAGAGAGGAGGTCTCACTCTGTGCGTCAGACAGGAGGTCTCACTCTGTGTGTCTTTTCAGGGACTTTAAGAGTAAGAACATCCTGCTCAAGTCGAACCTGACCGCCTGTATCGCTGACTTTGGCCTCGCTCTGAGGTTTGAGGCAGGAAAATCTCCTGGAGACACACATGGACAGGTGAGTCCTGCTGTCACCTGAAACTGTCAGTGAATGATGAGTCATACTGTAATTACGGAGCTGGATTTTTTAACTTGTTGACATGGTGTGTCGAGGAAAGTTAACAAAGCTTCATGTTCTACAGGTTGGGAACCACCGGTCCAGTCTGTCTTACAGGGTCTTACAGAGTCTTAAAGCCGCTATGAATGTGTCCCTGTTTTTGTGTCAGGTGGGGACCAGGAGGTACATGGCGCCTGAGGTCCTGGAGGGAGCCATTAACTTCCAGAGAGATGCCTTCCTGAGGATAGACATGTACGCTTTGGGTCTGGTGCTGTGGGAGCTCGCCTCACGCTGCAAAGCTGCTGATGGTAAGAAATGACAGTGAACTCTGTCATTGAAATTAAAACCTGAACTGAAAAAAGCAAACATTGGCATTGAAACATTTATTAGCTCTGAAACAAGCTCTACTGATAATTAAAACTCAGACATTAAAAAATATTGTATTTTATTTCAATATTTCTTCGTATTGTGGTGTTTTTCTGGTTGGGCTCTGTCTACTGCCTGGTGCAGAGTTCAACACAAGGCAGCACAAATGATCTTTATTCTCTGACTGACACAGTCGTCGTCTTCATGCCCAGCTCTCACGTTGTTGAACCATTAGATTGTCTTGCGTCAGTCCAGCCAACTTCCTTATCAGTGTGAATGTTGGTTTTGTGTCGTTTGTTGAGGGTCCCTCTTCTCTCTGATCCAGGTCCAGTGGACGAGTACATGCTGCCCTTTGAGGAGGAGGTGGGTCAACATCCGTCTCTGGAGGACATGCAGGAGGTGGTGGTACACAAGAAGCTGAGGCCAATGCTCCGAGAATGCTGGCAGAAACATGCTGTGAGTTACATGCATTACCCATAATGCACCACTCATACCTTAGTTTTCTGCCGGTGTTGTGTATATTTTCTGACTGTGTTGTGTATATTTTCTGACTGTGTTGTGTATATTTTCTGACTGTGTTGTGTATATTTTCTGCCGGTGTTGTGTATATTTTCTGACTGTGTTGTGTATATTTTCTGACTGTGTTGTGTATATTTTCTGACTGTGTTGTGTATATTTTCTGACTGTGTTGTGTATATTTTCTGACTGTGTTGTGTATATTTTCTGCAGGTGTTGTGTATATTTTCTGACTGTGTTGTGTATATTTTCTGACTGTGTTGTGTATATTTTCTGACTGTGTTGTGTATATTTTCTGACTGTGTTGTGTATATTTTCTGACTGTGTTGTGTATATTTTCTGCAGGTGTTGTGTATATTTTCTGACTGTGTTGTGTATATTTTCTGACTGTGTTGTGTATATTTTCTGACTGTGTTGTGTATATTTTCTGACGGTGTTGTGTATATTTTCTGCAGGTGTTGTGTATATTTTCTGACGGTGTTGTGTTGTGTATGTGTGTGTCCTCCAGGGTCTGGCCCTGCTCTGTGAGACCATTGAGGAATGCTGGGATCACGAAGCTGAAGCTCGGCTGTCGGCCTGTTGCGTTGAGGAGCGTGTTGTGCAGATGCAGAGGCAAACGAGCGTCACGGCGCCTGAGGAGATTGTCACGGTTGTTACCATGGTAACCAACGTGGACTACACGCCTAAAGAGTCGAGCCTATGACTAGGCTGAGGACCAGTCAGGAGGAGCAGGGACTCCCTCAGTGAGCGTTTCCTGTCTCTGATTGCGGTGGTGTGGAGCTGGTCGGGTGACCTGTTCAGGTGACCTGGAGGACAACATGGGAGAGAGTCTCTCTCTCTGCAGGGTGAGCTCTGCTGATCTCCACCCTCTGACATCAGTTCCTGTTTTGTATTACAAAATAAAAGACTTCCCGGACAGATTTTCTACGATAATGTGACGATAAAAACCGTTGGAGTATAAAAAGGGCGACTGTAGTTTTTAGACACACTGTTCTCTGAATGATGTGATGCGAACAGCTTGTGAATGTCTGTCACTGCTGTATACAGGTTATATATAGAAATATATACAGATATATTTACATTTTCATCAGACAGAAGAGTTAAAAGAAGTATTTCACCGCTGGACAGAACATGGAACTCCACTAATGATGTAGAAAGACTCAGTATTTGTGAGATTGGTGCTACATGACCAGAGAAACAGAGAAAAGGGCTGTTGTTAAAAACCTACAACCAGCTGGTCGGTGACAGGCTCTGGGTTTGGTGGCTGTTTGGGAAGGACCTGGTATTCCAGCTCAACCGTGAACTAAAAGATGTTTCTGAGAACATTTTAGGAGAGAAATAGACGATGATCCGACTTCTACAATCTGTGTCCATGGAGGGGGAAAGAAGTCCAGTCTGTTCCACACAGACATTTTTATCATTATGATACACAACTGGTAGGAAATCTGCAAAGTGTCCCTTCAATAATCAGGTTATTGATCAAGACACAAAGTCTTTGTCATATGTTATGATTCTGTGAGAAAGATTGAAACGTTTAATTCAATAAAACCCAAGAAATAAAGTCAGATACAACACATACAGTCACAAACACAGAGATTATTCTATACGCTGTCATAATGAGGTGTTTATCATTAAAACAAAGACAACTAATTATTTATATTCATTATCCTTTCATTTATCAATATTTTGATGAAAGTTTGTTCCATGAAAACAGGAAACTCAACTCTGACTCATTCCAGGTATTTAATTTAAATGATGAATGTCTGCTGTGATTCTGCTGCATCTGATTTCTTCACTCCACAGCTGTGACGCTCATCTACTGCAGCATTAATCAATACGTTTGATTGACCAGAGGAATATCTGTTAAATACTGCGTTATTCTGTCATCCACAGTAAAAGATAATAATCATATTAATCAATAGTGAAAATAATCATTAGCTGATGACTTTAAATCTTCCATAGAATTCACTCTGAATCAAAAAGACGATCAAACGCTTTTTCCAGTTTCTCCTCATCAGTAAGCTGATCGTTGAAAATGATCCCTGATCAGCTGTTCTAAATCTGATCAGCTAAAATCTAAATAAAATTGATTCAGCTGATGACACAAAATCAAATCAAAGTATTCCTCCAGATTTAAACGTGAACATCAGAAACACTGGTTGGCAGACCGGCAGCGGTGGTCAGGTCACTGCCCCTCTTATCCGAGTCTGCAGGCTGTAATGTAAAGTTTATTTCAGTTTTTATTTTTAGTAACAATATGGAACTAATATTAATCTGAAATTAAGGTTTACAAGAAAGTAATAACAAATAAAATAAATTTAAAACACTTTACTTAAATAATATGTTAGAAATTAAAACTATATGTACTCTTAAATAAGGAGGATGTAATGTTTTGGCAAAATTGGAATTAAATTATTGAATTTATGTCAGAATGAATGAAAAGGATTTAATGTATAAAATGATTTTAGGGAAAGGAAAGAATCTAACTTAATGTTTGTTTCTATGCCCATTTAAATTATTCAACACTAAAATGTGTTGACTTTTTCTTTTTTGTCAACTTCTTGGCTCCATAAATTTGTTTTTTACGCCGTCTCTGAAGCCAAAAACTCATCTTTTCTTCATCTGCCGCTTTTAAAAAATAACAAACCAATGTGACGTATTCATTTCTTCTATTACCCAGCATGCTTTTCTCACTGCGGTCTGACAGAAAAACTACAATCTGCTGACACCAGGAGTTTAACTGAAAGATCAAATGTTCAGTTATGATGTCACTCGATACAACGAAACCATTGGTTGTTGTGAACCTCCATCAGCCTGACGTGACGTTTGTTGAGTTGTCAGAGGAATCCAGAATCTGAATCCAGAATCTGAATCCTGAATCCTGAATCTAGTTTCCAGTCCCGACTGGTTCCGTTTGCTCCTAAATCTATCAAATGTAAAGACAAACCATCTACAGCTTAAGGCTGATGATACAAAGTAAGAAGCAAGATTCAAAGGGGTTGTGTTAACTTTTCATAGGTGTGTTTTAGCATGAATTCAACCAATCACAGTTCATCTCCATCCCCTTTAAAACCCAGCTGTGTCTCACCTGGAGCATTGACATTAAATGTCCATGAGGGTGGATCAGGTGGATCATTGGTTCAGGTGGATGAAAATGTGATGATGTCAGAGCCGATCCCTGACCACACCTCATTTAACACCTGACCACACCTCATTTATCACCTGACCACGCCTCATTTATCACCTGACCACACCTCATTTATCACCTGACCACGCCTCATTTAACACCTGACCACGCCTCATTTTATCACCTGACCACGCCTCATTTATCACCTGACCACGCCTCATTTAACACCTGACCACGCCTCATTTTAATCACCTGACCACGCCTCATTTAACATCTGACCACGCCTCATTTTAATCACCTGACCACGCCTCATTTAACACCTGACCACGCCTCATTTTATCACCTGACCACGCCTCATTTAACATCTGACCACACCTCATTTAACACCAACACTAACATGGACACACCAACATGTGATACTGAAACAACGTGAAGAAACAACTCTTTAACTTTGTCGATCTGACGTTTGAATCTGAATCGAGGGTCAGATGGAAATCAAACCTGCACATGTTGTACAGAAGAATGTTGTTTCAGATTGTGATTTTAGCATGAGTTTGTTTTTTATGGACACAGAATCGTTTATGATGTTGATATGAGAAATAGATTTATGTTGTTTATTTTATACAATGATGTATAAAAACAATCTGGGTTCATTAATTTATGCTGAAAACTCAGAACTCTAACTTCCTGTGGAGGAAGGTGTGTGTGTGTGTGTCTGTGTGTGTGTGTGTGTGTGTGTGTATGTCTGTGTGTGTGTGTGTGTGTGTATGTCTGTGTGTGTGTGTGTGTGTGTGTGTATGTCTGTGTGTGTGTCTGTGTGTGTGTGTCTGTGTGTGTGTGTGTATGTCTGTGTGTGTGTGTGTGTGTATGTCTGTGTGTGTGTCTGTAAGTGTATGTCTGTGTGTGTGTGTATGTCTGTGTGTGTGTGTGTGTGTATGTCTGTGTGTGTGTCTGTGTGTGTGTGTCTGTGTGTGTGTGTGTGTGTGTCTGTGTGTGTCTGTGTGTGTGTGTGTGTGTATGTGTGTGTCTGTGTGTGTCTGTGTGTGTGTGTGTATGTCTGTGTGTGTCTGTGTGTGTGTGTGTGTGTATGTCTGTGTGTGTGTGTGTGTGTCTGTGTGTGTGTGTCTGTGTGTGTCTGTGTGTGTCTGTGTGTGTGTGTGTATGTCTGTGTGTGTCTGTGTGTGTGTGTGTGTGTATGTCTGTGTGTGTCTGTGTGTGTGTGTGTGTATGTCTGTGTGTGTGTGTGTGTATGTCTGTGTGTGTGTGTGTGTGTGCGCGAGCGTTAGATACCTCAGACATCCCTGCTGGTGCTCACCTCTCCATCATGACATCATCCAAATCACAGTGATCAGCATCAGCATGATGATCATTTATTATTCTATGAAATGTTTCCCTGACAGAAATAAATGGACAGAGGAGAGTCAGTGAACGCAGCAGATGCGTTCAAAGTCACTGAGCTCTGGGCTCTCTGTCCTCCGTGTTTTATATTTAATACGAATTTGTTTGTTTTAATTTATTTCCCGTAATAGTTTCAGCAGTGCAGCGGTGCATTCACTGACCATCGGTAGTTTATGCTCTGTGTATTTAATGGCTCCAGGGCTTCTGTTGGACATGATTGTTGAATATTGTATAGAAGAAAATGTTTCCCCTGAAATAAAGTCCAGTGACTTCTCTTCATTCTGCCCACTCTTCTTCTTCTCCACCATTTCTCGCATCTTTGTCTCAGATCAGCTGATTTTTAGATTCTGTGTGACCAGAACCACAAATAGTTTTACCTGTTCCCTCCTGTTAAGGTTCAAGTTGACCAGAACAAGAATGGGACACAATCTGGGACCAGTGACAACACCAGTATAGATGTACTGGTGTCATGTAGGTGGTATGAGGCAGAATGAGAAGTAAAATGAGACTAACCAATCAGAAACAAGTATTCCTTAATATAGTAGGTAAAGGAGGGCGAATGAGAAGGCTGTTCAGAACGGGATCAGTCAGGAAGACGAGGCCACAAGAAAAGATAATAAATGTTTATCTGAGTTAATTTAGTCAAGGCAAAACAATTATCACAGAATTATCTGGAAAAAACACTAAGTTTGTCAAAGTAAAATATATATAAAACGCTAAAAGAATTCGTGCACACTGTCAAACGTACAGAAGATTGGAGGAGACCTTCACCAGGCTGTCAAATTAATTTAATTCCTTTTGTGAAGAACATTTGTAAACAGACACAATCACAGGTCATTCCATTTATTCCTTTACAGACATGTATCCAGGATCAGTTTTAGTCCAAAATATTGAACAGAAAACATGAAAAGGATGTGATGGACTCGTCCCTCTACTGACACCTAAATGAAAAACAGATCTGTGAAGTATTCCTTCATTAATAGTTTGTCAGCAACTTTACTCCAAAAGTTATGAACCAAATTTAAGTCCATTTTGTGGAGGCGTCAGACTGGAGTCAGGGACAGATCCATTACAATTTAGTGTGGATCGGATCAGGATCTCAATCCTGGAATTGTTTTTCTAGCACGGTGGCATAGTGGGCAGCACTGTAGCCTCATACTAATAATGATAACAATGTGATCCAGATTCTAGGGGCAGGTTTTCATCGTCCCACATGAGGGTCAGAACATCAGGGGACTACTGGTTTTAGGGGACATAATGGAGAACCTGGTGGAGGTTTATCATGTCTGAGTGACGTCTAATTTTTTATATTCTTATATTGTTGTCTCATGGACAGCATGTAAAAAAAATCAAGAGCATAAAAATGAAATAGTAAAAAAAAGTTAAAACTGCTGTGGGAGGCCTGGTCTGACTTTCTAGTTACGCCTCAGTGATAATGATCCAGATCCAGCATTAGTTATGGTCCCACTGTGTGACCGGGTCTTCCCTGGCTCTGGACCCATTCCTCCACACTATGTTAATAACTTTAGATTTCTGGTACACAGTCAGACCAACATGGCGGTCACATCATCATCTCCGACCGGGATGAAGGTGGAACAGTAACGGACTACTTCCACAGGGTGGCGCTAGCAATGAAACAGTGGATGCCGGCAGCTGTGTTGCTGTGACCATAAGCTGTGACTGTGCCGCGGTGGCTGATGGGATTGCTCCGCCGCCAGTGTGGACATGTCCGCCATGTTTTCCACGGTGCAGGGAGCAGAGCAGCCCCAAGAAACGGCCCGGACGTCCCGTTAAAACCGCACTCAGATGAGTCCTCCAGCCGGTTACCGGAGCGGCGGACACCGATGAGCTCTACTGCGGCGGAAACAGTCGCGTCCGTGGCGGATTCACGTCGCTATCGGTGTCGATTTGTGGCGTATTGTCGCTAATTTGGCGCAAACAATGAGTAAACTCTCGTTCCGGGCGCGAGCGCTAGACGCCGCCAAACCGCTCCCGGTTTACCGCAACAGAGACCTGCCGGACCTGACCGACTGCGTGTCCATCAACCGGGCCGTCCCGCAGATGCCAACCGGAATGGAGAAAGAAGAAGAGCTGGTACGGACATGTTTTAATTTAAAGTCTGTCAGTGGGATTAGCGTCGTGCCATGGTGGGATTCATGACGTCCTTACGTACAATTCTGTACGTTGGCTGTCTGCGAGGATACTTTAATGTACGCATTGTGCGTACAGTGTGCGCTGTTAGCGTAGCGCCAATAAGATCTGGGCACTTTAGTAGCGATGACGTTTGAGTTTTTACGTAGTTATCAAGGCAACGGGCGACACCGGGCTGTTAGCTAATCATAGCCACATTAGCATCAGTCCGTCAGTTAGCAGCAAACTGACTGACGAGACAGCATGTAAAGTAATGTGATTACTTTATCTGTGTGTGACATTAAGAGCTACTCAGATAATATGACTCTTCATAATCATGTTGTTATATCTGATTAAATAAAACCATATCTGTTCAATAAAACTTTATTTAAACTGGACGTGATAAAAACTTAGTCTGTTTATGTTCATTGTGTTAAAGGTTACAGACATTTTATTATTAGATTATTCAATCAGGCAAAAATAAATATATTTTCTTTTATATTAGATATTCAATTTCAGGGGCGACTGTGGCCTAGGGGGTGAGAGCGCTTGTCCACTTATCAGAAGGTCAGTGGTTCGATCTCCAGTTCCCCCCAGTCCACATGTCGAAGTATCATTGAGTAAGATACTGAACCCCAAACTGCTCCCCGGGCGCCGTAAGGACCGCCCACTGCTCCTCAGGGAGGGGTCAAATGCAGACATTGTACTATGTATGTGACAAATAAAGTTTCTTCTTAAAAAAAAAACAAAAAAAACAACCAGACATCACTCAGAGAAATAAACCTCGACCAAGGCAGCTCAGTTTCATCATGTCCCCTAAAACTATCAGACCCCTGATAGGCTGACCCTCATCATGTGATCCTGGACCGTGAAAACCTGCCCCTAGAATCTGGATCACATTGGTATCATTATTAGTCTGATAGTTATTCTAGAAAAACTAGATTTCACTGATAGTGGTTTTCTTCAGGATCTAGATCAGGAACTGTTGAAGATAAATATGACCCCAAACTGAATCTGATCTCAGGTCAGGCTGGATCATTATTATCTGTTATTTCACAGTAGTGAAATAAATTTAAACATTCTGGATCACCAGATCCAGAATATGACCTGGCTCCAGATCAGACTCTGATGTGTTCTAGATCTTACAGTGACTGTATGATGGGATGGTACATGCAGAATTTGTTTCAGTCCTCACATTGATCCTCGACTGATTGCATCAGCTCCAGTAAAAATGAATGGAGAAGACATTTAATCGCCAAATAAACTGACTAAACAATGTTTCAGCTGACGGGTTCTGGTGTGTCAGAGATCACATGATACAGAAAAAAACCCATCATACCAAAACCATTTGTTCTGAACGTTAATGGTAAAAAAATGTGCATTGTGCCTCAGAAGAAACCGATGAGACGTCTCTCATGTGATCTGCTGTCTGTATGTGATGTCAGATAGGACTGATGACATCACAATATCTGAGTCATGATCAATATCTGTGAATCAGGTCAGTCAGGAGATACTGATGCAGCACAAGCTGCTTCATTATAGGAAAAAGAGTGAATGAATTGTTTCCCTGCTTGTGTTTCAGGAGCACCACCTGCAGAGGGCGATCTCAGCCCAGCAGGTGTTCAGGGAGAAGAAGGAGAACATGGTGATCCCCGTCCCAGAGGCAGACAGTCACACCACCTACTACGACCGACTGTACAAGGGAGAGGTCAAAGTTCCCAAACAGCTCATCCACATACAGCGTGAGTACTCATACCGGTCCACCTCTGGATCTGTACTCATACCGGTCCACCTCTGGATCTGTACTCATACCGGTCCACCTCTGGATCTGTACTCATACCGGTCCACCTCTGGATCTGTACTCATACCGGTCCACCTCTGGATCTGTACTCATACCGGTCCACCTCTGGATCTGTACTCATACCGGTCCACCTCTGGATCTGTACTCATACCGGCCCACCTCTGGATCTGTACTCATACCGGTCCACCTCTGGATCTTTACTCATACCGGTCCACCTCTGGATCTGTACTCATACCGGTCCACCTCTGGATCTGTACTCATACCGGTCCACCTCTGGATCTGTACTCATACCGGTCCACCTCTGGATCTGTACTCATACCGGTCCACCTCTGGATCTGTACTCATACCGGCCCACCTCTGGATCTGTACTCATACCGGCCCACCTCTGGATCTGTACTCATACCGGTCCACCTCTGGATCTGTACTCATACCGGCCCACCTCTGGATCTGTACTCATACCGGTCCACCTCTGGATCTGTACTCATACCGGCCCACCTCTGGATCTGTACTCATACCGGTCCACCTCTGGATCTGTACTCATACCGGTCCACCTCTGGATCTGTACTCATACCGGTCCCCATACTGTTCCCCATCTGGATCTGTACTCATACCGGTCCACCTCTGGATCTGTACTCATACCGGTCCACCTCTGGATCTGTACTCATACCGGTCCCCATACTGTTCCCCATCTGGATCTGTACTCACACTGGTCCACTATGGATCTGTACTCACACTGGTCCCCATCTGGGCCGGTCGTCACACTGGTCCACCTCTGGGCCGGTCCTCACACTGGTCCACCTCTGGGTCCGTCAGTCCTCCACACAGTGTCTGGCTGTTTTCCACCATTAACACCAGTGTAACTACGTGTGCTCACATTCGTACTCTGTGATCTCTGAGTGTTCTCCACGATGGTTATCGGTGTGTTTACTGTGTGTGGTTCTGCAGCCCTGGGTCTGGACCTGGAGCAGCCAGACTACGACCTGGACTCAGAGGACGAGACGCTGCTCAACAGACTGAACAGAAAGATGGAGATCAAACCTCTTCAGTTTGAGACCATGGTGGACCGACTGGAGAAGGCCAGCACGCACCAGGTACACACACAACAGCTGTATCCACCTAACAGGTATACACACATACAGATATACTCACGTACAGGTATACTCGTGTACAGGTATACTCACATCGTCTCCCTGTCCTCGTGGTTTTTCTGTCGTTCCGTCTTCAGCTGGTGACGCTGTCAGAGGCTAAGCTGCTGCTGAATGAGGATGACTACCTCCTGAAGTCTGTGTACGATTACTGGATGAGGAAGAGGAAGAACTGTCGCGGTCCGTCGCTGATTCCTCTCATCAAACAGGAGAAACGAGACGGATCCACCAACAGTGACGCCTACGTGGCCTTCAGACGGAGGACCGAGAAGATGCAGACCAGGAAGGTCAGTCCTCCTCTGGTCTAACCTGCTGATGTGGTTTTAAATGAAATCATGGGTTCTGTCTGGGCTGCAGGGAGACGTGACCCAGAGCTCAGCTCATTAACTGATGTCTGTGTGTCAGAACCGTAAGAACGATGAGGCGTCCTATGAGAAGATGCTGAGACTGAGGCGAGACTTCAGTCGGACCGTCACCATCCTGGAGATGATCAAGAGGAGAGAAAAGTCCAAGAGGGAGCTGCTGCACCTCACACTGGAGGTGGTGGAGAAGAGGTGAGGAGCTCCATCATCACAGTCTGGTGTTCATGAGGAACAGTTCCTGTCAGCTGTTTATCTTCTATAACAACATCTGAGTGATGTGTTTCCTGTGTTCAGGTATCAGATGGGAGATTTAAGTGGAGACGCTCTGAGGGAGGTGTCCCTCCCCCTGGTGGAGAAACCAGTTTACTGCGCTCCAGTTAGTCTGAACCACCTCAACAGACACAAAACTGACATCAGGATCAAGGTACTGACATTTCACAGGGTTTTAATTTTCTGTCTCTGCTTACAAACTGAATAATGAACCAGGTTCAACATCATGAAGTCTTTAGAACGTTTTGGTTCATCTCTCCATATTATCATTATCATGTTTTTCTTTGAAATGAATATGAAACATGACTAAATGTTTCCATCCCCTTCTGAGGGCCAGACTATCTACTGGTGCAGGTAACTTTGTGACATCAGGTGTGGCGCCCTGATGAAGTCATAACTAAAGGTATACCTGAGGTATGGTGTCATGCTAGGTCTGGATGATGTATCGTTCGTAGAGTTCTCTCAGGGCTGTGATTGGTCGGTGGAGGAAAAGATACACCAGCTTTACCCTCGACATCAGACGACATCATAAAGTCTACGTCATGCAGCCAGCTGGTGATAAAACATGATGGTCTCTGGAGTCTGTAGCCGGTTCAGCTGTAGCACCTCATCGTCTATATAAAGTAGCACCATTGGTGAATCGACCTGATGGATGTGAGCATTTTATTATGTATGTGACCCACAACCAGGAGATGTAAAAAGCAGCAGGTAGCAGCTAGCAGCTAGCACAAAGAATTAAAAGTCTTCAAATTTAGGGACCTGACCCGATGAGCGGAAGACGAGATCAGCTGCCGTTTAACACTACATGATTGTTGTTGTTATGTTATTCTGTTGTTTACAAAGTGCTGCTGGACAAGATGTGAAAACATCAGGTTAGACGTCATTAGTTTGGAACACCCTGTTATCAAGAAAGAAAAGTCTGCTAACCCCCAACCCAGCAGCCAGGAACCTCTAGACCCTGTTCCAGCAGACAGACGTCTTCTAAAGGAGAACCATGTTTGAGTTAAAATGTCTTACTTTACATCACATCCTGTGATGAGACCTAGAGTCTGATGAGGTCCCCCCAGCGACGTGGATCCTCCATAAAAGATATTTCAGTGTTTCTTTTCTCGTACATTTATGACTGTGCTGTCAGAGAATACTCTGTTCTCTTTAATTTCAGTTTGTCGTTACTGGAGTTCATCTGATTGGCTGAGCTGGTGGAGCTAATTCTCCAGTTTAAATGATTCATTAAAAGGTGGTTTTAATGTGAGGAAGGTTCAGGCCTCCTCTGATGTCTGCCTGTGTTTCAGATGCAGAAGAAGCAGACTTCCGTCAGAGATGAGCTCCCCTTCCTGATCAGACCAAAGAAGAGCGTCAGGCGGGACAGACTGTGTCCTCCTCAGAGACGTCCCGGTCGACCGGCCGCCCCCTTCAGCGTCAACCAGGCCGACATCAAACAGTACGACTTCCACAGCTCCGGAGAAGACGACAGTCCTCCACCGCCGGTGAGTGTCACACCTGTCTGTTGGTCATGTGACTCACTGGAGACTGTCTGAACCTGTGTGTTGGTGTCTCCTCAGTCTCCTCCGTCTTCAGCTGATGAAGAGAATAATCCTGATGGAGTTTTTGTCTTCAGGAGGAAAGCTGGATGTCAATATCTGTCTGTGAGTTCGTCCTCCGTCTCATTCAGCATGTAGATGATCTGTGAGCCACGCCCACAGCTGCAGCTCATTCTAATACTAACACTGCTAAAGATGAAACCACTAACGTCAGCGTTCTCCTAAACACCTGAGGAAGAGGAGGCTGGTTTAAAAAGATCCCAGACTGATCTGAAAACATGTGATGAACACACGGGGTTCTGGTGCCGCTAGACCACATCTCTGCATACACAGTGTTTACCTGACGGCTCCCTCATGAAGGAGACTCGGAAAAGCAGCTCTTATTATTAAACCACCAGGCCCCTGATAGGCTGACCCTCATCGTGTGATCCTGGACCATGAAAACCTGCCCCTAGAATCTGGATCACATTGGTATCATTATTATTAGTCTGATAGTTATTCTAGAAAAACTTCACTGATGGTGGTTTTCTTCAGGATCTAGATCAGGAACTGTTGAAGATAAATATGACCCCAAACTGAATCAGCACAAACATTCTGGATCACTAGATCCAGATCAGACTCTGATGTGTGCTAGATCTGATGGTGATGTCATCGTATCATTTTTGTCCAATCATTGTAGACGTTATCCAGGAAGTTAAAGATAAAATCTGGTAATTATCCCACAATGGTAAAAAGATTCTGGATCCAGATGATGATCCGGATCACCACCAGAACCTGATGGACTGTTCCTCATACCACCTCTACAGAACATGTGATCAGACAAACCAACACTGGTGAAAACATGACATAAATCAGTGTATAGTCTGTGAGAGACTCACAACGGTCTGGAAGGCGGTCTGGGACTGTTCTGGGTTCACTGGTGGATCCAGTAGATCAGCTGGAAAACTGAAACCTCTTCCTGTGTCTATCATCCATGTGTGTTTGTTTCTTCAGCCTCATACAGAGCAGACGGGTGGAGTGGATCATCCAGACCTCGTCCCTCAGTGTATCCGTCACTCTCTAAGTGAGCTGACTCCTCATTGGACGGGCTTGAGCCGCCGCAGGATAGGACGAGGGGGCAGGTAAACCGACCAATGGAATCACACCACCACCACACACTTCACTGATAAAAACCACGTTCACATGTTCTCATGATGATCAGCTGACCAGTCGCCTTGTTGTCATCATGACATCATCAGCTAACTGGACCATTACATCATCTGAACCCTCTGATAGTGTCATCACTAATGAACAACCAGTAGGGGGTAGCAGTACACTTTAAATGAGTGTTCTCACTCTGATCAGGATGATCCTGGACCGAGCCTCCTCTGGACTGGATCCAGTACTGAAGCAGATGGATTCTTTAACACAACCAGTCTGCAGGACCAGGACCAGCACCAGCCTCCTCAGTGGCCCAGAATCATTGGAGCAGAAACCCTCCCTGACCAACATCCTGAACAACATCCAGACCCTGAGGAGGCTCTGCTACAGACCCCGACCGGTTCAGGACTGGCGGACCACAGGGTCCTCTGTGGAGGACAGCAGACTCAGCTGTTGTCTGTCACCTGACAACAGCTGTGGATCAGGTGAGCTGTGTCCTCAGACCGGACTGCTGGTGGCTTTACACTCCCACCAGGTTTCATCGTTGAGTCTGTTCAATGTGCGCTTGAGTCAGTCTGTGTCAGTTTGTTACAGTTTGTGTTAGTCTGTGACAGTTTGAGTCTGTTTGTCAGTTTGTGTCGGTCTGTGACAGTTTGAGTCAGTCTGTGACAGTTTGTGTCAGTCTGTGACAGTTTTAGTCAGTCTGTGACCGTTTGTGTCAGTCTGACAGTTTGAGTCAGTTTGTGTCGGTCTGTGACAGTTTGAGTCAGTCTGTGACAGTTTGTGTCAGTCTGTGACAGTTTGAGTCAGTCTGTGACAGTTTGTGTCAGTTTGAGTCAGTCTGTGTCAGTTTGAGTCAGTCTGTGACGGTTTGTGACAGTTTGTGTCAGTCTGTGACAGTTTGAGTCAGTCTGTGTCAGTTTGTGTCGGTCTGTGACAGTTTGAGTCAGTCTGTGACAGTTTGTGTAAGTTTGTGTCAGTCTGTGTCAGTTTGAGTCAGTCTGTGACAGTTTGTGTCAGTCTGTGTTAGTTTGTGTCAGTCTGTTAGTTTGTGTCAGTTTGAGTCAGTCTGTCAGTTTGAGTCAGTCTGTGACGGTTTGTGTCAGTTTGAGTCAGTCTGTGTCAGTTTGAGTCAGTCTGTGTCAGTTTGAGTCAGTCTGTGTCAATCTGTGATGGTTTGAGTCAGTCTGTGTTAGTTTGCGTCAGTTTGAGTCAGTCTGTGTTAGTTTGTGTCAGTTTGAGTCAGTCTGTGTCAGTTTGAGTCGGTTTGAGTCAGTCTGTGATGGTTTGAGTCAGTCTGTGTCAGTTTGAGTCAGTCTGTGTCAGTTTGTGATGGTTTGAGTCAGTCTGTGTCAGTTTGAGTTAGTCTGTGTCGGTTTGAGTCGGTTTGTGTCGGTTTGAGTAAGTATGTCTTCTCTCTGTTTGCCAGCAGGTGGCGTCACAGAGGAGCAGTACCACAGTCATCAGCAGCAGCTGGTCCAGATGCAGAAACAGCAGCTGGACCAGCAGAACTCTGCTCCAGACAAACGGTCAGCTCTGCACCGAACACAGGTAACGTCTGGAACACGCCAGTCAACACGCAACAGGTCAACACATGACAAATAATAACAATTTCCTCAAGTTGAAGTTAAAGTTAAATTTGAGACTTTTTTCTGCACATAAAGACGTTTTTTCTGTCAGTCTGTGAAATAATCTTGTTTAATCCTGATGGATCACCTGTCAGCTGATGGATCACCTGTCAGCTGATGGATCACCTGTCAGCTGATGGATCACCTCGGTCACCGATCACTGCTGACCAACAGGAAGCTGAGACAAAAGCGTTTTGTTGACAGTAAATTCTGATATTTACTTGTTGTGATGCAGGAGGCTGACTTTTTGTGTGTTTTTGACGATACCTTCTGATTGGTTGTTTGTCTGTCTTGTCCTCTCCTGGTCCGTAGTTGACTACGTCAAAGACTCTGGACTCGGCTAGCGCTCAGTTTGCTGCCTCAGCTGTGATCAGTGCCCCTCCCCCTCCTCTTCATGGTCACATTAACGGCGAGAACAAACTCTACAAGACGAGCATCAACGGAGTTCATCATCCTTCAGGTGAGAAGAGGAAAAAAGAATGATTCCAGCTTAACTTTAGAGATGAAATGATAAAATAACAGATGTGGTCATTGATTTAGTTTGTTGTATAGGTTTTTTATTTAGGTATGGATACATTACAGGACACAAACTACAATCTGTACATGTCAGATTATCACATAATAATAATAAAACTTTATTTAAACCGCACATTCAGACAGAAACATGATCACAGTGTACATGAGCTCCATCTTTAATGATGTTCAACTCTTCCTCAGGTCCCTCCAGGCCTCCATACTCCTCCTCCTCGTTTCTAAGCAGGTCAGGGCCTTCAGCTCGGGTGTCACTCCCGCCTTCCTCATCATCCCCTCAGTCCCTCCCCAACCACAGGAGCCAGGTGGGAGCCATCTCCCCCGCCCACCCCCACACTGCTCGAACCTCAGCCCCTCCAACATCTGCCTTAAAGCTCGCCGCCGTCGCCGCCAGCCTCGACCAAGTGCCCAAAGTCTCCACCGCCAGGTATACACCCACCTACACACACCTGTACAGGTACACGCCCACCTACACACACCTGTACAGGTACACGCCCACCTACACACACCTGTACAGGTACACGCCCACCTACAGTCACCTGTACAGGTACACGCCCGCCTACATACACACACACCTGTGCAGGTACACGCCCGCCTACATACACACACACCTGTGCAGGTACACACCCACCTACACACACACACACACACACCTGTGCAGGTACACGCCCACCTACACACACACCTGTGCAGGTACACGCCCCCCTACACATACACACACCTATGCAGGTACACGCCCACCTACACACACACCTGTACAGGTACACGCCCACCTACACACACACACCTGTGCAGGTACACGCCCACCTACACACACACATCTGTACAGGTACACGCCCACCTACACACACACACACACACCTGTACACGTACACGCCCACCTACACACACACACCTGTGCAGGTACACGCCCACCTACACACACACATCTGTACAGGTACACGCCCACCTACACACACACACACACACCTGTACACGTACACGCCCACCTACACACACACACCTGTACAGGTACACGCCCACCTGCACACACACACCTGTACAGGTACACGCCCACCTGCACACACACATCTGTACAGGTACACGCCCACCTACACACACCTGGAGGAAGTGATGTCATCACTAATGGTTTATCTTGCCTCCTATCAGAGACTCCGTTGAGCCGGACCGGCGGCTGAACGGACTGACAGAGACCACGCTGCCCATGGAGGTCACATAGCGTGGTATCCCATCATGCCCTGCTCCTCCTCAGTGTGTGACCGGTGAATGTGACCTGCTGTGACCTCCAGAAGAAGAAGAAGAAGAGGATGTTGTGGATGTAGTTATGGTATTGTAATATTATTATTGTACAGTTTGTAAATGTCTTTGGTGTAAAATAGCTTCTTTAGTTTCATCTGTTTAGTTCATGAACTGATTGATTGAAATGATTTAATTTGAGACTTAAAGATGTTTTTGTAACGTCTGTTTATCAGGATTGTTTTTAATGTCTATTAAACGTCTTCTGATCATTTAAAGACACATTGAAATAAAAAATATGCATCCTGTAAAAAAAACATCTGCAGCTGAAACACAAAGTTTTTATATTTTTAAACTCGTCAGACAAACGCTGTGTGTGTGTGTTTGTATGTGTGTGTGTGTTTGTATGTGTGTGTGTGTGTGTTTGTATGTGTGTGTGTCTGTCTGTGTGTGTGTGTGTGTGTGTGTGTGTGTCTGTATGTGTGTGTGTGTGTGTGTCTGTGTGTGTGTGTGTGTCTGTATGTGTGTGTCTGTGTGTGTGTGTGTGTCTGTGTGTGTGTGTGTGTCTGTGTGTGTGTGTGTGTCTGTATGTGTGTGTGTGTGTCTGTGTGTGTGTGTGTGTGTCTGTGTGTGTGTGTGTCGGTTGTTCACACACTTCGTCCCAGATTTCAAATGTTGAGAAATAAACTTTGATGTAAACTGACTGCTGGCTGCTGAACGTTGTGTTTAAACTGCTGCTGTTCTGATGGGCGTCGCCCTGAGGACAGGATTTATTCATGTATTGATCTCCATGTCTTATAAACAGATTATTATGAGAACATTAACAGGACAAAGTAGATCTTCAGTAGATTTCTTTCCTGTAAAGGTTCAGCAGTTTGACTTGAGTTGTCCTGTGGGGCTTCCGTACTCCTGTTTTAGAGGCAGTGAAGAAGAAGGAGGTCTCAGAGTTTGTGCTGGTCTATGGTGGATCAACGGTTGTTCTAGCTTTATGCTGAGTCACCGGTAACGGTGGACGGTCTCCGTCTGTTAGTGAGGTTTTATAAACCAGACAAAAAGACAACAATGAGAACTGAAGAAAACAGAACCAAATCATAGGAAAGATGAGTCAGGACTAAAACACCACAACTCAGGACGACCAATGATTGTGAGCAACGTCACAGAAAAACAAACCCAAGGTGGTTGATAACAAGAGAACCTGGTCACTCTGGTCCGGGGCACAGAGAGAAGACACAACCAATCAGAGAGCAGCCTCAGGTCACCTGATCAGCAAGGACCACTATCATCCAATCATTCTCTGTAAACTATTGGAGGAAACACAGAAGAGTAAAGTCCCAGGTCCTCCGGTGGATCTGGACCAGGACCTGATGTTAGGCTGCAGTGCCTAAGATTTGTTTTACTAAATAAAGTGCACCAGCATAACGGACACACACACAAACACACATACACCTACAAACACACACACACAAACAGACACACATACAAACACACACACACAAACACACACACACAAACACACACACAAACACACACACAAACACACATACAAACACACACGCACACAAACACATACACACACAAACACACACACACAAACACACACACACAAACACACACACACAAACACACACACAAACACACATACAAACACACACACAAACACACATACAAACACACACGCACACAAACACATACACACACAAACACACACACACAAACACACACACACAAACACACACACACAAACACACACACAAACACACATACAAACACACACGCACACAAACACATACACACACAAACACACACACACAAACACACACACACAAACAGACACACACACATACAAACACACACACACAAACACACACAAACACACACATACAAACACACAAACACGCACACACACACACACACAAACAGACACACACATACAAACACACACAAACACACATACAAACACACACACATACAAACACACAAACACACACAAACAGACACACACATACAAACACACACAAACACACATACAAACACACACGCACACAAACACATACACACACAAACAGACACACACATACAAACACACACAAACACACATACAAACACACAAACACACACAAACACACACAAACACATACACACACAAACACACACAAACACACACAAACACATACACACACAAACACACACAAACACACATACAAACACACAAACACATACAAACACACACACAAACACACACACACAAACACATACAAACACACACACAAACACACACATACAAACACACAAACACGCACACAAACACATACACACACAAACAGACACACACATACAAACACACATACAAACACACACACATACAAACACACAAACACACACAAACACATACACACACGTCTTTGTGCCGTTTTTAATTAAATATGGGTTTTAATGATGACATCATCTGTTTCTGTTTGTCACACCCAACTTGTTTGAAAACGAGGTTGTAAAGTGAATTAAACCAATCAGAGTTCGTCTCTCGTTTTGTGACGTTTCTATTTAAAACATGTTGAAATAGAATAAATCAAATACTCTTTTGATGTTTCTATTTTCTCCTCCATGAAACACAGATCTGATAAGTTTCTTATCAATAAGATGATCAATCGGTGTAGCTGAGGACACAGACAGAACAACATGTCCCAGAGTTCCCTGCGGCTCAGTGGTCCAGGGTGGACCTGAGTGAGGTGGGAGTGTTTCATCAGGCGGACAGACAGACGGTCACCGGACGGACAGACAGATCCTCCTCTTCTCTGCCCGCTGGGTGACGACTGTCTCCCGGCGTGTCTCCGGTGCGTCTCCGGTGATCCAGTCTTCGTCTCCGTGTTTACCGGACAGTGTCGGTGATGGTGGACGCGGCGGAGTGCGGGGTGAAGGTGATGTGTCGCTTCAGGCCGCTGAACGAGGCTGAGCGGAGCCGCGGAGACAAATACATCCCCAAATTTAACGGCGAGGACACGGTGGTGGTGGCGGTGAGTCTACCGACGGTAGCACGGCTACCGACACACCCTCCGTCCGTCAGTCTGCAACAATAGAAACCTGACGACACACCGGAGACCGGTCCCAGAATCAAACCGGCTCGTTTTATTTTACATGAGGAATATTAATACAATCAATCAATCAATAACGATTATTCTAGGACGGAAGCAACGTTACTTTACCGGTCGTTACATTTGATCAGGAGGAAATTTACTGTGATTTTTTAAAAACTAATTAACATAGTGAGCATCTTCTGCCCTGAGTTCTGTCTGCAGGTTCATCTATCCATCTACTATCTATCTGTCTATATCTATCTGTCTATCTATCTATTATCTATCTATCTATTATCTATCTATCTATCTATTATATATCTGTCTATCTATCTATTATATATCTGTCTATCTATCTATCTATTATCTATCTATCTATTATCTATCTATCTATTATCTATCTATCTATCTATTATCTATCTGTCTATCTATATCTATTTATTTCTCTATCTATCATCCATCTATTTAACAAAAATTGCCAATACAGAAGTTATTTGAACAAAAAAAAATATTTATTTATTTTATACTTTATCTTAACAAAAAGTGGCAAAATAAAATTATTTTACATTTAAAAATAAATGAAGTTCATGAATCATTATCAGATTATGTAACACTTTTTGGACAGAATTGTCCTTTTTGTCTTTTAAAAGAACACCTGTGTAAGTGAGGCGTGTGCAAATAAACGTTAAAACACTAAAAATGATACAATAAAAACAAGCATGACGGCAACATTTTCATACACTGAACCAGACGAATCGTAAATATTCCATCTGTGCTTGACGTTGGCAGCGGTTTTACAAACTGAACGTTTGCATCTTTTATTCTATTAAATACAGACATTTTAAAGTCAAGCTGAAAGAGAAAAAAATAAAAAGATAAAATTATTATAGGTCTAATCAGTAATCAATAATTGAACGTTTATGTAAATGTCCAAGGCTTGTTTGGTTTTATACATTACAATGTTTTTCTATATTTGTTCATTCATTATTAAAACAGGAACAGAGATCCTGTAAACCTACATCGGTGAATAAAAAGTTTCACCATAATAATCAAAGAATTTTACATCATCTCTATTTTCAGGAAACAAAAATAACAAGTAACCAAGGCTCCGCCCACATCAGATGTTTTTACCTTAATGTGACAGCAGATGGTCAGCTGTGTGTGTGTCTGTGTGCGTGTGTCTGTGTGTGTGTGTGTGCGCGTGTGTCTGTGTGTGTGTGTCTGTGTGTCTGTGTGTGTCTGTGTGTGTGTGTCTGTGTGCGTGTGTCTGTGTGTGTGTGTGTGTGTGTGTGCGTGTGTCTGTGTGTGTCTGTGTGTGTGTGTGTCTGTGTGTGTGTGTGTCTGTGTGTGTGTGTCTGTGTGTGTGTGTCTGTGTGTGTGTGTGTGTGTCTGTGTGTGTGTGTGTGCGCGTGTGTCTGTGTGTGTGTGTCTGTGTGTGTGTGTGTGTGTGTGTGTGTGTGCGTGTGTCTGTGTGTGTCTGTGTGTGTGTGTGTCTGTGTGTGTCTGTGTGTGTGTTTGAATTAAAATGACATCTTTTAAGATTCAAATGATTGAAAAGGTCACAAATGATCTGAAGTCTAAATCTACCAGCATCTTTTCTAAATGTCATTTAGTGTCATGTGCAGCTTTTATTTTGACAGTGTGTTTCCTGTGTTTCAGGGGAAGCCGTATGTGTTTGACAGAGTCCTCCCTCCAGACACTGAACAGGTTCAGGTGTACGACACCTGTGCCAGACAGATAGTCAAAGGTCAGGTCACCTGTTTACCATTAATGTTTGTTTATTGTTGATCTGGCATGTTTACAGATGTCAAACATAAATAATAGTCTGTATAGTAACAAGATGAAAGATGGTTTGTTATAATGACAGATTTCATTCAGATTTTCAACAATAAAAATGCAACAAAATACAGTAAAAAATTAACAGCTGTTGTGTGTTGTGTGTATGTTGTGTGTATATTGTATGTTGTGTGTATGTTGTGTGTTGTGTGTATATTGTGTGTTGTGTGTATGTTGTGTGTTGTGTGTATGTTGTGTGTTGTGTGTATATTGTATGTTGTGTGTATATTGTGTGTTGTGTGTATGTTGTGTGTATGTTGTGTGTTGTGTGTTTATTGTGTGTTGTGTGTATGTTGTGTGTATATTGTATGTTGTGTGTATGTTGTGTGTATATTGTGTGTTGTGTGTATGTTGTGTGTATATTGTATGTTGTGTGTATGTTGTGTGTATATTGTATGTTGTGTGTATGTTGTGTGTATATTGTGTGTTGGGTGTATGTTGCGTGTATGTTGTGTGTATATTGTGTGTTGCGTGTATGTTGTGTGTATGTTGTGTGTATATTGTGTGTTTTGTGTGTATATTGTGTGTTGTGTGTATGTTGTGTGTATATTGTGTGTTTTGTGTGTATATTGTGTGTTGTGTGTATGTTGTGTGTATATTGTATGTTGTGTGTATATTGTGTGTTGTGTGTATGTTGTGTGTATTTTGTATGTTGTGTGTATATTGTGTGTTGTGTGTATGTTGTGTGTATATTGTATGTTGTGTGTATATTGTGTGTTTTGTGTGTATGTTGTGTGTATATTGTGTGTTGTGTGTATGTTGTGTGTATATTGTGTGTTTTGTGTGTATGTTGTGTGTATGTTGTGTGTATATTGTGTGTTGCGTGTATGTTGTGTGTATATTGTGTGTTTTGTGTGTATATTGTGTGTTGTGTGTATATTGTGTGTTTTGTGTGTATATTGTGTGTTGTGTGTATATTGTGTGTTTTGTGTGTATATTGTGTGTTGTGTGTATATTGTGTGTTTTGTGTGTATATTGTGTGTTGTGTGTATATTGTGTGTTTTGTGTGTATATTGTGTGTTGTGTGTATATTGTGTGTTTTGTGTGTATGTTGTTTGTATATTGTGTGTATATTGTGTGTTGCGTGTATGTTGTGTGCGCTCCAGATGTGTTGGGCGGATACAACGGGACGATCTTCGCTTACGGTCAGACGTCATCGGGAAAGACTCACACCATGGAGGTCAGTCTGACTCCTGTTCTCCACCAATGAGGTCTTGTTTCTCCTCCGTCTGTCAGCAGAGTCTCTGAACAGGTTCTGAACAGGTTCTGAACAGGTTCTGAACAGGGTCTGTAGAGGTAGGGCACGATCCAGGACCAGTCCATCAGATTCTGGTGGAGATCCGGATCATCTTCTGGATCCAGGATGTTTTTGGAACACGTTGAGCCACAAAATGTTTTACTGTTAACTCACAAACGAACAAAGGCAGCCAATAGGAACGAGAGCATCTGTGAACATCAGTTTCTCACTAATGGAGGATAAAATAATACATATTGATAACGAGTCATTGTTTTTTGACCAAACTATTGATTGTTTAATGAAGAGAGGAACCAATAATCAAACTAATCAATAGTGGCATCAATAATTAGATTTTTATATATTGTGATATTATCATATAACCTCTGAATTGTTTTTCACTGATCTTATTTCTGTGATTTATTTGAAGTAGCTGCTGTAGTACTACAGTACTACTGCTGTAATAGTACAAGTACTGTATTCATTCCTGGTATAAACGACCTGAACGTGTTTGTGAAGTTTGAATATTTGTGTTATTCTCCAGGGGAACCTCCACGACGCTCACCTGATGGGAATCATCCCTCGTATCTCCAGAGACATCTTCGACCACATCTACTCCATGGACGAGAACCTGGAGTTTCACATCAAGGTGACGGAAATGATTTATGATCAATGTTTAACATGTAAAAACTAAATAACAAATTCAATAAAACAGAAACACCAGAACATTAAAACGAAACTATAAAAAAGTTAAAGTTAAAGTTCTGTTTGACATCCGTTAAAATGAATTCTGGCTTTTTACCTGTAAATTATTATTTATGCATATTTTATAAGTTTAAAACCAAGAGGTTAAAACAGGTTGAAATTTTATGTTTTATTATCATCCATATAGTTAAAAATCAAAGAAATCACTGACACTGAAATGGAATCATTTAATAATGATTTGATTTAAATTAAAAGCTTTAACTCATTATTTTACTTCATGTAATATATTTATTTGGGTCTAAAGGAGAAAATATGTTATAAAAATCTATTTTATCTCTCTGTCTCTGCAGGTGTCTTATTTTGAAATCTACCTGGATAAGATCAGAGACTTACTCGATGGTGACGATCACATTTAATATTTATTCCACATTTAAATCCCTTTATTCATATTTCAACCTGCTGATGGATGTGATCCTCGTTTCAGTTTCAAAGACCAACCTGGCCGTTCATGAAGACAAGAACAGAGTTCCTTTTGTCAAGGTATCAAAAGAAACATGAGCTGCAGTATCAGTACTGCAGTACTGATACTGCAGTACTGCAGTAACACCATGTGTATTTTCTGTCAGGGCTGCACGGAGCGTTTTGTTTCCAGTCCTGATGAGGTGATGGACGTCATCGATGAGGGAAAAGCAAACAGACACGTCGCTGTAACAAGTCAGTAATCCCACTACTGTAATCTTATTACTGTAATCCTACTACTGTAATCCCACTACTGTAATCTTATTACTGTAATCCTACTACTGTAATCCCACTACTGTAATCTTATTACTGTAATCCTACTACTGTAATCCTACTACTGTAACCCCACTACTGTTATCCTATTACTGTAATCCTACTACTGTAATCCCACTACTGTAACCCCACTACTGTTATCCTATTACTGTAATCCTATTACTGTAATCCTACTACTGTAATCCTAATACTGTAATCTTATTACTGTAATCCCACTACTGTAATCCTATTACTGTAATCCTATTACTGTAATCCCACTACTGTAATCCTACTACTGTATACTACTACTACTATACTACTACTACTATGCTACTACTACAACTATACTACTACTACTATACTACTACTACTACTACTACTATACTACTACTACTACTATACTACTACTACTATACTACTACTACACTACTACTACTACACTACTACTACTACACTACTACTACTACTATACTACTACTTCTATACTACTACTACTACTATACTACCTACTACTATACTACTACTATACTACTACTACTATGCTACTACAACTATACTACTACTACTATACTACTACTACTACTATACTACTACTACTACTATACTACTACTATACTACTACTACTATACTACTACTACTACTATACTACTACTACTATACTACTACTATACTACTACTACTATACTACTACTACTATACTACTACAACTATGCTACTACTACTATACTACTACTACTATACTACTACTACTACTATACTACTACTACTATACTACTACTATACTACTACTACTATACTACTACTACTACTATACTACTACTATACTACTACTACTACTATACTACTACTACTACACTACTACTACTACTATACTACTACTACTATACTACTACTACTATACTACTACTATGCTACTACTACAACTATACTACTACTACTATACTACTACTACTACTATACTACTACTACTACTATACTACTACTACTATACTACTACTACTACTATACTACTACTACACTACTACTACTACTACTATACTACTACTACTATACTACTACTACTACTATACTACCTACTACTATACTACTACTACTATACTACTACTACTATACTACCTACTACTATACTACTACTATACTACTACTACTATACTACTACTACTACTATACTACTACTACTATACTACTACTACTACTATACTACTACTACTATACTACTACTACTACTATACTACTACTACTATACTACTACTACTACTATACTACTACTACTATACTACTACTACTACTATACTACTACTACTACTATACTGCTACTACTATACTAGCCTGTAGGGGGTGCTCCAGTGCTACTTTGTCCTGTGAGTATTGAAGTACTTGTACTCTGTTTCTTCCTGCAGACATGAACGAGCACAGCTCTCGCAGTCACAGTATCTTCCTGATCAGCATTAAGCAGGAGAACGTGGAGACGGAGCTGAAGCTGTCGGGGAAACTCTACCTGGTGGACCTGGCAGGCAGCGAGAAGGTCATCATTTACTCATCCATCACATCACTGTGTTGAGGCGTGAACTACATTTCCCAGCAGTGTTCATTTAGCATGGCTCTTCTCCAAAATCATGAAACAGGAGGTGAAAGGTTTCCCTTTGATTCAGTGAGAGGCCGATCAAACAGAAACACGTCACCAGTAAAACCGATGTTTTCCTTTGGCATCTGTTCCTGTCTGGTGTTCCACGTCTCACTTTTCTAAGACCCAGATAAAAGTTTGTAATGTAATTCACAACACTTTAAAAATGATTCAAGAAAGTAGAAAATGGAGCACAAATTATAATGAATGAACACAATATTAATGACCTGTTTCGGCCGTAAGAGGGAAGCAGGGCCCCCTTCTGGAGCCAGACCTCGGAGGTGAGCTCATAGGTGAGTGTCTGGTGACCGGGCCTTGAACCGTGTGGCTCTGACACACTCCATGGAGCCACCACCCTGTGGCTTTGGGGTCGGGTTCATTGTATGCTGGGTGTAGAGGCGACAAGGCGTGATGACTCCTGGCACCTCAGACTGGTCCTAGGGATGAGGCTGTTCTGGTCAGCAGTAATGATGGCGTTGCATCGGATCGTCGTGGTGAAGATGGAGCCGAGTCTGAAGGCAAAGTTCTGGATCTACATTCAACCCTCACCTGTGGTCATGAGCTTTGGGTCGTGACTGAAAGAATGAGATGGTGGATATCAGTGGTTGGAACGATCTTCCTCCGTTGGGTGTCTGGGCTCAGCCTTAGAGTCAGGGGGAGGAGCTCAGACATCTGGAGGGAGCTAGGACTACAGCCACTGTTCCTTCACGACCAAAGGTGCTAGTTGAGGTGGTTCCACGTCTGGTTAGGATCCTCCTGGGGAGGAGACCCCAGGGTAGACCCAGAACTCACTGAAGGGATTACAGATCTCATCTAGACTGGGAACACCTCAGGATCCTCCAGGAGGAACTGGAAAGTGTTACTGAGGAGAGGGACGTCTGGAATACTCTGAATAGTCTGCTGAGACCAGGACCAGATCCAAGATAAGAGAAAGAAGATAGATGGATGGATGGATGATGTCTTGATCATAATGATGATGATGATGATTTGTCCTTCAGGTCAGTAAAACCGGAGCGGAAGGCGCTGTGTTGGATGAAGCCAAGAACATCAACAAGTCTCTCTCTGCTCTGGGCAACGTCATCGCTGCTCTGAGCGAAGGAACCGTGAGTCTGTTAGCTAACATTAGCTAACTTAGCATTAGCTAACTTGAGCTTTTGACAATAAATTCAGCCTCCAGTGATTAAATCATCAGCGTGTTTGTGTGTTATTTGTTGTTCTAGAAAACCCACGTCCCATACAGAGACAGTAAGATGACCCGCATCCTGCAGGACTCTCTGGGAGGAAACTGTCGAACCACCATCATCATCTGCTGCTCTCCATCTGTCTACAACGAGGCCGAAACCAAGTCCACCCTCATGTTCGGACAGAGGTAGCAAACTATAACCTTCTACTCAATGTACTCTTTATGTTTTAGTATCAAAGCACATTTCAACTGACATGTCGTAGGTCAGGGTTACTTTTAAAAGATTTTGTTAGGAAATCTGTTTCACTGTGAAAAGTAGGGTTAACATTTAAAACTGACGAAAGTGTTAATCTATGAAAAATATATTATGATGGTACCATCCTACCAGCCTACCATCCTGACATTCCCATCCTAACATCCTACCATCCTGCTATGGTGTGATGTTAGGATGGTACCTCTTGCTAACATACTATTCACAGTTTTCTGAGAGTTTGTGAAAACCACATCCTGTGCTGTCGTTTGTGTTTCAGAGCTAAGACCATAAAGAACACGGTGTCTGTGAACCTGGAGCTGACGGCGGAGGAGTGGAAGAAGAAGTACGAGAAGGAGAAAGAGAAGACCAGGAGTCTGACCATCATGATACAGAAGCTGGAGAATGAGCTGAAACGCTGGAGGAAAGGTAAACCATGTCGTCTTTATTTGGTCAGAGCGTCTCAGTTCAGCTGCTCACCAGTCTCTGGTGTCTCCAGGTGAGTCTGTACCTGTGGAGGAGCAGCTGAGCAGCAGGAACAAGAAAAGCAGCAGCAGTGAGATGACAGCAGTGATTGACAGCTTGGCTCCGCCTCCCGTCCCCCTCTCAGACGAGGAGAAGACACAGTATGAGACGCTCATCACCGACCTGTACCAGCAACTGGACGACAAGGCGAGTCTCACCTGAGCTGGGTCTGAGTCTTCGTTCTGTCTGTGAATCATTAACAACCTGCTGACTCATGTTTCAGGACGATGAGATCAACCAGCACAGCCAGACCGCCGAGAAACTCAAACAGCAGCTGATCGATCAGGACGAGGTGAGTCTCACCTGAACCAACGTTAGGAGCTGAACCTCCTCCCTGCGGTCTGCCCGACTCATTCTCATCCTTCCTTCATCATCCATCCATCCAGCTGCTCGTGTCCAGCCGTCAGGACTATGAACGCGTACAGGAGGAGCTATCACGGCTGCAGAGAGACAGCGACTCAGCCAAAGAGGAGGTGAAGGAGGTGCTGCAGGCGCTGGAGGAGCTCGCCGTCAACTACGACCACAAGAGCCAAGAGGTGGAGAACAAGAACCGCTGCAACGAACAGCTGAACGAGGAGCTGGCACACAAAACTGTGAGTCCATGGAGAAAGAAAGATCAGGAGTAGGATGGTAGGATGGTAGGACTTCAGGATGGCAGGACTTAAGGACGGTAGGATGGTAGGACTTTAGGATGGTAGGACTTTAGGATGGTAGGACTTCAGGATGGCAGGACTTTAGGATGGAAGGACTTTAGGATGGTAGGACTTTAGGATGGAAGGACTTTAGGATGGCAGGATGGTAGGACTTTAGGATGGTAGGACTTCAGGATGGCAGGACTTAAGGACGGTAGGACTTCAGCATGGTAGGATGGTAGGTTGGTAGGACTTTAGGATGGTAGGACTTTAGGATCGTAGGACTTAGGGACGTTAGGATGGTAGGACTTCAGGATGGCAGGACTTAAGGACGGTAGGACTTCAGCATGGTAGGATGGTAGGTTGGTAGGACTTTAGGATGGTAGGACTTTAGGATCGTAGGACTTAGGGACGTTAGGATGGTAGGACTTCAGGATGGTAGGTCTTCAGGATGGTAGGATGTATATTTTATTATATCTGAGACCCTCTGTGGGTCGAACCTGGTCTGTGTTTCCTTATTGTGATCCTTAGTGAGACTCTTAACGTAGGCATGCCCTAATCAATAAAGGTATTTTTACTACATCCTTGACTTGATGTTAGTGAGGCTAAAGTAAAACCCAGAGGCTAAAGATCAGCTCTTCTTCTTCCTGTCCTTTGTTTCCAGGTGAGTCTGGAGGCGGTCCAGAGGGAGTTCTCCTCCCTGAAGGAGATCAGTTCTCATCATAAGAAGAGGTCAGCAGAGATCCTCAGTCTGCTGCTCAGAGACCTCAGTGACATTGGAAGCGTT
Source organism: Chaunax sp. Z400 (assembly GCA_037577475.1). Classification (NCBI taxonomy): domain Eukaryota; kingdom Metazoa; phylum Chordata; class Actinopteri; order Lophiiformes; family Chaunacidae; genus Chaunax; species Chaunax sp. Z400. Next base: position 728,574 of record CM075196.1, on the reverse strand, counting down.
CTTGGTACCACCGACCTCAAAGCTGTAAGACCTCTAGGACTCCGCAGACACCTGGTCCACACAGCGAGGAGACTGGAGGTCAGGGCTCCTCATCTGTATGTCTCTCTCCTCAGATGACGGAGACGAGCGGAGTGATGGAGGAGGAGTTCACCACAGCGCGTCTCTATGTCAGTAAGATGAAGTCGGAGGTGAAGTCTCTGGTGAACCGCAGCAAACAGATGGAGGCCAACCTGACGGAGAACATGTGCAGGATGGAGGCCAACGAGAAGGAGCTCAACACCTGTCAGCTGCTCGTCTCCCAGGTAACAGGAAACGCTTAAAGGCTCCACCTTCATTGTTATTCATCATCTGCACTGTTTGGTTTGATGGAACAGGATCTGCTCTGTTTCTACTCACCCCGCCTCGAATATTATTAATCTATAATCTTTATATGTTTTATTATTATATTAGTATCATTAATATGTTTATATGTTTTATTATTATATTAATATCATTAATCTGTTTGTATGTTTTATTATTATATTAATATCATTAATCTGTTTGTATGTTTTATTATTATATTAGTATCATTAATCTGTTTATATGTTTTATTATTATATTAATACCATTAATATGTGTATGTTTTATTATTATATTAGTATCATTAATCTGTTTATATGTTTTATTATTATATTAATACCATTAATATGTGTATGTTTTATTATTATATTAATATCATTAATCTGTTTATGTTTTATTATTATATTAATATCATTAATCTGTTTATATGTTTTATTATTATATTAATATCATTAATCTGTTTATATGTTTTATTATTATATTAATATCATTAATCTGTTTATATGTTTTATTATTATATTAATATCATTAATCTGTTTATATGTTTTATTATTATATTAAAATCATTAATATGTTTATATGTTTTATTATATTAATATCATGAATCTGTTTGTATGTTTTATTATTATATTAATATCATTAATCTCTTTATATGTTTTATTATTATATTAATATCATTAATCTCTTTATATGTTTTATTATTATATTAATATCATTAATCTCTTTATATGTTTTATTATTATATTAAAATCAGTAATCTGTTTATATGTTTTATTATTATATTAGTATCATTAATCTGTTTATATGTTTTATTATTATATTAGTATAATTAATCTGTTTATATGTTTTATTATTATATTAGTATCATTAATCTGTTTGTATGTTTTATTATTATATTAATATCATTAATCTGTTTATATGTTTTATTATTATATAATATCAATCTGTTTATATGTTTTATTATTATATTAATATCATTAATCTTTTTATATGTTTTATTATTATATTAATACCATTAATATGTTTATATGTTTTATTATTATATTAATATCATTAATCTGTTTATATGTTTTATTATTATATTAATATCATTAATCTGTTTATGTTTTATTATTATATTAATATCATTAATCTGTTTATATGTTTTATTATATTAATATCATTAATCTGTTTATATGTTTTATTATTATATTAATATCATTAATCTGTTTATGTTTTATTATTATATTAATATCATTAATCTGTTTATATGTTTTATTATTATATTAATATCATTAATCTGTTTATATGTTTTATTATTATATTAATATCATTAAACTGTTTATATGTTTTATTATTATATTAATATCATTAATCTGTTTATATGTTTTATTATTATATTAATATCATTAATCTGTTTATATGTTTTATTATTATATTAATATCATTAATCTGTTTATATGTTTTATTATTATATTAATATTATTCTGCTGCAGCTCCAGGCGAAGATCATATCTCTGACAGACGACCTGCTGAAGGTGGAGCAGAAGAAGAGGAAACTGGAGGAGGGTCAGGATGCTCTGATGGAGGAGAACGCCAAACTCCATGCTCAAGGTCAGACAGAGTGGTGGCTGGCAGCTGTGTATTAATAATAATAATAATAATTAATAATATGCTCTTCCATAAAACCTTTGTGTTCAGGTCACATGCATGAGCTGACGGTGATGGACAAGGAGAAAGAACACATGAGCAGACTGAAGGACGCGGTGGAGATGAAGGTCCTGTTCTCATCATGACACTGATCACTGTTAATGACCTCATCACATCACACATCAGAAAGAGTTCCTCTAAGAAAACTAAAGAAAACTATAGGATATATCAACGTGTTAACTACAAGATTAATCTGGAAAATTTAAAATCAAGTTTGGCCTTAATTTATATTATATATTTTTTAAACTTGCGATTAATCGTATTTAATCACAGCCTATTATTGTGATCAACTGGATTACATTTTTAAATCGACACCTAAAAATAAAGTAGAAAATAAAATATAAAGGAATGACCTCACAGACTGAGCTGATTACATCACTCCCTTCATTTATTTACTGGGTTCATCATCAGAACTCTGATGACTCATCACTGCTCTCTAGTGACTGTGCACCAACATAAAGGACGTCTATCAGAAATCAGACGCATGTTTGTACACAGAGGGAGGATTAATGAGGCTTTAGAGAACTGAAGGGTTCTGCTGTGTGTTCTGTAGAGAACTCTGGAGGAACAGATGGAGAACCACAGAGAGGTTCATCACAAACATTTGAGTCGCCTCCGAGACGAGATTGAACAGAAGCAGAGAAACATCGACCAGCTCAAAGAGTACAGTATTGATTATAGATTTTAATAGCTGATCGGTTCTGATGGTTCTTGTGGTTTCGATAAATTGATTATAGAACATGAGTATTGATGTGTCGTATGTATAAATGTGGTTTTAGTGTGAATCAGGGTCTGCAGCTGGAGAACAGGAAGCTTCAGTCAGACTTCGACAAACTCAGAGTTGAGGATCAGAACAAAGACCAGAAGCTCCAGAAGCTGATGTAAGTTTGTCCTGTTGTGCTCACCGTAGACTCAACAGGCGTCTCTGCTGCGTTGGTCGAGCTACAGCCACATTTTCTGTCTTTATCTTGAAATCAGGCTCAATTATCTAGAAGATAATGATGCTAATATAATGGATCCATGTTTTAATGAAGTCGGACTGTTTTTAGGTTCCTCAATGAGAAGAGAGAACAGGCCAAGGAGGACCTGAAGGGTCTGGAGGAGACTGTGGTACGTGGATAATTTCTGACACGTTTATATTTGCAGCAGTGACATCACAGATGATGTCATACATTTCCTCTAACAGGCCAAAGAGCTCCAGATGCTGAGCAACCTTCGCAAAGTCTTCATCCATGACATCGGCGCTCGAGTCAAGAATGTAAGTCCTGGTTCTCTGTGGGTCAGGTGTTTGATGATGTCAGTCTTTCAGGTGTTTGATGATGTCAGTCTTTCAGGTGTTTGATGATGTCAGTCTTTCAGGTGTTTGATGATGTCAGTCTGTGTTCAGGTGTTTGATGATGTCAGTCTGTGTTCAGGTGTTTGATGATGTCAGTCATTCAGGTGTTTGATGATGTCAGTCATTCAGGTGTTTGATGATGTCAGTCTTTCAGGTGTTTGATGATGTCAGTCTTTCAGGTGTTTGATGATGTCAGTCTGTGAGGTCGTTGAGGTTTTGTGTTTCTAACAGAGCTCAGAGAACGACTGTGACGAGGCCGGTGGGAGTCTGGCTCAGAGACAGAGGATCATCTTCCTAGAAAATAACCTGGAGCAGCTCAGCAAGGTCCACAAACAGGTGAGTGATGACACCAAAGGGGAGCATTCACACCTGGTCACTAAGACACGCCCACTTAGTTACTGTTCTGTATCTGTACAAACCACCAGTTGAACACTTTGCAATAAAAGTGAGCAGAAAACGTTTCTGTTCCTCAGGAACTCTGAAGATGAATTACAGACTCTATGTAGGACAAGATGTCTGATAAACCCGACTTAATCCTCTAGAATGAAAACAGTTTAGTGCCCGTAGGACAGATCAGTAGATCTACTCTGATTACTCTCTAACTTACAGTAAATTAACCCTTCGTGTTCTCAGCTGGTGCGGGACAACGCTGACCTTCGCTGTGAGCTGCCCAAGCTGGAGAAGCGTCTTCGGGCCACAGCGGAGCGAGTGAAGGCTCTGGAGACTGCCCTGAGAAACGCCAAGGAGTCGGCCGTCAGGGACCGCAAACGCTACCAACAGGAAGTGGACCGCATTAAAGAGGCGGTCCGGTCCAAGAACGTCTCCAGGAGAGTACACTCTGCCATGATAGGTGAGGAAACGTCTGTTACCGCCCACAACAAGAAACAATGTGGTGATGTCACATCCTCTAACCAGCTGTGGGTTTGTCCTGGGGGGGGGGTCTTAGTCCTGATGGTGGTGCTGGAGGAGCCCACCTGATGTGTGGTTCTGATTCTCTGATGGTCAGCTGACTTTCCTGTCACATGTTACTGTGTAGCCAAGCCAATCAGAGCCGGCCATCAGCACCATCAGAACCCCGCCTCTCCATCTGTCAGGCCTGCAATCCGAGGAGGAGGAGGGGCCACGTCCAGTCCAAGACATCACTCCCCCCGTCAGCATCCACAACAGGCCAATCAGAGCCACAGCAAGTGAGCTAAAGGTGAGTCACAACATCCACATGATTAAAAACAGGAAGAACAAATGTGTTTGGAGTCTGACATCAGTCTGTTAATAAAGGTTTACTGGACTGTCTGACCTGCTCTCACCAGTCTGCCTTCATTGGACCTGTACTGGACCTGTACTGGGACCTGTACTGGACCTGTACTGGGACCTGTACTGGACCTGTACTGGGACCTTCACTGGGACCTTCATTGGACCTGTACTGGGACCTGTACTGGGACCTGTACTGGACCTGTGCTGGACCTGTACTGGGACCTGTACTGGGCCTGTTTATACTTTCCACCTCAACAGCCAACAAGTGCTTTCTTTCTTCCTCCGAGTCTGTTTTACTTGAACTTTTGTTTTACTTGAACTTTTTTTTTTTTCACATCGGATAAATTCAAATGACCAGTTTTATGTTGAATGTGTTTAAATCCTGGACTTTGTAACGACCCCCAGAACCGCCTCACATCACCGCCCACCTGTCAGAGAATCATTCACGTGTTCACACCCACATCCTTCCATTATCCAATCAGCAGCTCACAAAACCCCAGAAGAAATGATTACTATGAACGAGAACCACCTGGAAAAGGAGGAGAGCTGATCAGTGCAGGAGACCTCCGGCAGAGAGAGAGAGGTCTCCCTCCGGGAGAGAGAGAGAGGTCTCCCTCCGGGAGAGAGAGAGAGGTCTCCCTCCGGCATCAAACCGCGTTGCTAAGTCCGCGTTTGCGACCAGCCGGGTCGGCAGAAGTGTCCTCTCTCTCTGGAGTTCGTTCAGGACCAGAATTTTCCCACTGGATTCATTTTCCTGTCGGAGTTCTCCAGGAGTTGTGGGTCTGGTGGAGATTAACGGTTGACGCTCCAACCCAGCTTGACCGACTGACCGACTGGTCCTGGGTACCGTGAGTACACGGGATTTACAGTGTTCATACATTTGTGTTACGATAGATCTGCGCTGAGAGACGCTGCTATTTTCTCTCTGATTTCCTGGTTTGGTTTATGATCCGCGGTAAAACCCGGAGCGGATATTTTGAGTTGACGTCATTTTGCAGTGTTTTAACTGGATTGGACTGGTTGGAGTTTGCGTTTTGGGGAAACACCGGAACGGATCTGTGTGAGACTGTTGGGACTCTTTCATTCACACACACACACACAGACACACACACACACACAGACACACACACACAGACACACACACAGACACACACAGACACACACACACACACAGACACACAGACACACACACACACACACAGACACACACAGACACACACACACACACACACAGACAGACACACACAGACACACACACAGACACACACAGACACACACAGACACACAGACACACACACACAGACACACACAGACACACACAGACACACACACAGACACACACAGACACACACAGACACACAGACACACACACACACACACAGACACACACAGACACACAGACACACACACAGACACACACAGACACACACACAGACACACACAGACACACAGACACACACACAGACACACACAGACACACACAGACACACACAGACACACACAGACACACTCTCATTGCTGTGCTTGGTTTCCTTGTAAATACTATGTTGTAAATTGTGCTGATTTGTGGTTTATTTGCTTGTGTTTTGCTGAAATGTGTGATTATTGATGTATATGTGTGTTTACATATTTTGGTATGTTTTTGGCTACTTTTTGTTCTCCTTATTTCTTATTGGAGACGTGACTCTGACTGACCCCCCACTTTATTAAATATAGTGAAGCTACAACAACTTAAATGTAAACTTCTGCTGTTTCTGCTGTGGAAAACCAAAATGTTCCAAAATCAAAGAAAAGTAAATATTTTACTGAATCTACATTTTGACTTTTTGGCCAAAACTACAGTAAATATTTTGATTCATAAACTTTTAATCAGCTGAATTTAATTCTAACTTTCAATTTCAAAAATTAGACTTAGTGACTCAGGTCCTACCTAAAGTGATCATTTTACATGTAATCTTTACTAATAGTATAATTAGTTGTTCGGTTTTGTGCTCATGTTTAAATGTAGTATTTCCTCCTCAGTGTCACTAAAGGCTGTATGAAGGGTTCATGTATGAAACGTCATGTTGATGAATATTTAGACGAGTTTCTTCCATCGATGTTGACACTTTATCACCAGGAGAATAAATACATGAACAGTTAGGAAGGATAAATCAAATCTGTTTCAATGGTAGAATATTGAAATCTAAAATATATATTAAATGAACGTCTGTTACATTCAAGCCAAACAAGTTGACTCAACGCTGATCGAGTCGATCACCTGATAAATGAACAGCCAATAGGAAAATGGTGTAGTCTATGACATCATAAATGTGGATGATGTCATGTAAACATTCTGCGCTGCAGGTTAAAATCCTGTTGGAAGAAATATTTAAAACTAATCCTGTCATATAATAATTACATCATATAATTCCATATTTTGATTGAAGCTACGTTTCTATCTTTAAATTACTTGATGAGATAAAATAAACCGAACAGTCGTCGTGGTTAAAGTCACAGAAGTACAACATTAACTGAAAGTTACTGAATCTTTTTTAAGACGCCTCATGATGTCATATTTTTATTCTTCCTAACGTTTCTTGACTTTTTGTTCTCCTGGACTGAATGTTTTATCATGCTGGCATTGATTATTGATTATTGATGATGTGTATTTCAGGTGTTCCTACAGATTCTGTGGCTGTTTTTACAGTATTTGCTCAGAGTATTTCTATCTGATATTTGTACAGTGTAAAACCATGTGGACCTGCTGCTGTCAGTGTAAACTGGATTCATCAGGTCTGAGAAGCACAAAGTCAAGTGTTTGTTCATCAGCTGGACTTAAACTGTACCTGTGTATCATGTAGTATGTAGTATGTAGTATGTAGTATGTTGACTGAATCATGAACAGATGGTTGTCGTATAAAGCTGCTCATTAAACTCATTAAAGCACATTAGAAATAATAGCATTACTGAATAAGACTCGTAGTTGACAACGAAGCTCGTGCTGTTATGAAACGTCTGACGGTAGTGAATGCAACACCTGTGGATCCTCAGCAGGTTACACAACATTTAAAAGCCTGATTCACACAAACGCTGCATCCCAGAATCAAACTAGTGCTGAGTAAAACCTGATAAAACATCAGAGCCGTGGTCCAAAATGTAAAAAGTGACCTGAAGCTCATGGGTTCGACTCTCTGGACCGGTAGGACAGGTCAGGATGGTGGGTTAAAAACCCCCGGCAGCCTTACTCATCACCTAGGTGCCGTTGAGCAAGGCCTTTGGCCTGTAGCTAGACGGTGTTTAGTGGCCAGTGACATCACCCTCTCTAAGGACAGAGGTTCAAATCCCCAGGTGACCAAGACCCACAAATGTTTCCAACTAATTTAATGAGTCAGTTTAAAAAAAGGTTTCATTTAAAGTCGCTTGATCAGAAAACATCCGTTTATTTTTTAAAGACGCCTGTTTTCTGTTCAAACACTAACATGAAGTAATGGGATTACTTTAGCTCCGTGTGGAAACAGGAGTCCGTCACATGATCAGGTCCACCTCAGGAAGCTTTACTTCCTGTCCAGGTTGAAGATTTGTTGGCTCTCAATGAGGATGAACTCCACTATCTGGTTCTGGTAGACCATGTTGACCGCCATGTTTCCTGCATCCAGCTCAGGCCACATCAGCGTCGGTCCGAACACGATGCCGATTCCCTGCGTGGACATCAGGTTCTTCCTGGAGAAGGCCAGAACTCTAAAAACAGCAGAAGAACCAGAGCTGAGTGGAAACATGGGAACAGTTTATAAGAGCCACGCCCACAGCTCTACAGATACCAACGTATCCTACAACACCTAAACGCCTCACCAACCAGAGGTTTTAAAGGTCATTAATGGGACTGCACGTGTTTGGAGGAGTACCTGAGCAGGTGGCTGAACAGCAGCTTCATGGTGTCCTGGTTGGGTTTAGGCAGATCCTGGATCAGTTTCTTCACAGCTTGAACTTTGTGTTTGGATTCTCTGATCTCTGCTGAGAGACAGCAGCAGTAGGTCATACTGCAGTAGCATGTGTTTAACGTGTTTAACGTGTTTACAATGTTTAGTACCTCAGTGATCTGGTCTGTTGGTCTCTCTGTTAGCAGGATTCCACATAAACCACCTTTTCATCAGACCACTTTTGGGCCTTTTACAAAGTAAATGTTGATCTGTTTAAACCTCACTTTACAGAGGAGCCTGCAGGCTTTTAGAGCTACAAATTAGAAAAGTATTTTTACACTAATAAAGTGTGAGAGACATGAATCTGGTCCTAAATAGGACACCAGATCTCAGATCAGTCATCTGTTTAGTCGTAGACTCACTGATGGCCTCCACAAACGCCTCGAAGAACCTGAAGGGGAACAGCGGCTCAGGAAGCTCACGGAAAAACAATTTGAGGGCTCCGGTAACAACATGGATGTCCTCCCACTGACTGTGGTCCAGGTCCAAGTCATCCTCTGGGGACACAGACCAGAACAGATACGGGGTCATCTAATGCTGTCAGTACACACATTATGTAGACATGGACATGTTTCATCGATCTGATGTTACACCTCACCTTAAACTGATCACTAAATACTGTAGAACTAATTATGACCTCATTATGACCTCATCATTACTAGACCTATTACACACACAGGGAAGTGCAGCAATGTTTTTAATAATAAACCATCTTTACTAAAAACACAGCAGGATTTATCTGCTATGATTGGACATCATGGAAAGAACATTTTGCACCATGTCCTCATTCTGGTGATGGATCATAGTCCTGGTGTTCTGCTCCTGTTGTAAATGAGTAAACCTTATTTTGAAGGAGAGCAGACACTTCCTGTTAAACAGTAACAGATGGTTTCTGTTGAATAGACCTTGATCGACGATGAAGCGAAGTTTCTGGATGGTGGCCAGATTCCCACTGACTCTGTAGATCCCGTCAACCTCCAGACCTGAAGGAAAAACAAAAGGACACACAAACATTTCAACGTAACACAATTCCAAACACGTTCTCTTCTGTTTCATCAGCTGTTAGTTAACGTACCTCTCTTTTCGACGGCGTCCAGACAGACCTGAACGAAGCTCGGCACCATGGTTCCTTCACGCTCACAGAGAGTCGACAGATGGCAGCCGAAAACCTGATCTGAGACAGACGGTCACTGACGTTACAGCAGGTTTAACGACATAACGTTTGAACTAGAGCGTCAGTCAGTAGAGCTTAGACCTCCACCAGCTCCACCAGCTCCACCAGCTCCACCACCTGAGAGCCAAATAAACACTAAACATAAATGAGGAAATATCCTTTTTGAATAACGTCATAATGAAGCTCTACTGTGTGATGTCAGATAGGATGTTGACTGCTGCTAGCTGCTAACCGCTACTAGCTGCTAACTGCTACTAGCTGCTAACTGCTACTAGCTGCTTTTTAAAACTGCCTTAACGCATTGTTAAGACGCCACGCCCCCGTCCTGTCCTGCCACCTCACCCCTTTACATTAACTGCTGATTCGGTGGTGTACCACCTCCACACCCCCCATTATTCCTTCGTAGTGTTTACACAGACCGGTGGGGCGGAGCAAAGGAAGGTCAGGGATAGGTCAGTATAGAAGAGCAGAAACCTTTGATGAGGCCTTTCTCCTGCAGAGTCTTCATGGACGGACGTCTGATGATGAACTTCTTCAGGCGGTTCTTCACTCCGTTTTTGTCGGCGCTGTCCGAGGTGCTGTGTTTCAGCTTGGAGCTGCTGAACATGTCTGCAGGAAAACGACAACATGAAACATAAAACCTAAAATAATGTCTTCCTAAAGTTTAGTCACCTGGTAAAGAAAGTGATCCACCCCTTTATCCAGGATACATGGGTCCTCCTTTGGGACGACGCCCACTAGTTTGTTAATTTTTTCAAAAGATGATTCAAACTCTTTGGACTTATTGAGAAGGTGATTAATCAGCTTCTTGAAGTGGTGAAGGTGTGAAAATTGTTGATATTCCTGTTTATTTCCTGACTAAAATTGTCTAACTTCAGAATTAGAAACATGAAGCTTCTCTTTAAAGATGTGAATCACAACCAGATCCTATATGAACACATCAACCAGCTGATTGATTATTATATCATAGTATTGGGTTCCTCACTGATGGAGCGTCTGTGAACTTGGTTGCGTTGCTTTGTGTTTGGGGAGGCGGAGCCATATCCAGGTAGGGAGCTGTGTCTGGGCAGGTAGTCTGTGCTGTTCGACCTCCTCAGAGGAAAACCTCCGCTTGATTTAGTCTGAGAAGACGAAGAATTACATCCAGTCACTGAAGGGCTGTTAATCTGCTCATTCTTAAAGATCTGTCCTCCACCAGTGTTCTCTGTTTTATATCACAGCAAACTGAATATGTCTGGATTTGGACCAGTAATGTGATCCAGGATCCAGGTAGGCCGGTTCTTACCGAAGAGTCGATGGTCTTTCTGATGGTGTCGTACCATTTGATGGCGGTGGAGTAGCCGTCAGTCTGGAGGAGGTACTCACTTCCTGTGTTGGTTGTGATCTGGAAAAATGAATTCATTTTTGTCTTCAGGTAAAAATAAATCAGAGAGAAATTGTTGAATCAGAGTTTTGGTGAAAAAATGTTCAGCCTGGTTCTTCTGTACGTTTGCATTAGTTTGTTACCTGGAAGACATTTTTCCTCCTCGACTTCTCCGTTGTCCACTCGATGACGGCTCCACACAGCTGGACCACATCAGTCTTACTTCCTGGTTTCTGAAAACAAAGAGGGTCGTCGTGAGGTCAGATGAGAGACTGATTAATGAACAGGTTAAAGGTCATCGACTCTGATAGATATAAAGTAGAGATAACATAGTAATAGAGTAGATATAAGTACTTTCCTACCTGACTGCTTCCTTGTTGCGTCTCTTTATAAAGCAGCAGCTGGTCTGGGGTCAGTACGCTCCACATCAGAGTCCAGTTCTTCCTCTGCTTCTTGCCGCTCTCTGAGATTTTAGCCACATTCAGGTTTTCTCCTTTCAACTGAAATGACATTGTTTTAAAATGTTCACTTTTAATTTTCAAACAGGAAACTGTTGATGATCCACAGCTACAAACATTTCTACTCATCTGAACTATGAGCCTTTTATATCTCTGTTAAAACATTTCAAATGTGTCACCAGAGTTTCTTGAATCAAGTTTAGTTTTCTTTGTGAAAACCTTCAGATTTCAGTTGAATTGGCTCAGAGCCCTTCTGACAGGACTGAGATGTTGGGTCTTGAACTCACCAGCGGTTTATGACTGACGGCTCCTCCTGGTCCTAAGACTTCGTGCTGAGACTGATTCCTGCGATGCAGAGAGATCTACAGGAAGAAAAGGAATGAAAAACCGAAGCAGCTGCAGGACGAAGGGGTTTAGCATCTTCTTACAGGTTTTGGAGGGAGGTCAGACTCCTGAAGCACCATGGACTTGGACTGACTGAGGCGGTCTCCGGAGCTCTGAGAACTCTTGATGCGGATCTGCACAGCTCCCTGCACCACTGAGCTGCTCTGTGGAGGCTGAATCTGCAGCGGCTGCTTCATGGCGCTCTGGAGGTTCGTGATTCTGTGTGTTCACAAACACTTCATGATGATTGGTCGATATCTGATCTGGTCCGGTAACAGTAAAGATCTGATCTTGGAAATATTGTTGCGTCCACGTTAGTGTTGGTGTTAAATGAGGTGTGGTCAGGTGTTAAATGAGGTGTGGTCAGGTGTTAAATGAGGTGTGGTCAGGTGTTAAATGAGGTGTGGTCAGGTGTTAAATGAGGTGTGGTCAGGTGTTAAATGAGGTGTGGTCAGCAGCATTGTTGGATCATTGCTATCTTAATGCAGCAGAAAGTGATTTGAACCAATGATCAACAAAAGCCTCTAAAGTCAAAGCTGCAGTATTTTTACTGCTGTTAAAAGGACGAATCAGATGAAACTACAACACAGAACACTGGTTACACACTAGGATAAACAGAATGTTCTAAATCTGTTTCATGGAGGTTTGGTTCTAACCCTCTTCACACAGATTGTGGTAAATGTTTTGTTGGGTCTGAAGTCCATTAGATTCTGGTGATGACCTACATAAACATATACAGTATAAATACATTTACATTGTGTATTACAGCTCTATACATTCATCTATACAGTAAATTTAAACTATGCTTGTACATACTGTATAATTATACTGAATACATCTGTGATGCACATATGATACAGATAAAAACATAAACTCCATATGGTGATGTAGTAGTCCAGTTTAAGTCATTAATAAATGTGAATATCTTAAACTTAACTCCCTGGATTCAATCTTTTTTTGGACTTATTATTGTTCAAACGGCAACACTGGACAGTCACTTTAAACACTTCAAACAGTTGATTGACAGCTGATGATGTAATAATACAGTGTGGAAGAAAATGTGTTTGTGGAGAAACTGGAGCTGCAGCTAACATTTTATTATCAATTAATTATTTTTTTCTTAGACGCATAGACGTATTTTCCATCTATGCTTCTTTGTTTTTTTAATCTATTTATTAGTGTTGATTAAACTGGTTTGACTGGTTCTCAGGCTGGTGACTCACTGGTGAACCTCCAGTTTAAGCTGGATCCAGTCTGAGGACTGGTCGACTGTTTCTGGTTTGGGTTCCTGTTTGCAGCTCTGATTGCTTCACTGTGGTTACACAACGTTTGTCCTTCTGCAGTCGACAACAGGAAAGAGCTGAAAACAGAGACCAACTTTACAGATTCTGGTCCTATGATGATCCAGTCCAGACCTGGAACCAGAGTTCTGTAGTCTGTCGCTCCAAACACTACCAGCTGTACTCTGGTTGGTACAACAGCATGTAATGGATGTCAGTGTGTAACTGGATCAAATGGGACATAAATGACAGATCAAGACGTTCTAATGATAAATGAACTGAGACTATGGAACTTTAAAAAGTGGTTTCAGCTGTTCTGGTCTGAACAGTTTCAGTCAGTGACTGAGATAAAAACAGACTTTTCATCATCACAAATCTAAAACCATCCTGAAGCAACGCAGTGAGGAAGAAATCATCAGAAACAGGAAACGAACTGAAACCCTCCAGTCAGACAGGAGGTCTGAGGATCACGTCTCTTCATAGAAACTATGAAGCTGTGATCATTATGGTCTGTCTGGAGACCTGACTGTAAGGCAGGACAGCACAGAAACCAATCACATCAGAATGAGCCTTTAAGGTGTTCTTACCTCGTACCCGCCATCTTTGTGGAGCCTAAAGATGAGCTGACGGTTACAGGAAGTGACTCATCACGTGGCTCCTTCAGACCAGCCATACAACTGCAACCTTACCATTTCCTGAAAAAACCAACCTAACCTCATCCTCAGGGCAGTCCGTCACTTCAAACATCTCAAACTTGATTTCTGACACGTCCAGATCCTCCAGCTGTTTTCAACCAGCAACGCAAAAACGTTCCAGAAATCTCCTTTTATGTGGACGACTCTCATATATTCTGATTAAAATACAGTCGTTTTACAGATATTAGGCCGTTCTGATTGGTCCAATGAGCACTGACATCAGTCACCAACAGGTGAGGTCTGCTGAGAGCCTCCCTGTCATTACATCCTGTTTATATATGACTCAGTACAACCTGGTTAATTCCCATTCAGAGCTGATCAGAGCTTTCAGTAATTCATGGGTCAAGAATAAAAACCACAGACAGAAAGTGATTTTGTTTATTTAAAAATAAGTCATGATGCTTTTGTACTTTTTCAGTCGCAGAGAAAGAAAACAGCTGAGTTTTAATGTTTTAATGTTCCCTGAACACATCAGTAGCTTCAGATGTGATGAAGAACATTCTGTTGAACAGGATGTTTAGAGGCTCCAGGTCCAGGGTTCATAAACTGGTCACATGATCTGTGGAACTAAAGAAGAGGTTTCTGCTGTTTAGGTGAGTCTGTTTGGACTGAAGGCACAGACTCAGACCCGGGTTCAGACATCAGTGACTGGACTTATTTTATGACAGGATTCTGTTCTGGGGCGACCTGGTCTCACAGCTGAGGAGCCCACTGGTTGGTGGCAGCTCAGGCGTTGAGGTACTTGGCGTGGTGCTTGATGTGATCGGGCATGAAGGAGTAGATGAAGAAGTAGCTGTGGTCGTAGCCCTGCAGGAGGAAACGCAGTTTGAAGCCAACAAGTAACACAGATATCAGTTTGACATTTGTCCCAAATGTTTCCAACAAAGTCCAAACCCTGTTTATCTGAAGCTAATGGTTCATTTCTGCTGCTCTGACTCAGCAGGAAGAGTGAAACTAGACATATGAAACATAGATTTACAATGAGGACCACAACTCCCATGATGCCCCGTTCCTTCACAACGTCATCAAACGACATCCGTGTTGGTTTTGTGTGGCAGAAACGAGAGTTTGTCTGGTTTTTAGACCCTTTTAAACGTTTTTAGATGTTTTTAGATGTTTTTAAACGTTTTTAGATGTTTTTAAATGTTTTTAGATGTTTTTAAATGTTTTTAGATGTTTTTAGATGTTTTTAAACGTTTTTAGATGTTTTTAAATGTTTTTAGATGTTTTTAGATGTTTTTAAACAGGCTGCAGGAGCAGAATAATCCCATTTTGTTTGTATCTTTACAGATTGTTTATTCTTTTAGATGTTTATGTATTATTTACCCATTTTTCATGTTGTTTGTTGATCTTTGAATGTTTAGTTTGTGTTTGTCTACTGAGGCAGTGTGTATATGTTCAAACTGTATGGAGTTTAGATGAGTAGACCTGCTGAAGGTTATTATAGGCAGAGAACTAATAAACTAACGTTTAAACATCTTCAGTGGGTCTGATCAGCACTGATAAAATGAGACTGTTTGAACTGACCGGCTGCAGTCTGAAGACGACGGGGATTTTCTTGTCGGAGCAGACGGCGATCAGGTTGTCGGGCAGCAGCTGGCTGGCCGACAGGAACTGGTCGTCGCGGCCCTGATCGATGAGGATGTCGAGCTGAGGACCGGAGTACGACCCTGCCAACACAGTGGCGTCGTACACCTGGAGGAGGAGAGGTTGGTTTGTTCAGAGCTCATGTGATCTTTTATGTTGGAAACTTAATGTTCAGATTCAACAACACGTTTCCCCTCCATCACTTAGTCAAACTTTACAGCAGCCGAACTTCATATTGTAGGAACAACGATGGACTGACTGTGTGCTGCTGGCTGTGGTAGACAATTATTCTGAATATATTATTATAACTGTATCGTCTTCATAGAGCTTCTTAGTGACTTTCAGCTCCTCCTCTGGTCTGGTTCACTCTCAGCGCTGTCATGGTGTCGTTTTCAGACAGTAAACACTACATTTACCACATCACTGACTCTGGAGCTGCCATGCATGTCTCAGCTCTAACAGGACAGCAGAAGCCTTTGGATGGAACATATTAATGGCCGCCATAGTGTCTCAGAACACGTGACGATTCACCAGGTCGACCGTTGGATCTGACTTTTGGTTTTAAGGTGACTGAACTGTAGGACCAGGATGTCTGAGCTGGTCCAGGCTGTAGATGTAGACTTCAGGCTCCAGAGGAGAGACGTCCTCATTCACCATCTATTAACTCTGCACACAATGGATGGAGACTGTGTGCCGAGTGACAGGACCAGAGCTCAGTCCTACCTCCCACGTGGACCTGTCAGAGCCCAGGTATCCAGAGAAGGCTTTCTGTCCCCAGGGACACTGCATCGGGTTACAGACGGGAGCAAACGCAGACACAGCCTGCAGGAGACACACAATGACATCACACAATGACATCACACAATGACATCACACAATGACATCACACAATGACATCACACAATGACATCACACAATGACATCACAAAGGTGAGCAGCTGAATGTACAGGACGGCAATGACGGTACAGTACAGATGTAGTTTAAGTACCAGATGTAGTTTAAGTATCAGATGTAGTTTAAGAATCAGATGTAGTTTAATTACCAGATGTAGTTTAAGTATCAGATGTAGTTTAAGAATCAGATGTAGTTTAATTACCAGATGTAGTTTAATTACCAGATGTAGTTTAAGTATCAGATGTAGTTTAAGAATCAGATGTAGTTTAATTACCAGATGTAGTTTAAGTACCAGATGTAGTTTAAGAATCAGATGTAGTTTAAGAATCAGATGTAGTTTAATTACCAGATGTAGTTTAAGTATCAGATGTAGTTTAAGTACCAGATGTAGTTTAAGAATCAGATGTAGTTTAAGAATCAGATGTAGTTTAATTACCAGATGTAGTTTAAGTACCAGATGTAATTTAAGAATCAGATGTAGTTTAATTACCAGATGTAGTTTAAGTATCAGATGTAGTTTAAGAATCAGATGTAGTTTAATTACCAGATGTAGTTTAAGAATCAGATGTAGTTTAAGTACCAGATGTAGTTTAAGAATCAGATGTAGTTTAAGAATCAGATGTAGTTTAAGTATCAGATGTAGTTCAAGTACCAGATGTAGTTTAAGTAGGTCAGGTGTTAAATGGGGTGTGGTCAGCAGCATTCCTGGAGGATCTATTAACATGTTAATTTAATGTTAAACTAATGTAATTTTTCTTCCTAACTGAAACAACGTGGCTAATCCACTTCTCACAGTGACGGAGGATTTCTTTACAGTGTGTCTCGTCATGAACATGCCTTGTATTTCCCAGGGTTCTTCAGGGCACAGATGAGGGCCCCGTGGCCACCCATGGAGTGACCGCTGATGGACATCCTGTCTGGGTCGGTAGGGAAGTTAGCATTGATCAGTTTAGGGAGCTGAGAGAGAAAATCCAGAACTCTAATTAGCAAAAAGTTCAACTGAAAAGTTTTTTTTGTTTTTGTTTTTTGGAGAATCATCGCACCTCCTCGGTGACGTACGAGTACATGCGGTAGTTGGTCTTCCAGGGTTCTTGCGTGGCGTTGACGTAGAAACCTGCTCCGGTACCGAAATCCCAGCTCTCATCTTCACCCTCGATGTTACACCCACCTGATGCATGATGGGAAAAATCATCAGCAGGAAGATGTATTATCATTCTACAAAACATTAGATGTGCATGTTACTGCTCTGCTAGAGTAGGTGGTCTGTTAAAGTTACTGAAGCTGTTGAAGCTACACACGCTCTGATTAGATGAAAATGATGAAGCATGTTCAGGTGTCTGAGATGAAGGTGAGTTTTCATACGTGGGCTGGTGTCAGGAGCGACGATGATGATGCCGTGCTCTGCAGCAGCCAGCTGACTGCCAGCTTTAGTGATGAAGTTCTGCTCCGTACAGGTCAGGCCTGCAGAGGGGCACAGAATGAAACCTGTAGACAACCAGCTGACCATCGACTGACAGCTAAACCACCAGAAAAGGACCGTTCAAAGGAACTCGTTCAAAAAAACTCCTTCTGATTCTTTTCTTGTAAAATCATTTTTCCATTTGCATCAGACTAATTAAAGATTTTTGTTTCCACTTCGAGCCAAAGACAAAAAAGACAAATAAGAAAGTATGGACTAAAACATTATTCCTGATTATATTCTTCATGTTAAAAGATACAGACTCTGGCTTTAAGGTGGATCCTGTGAGCTGACTCACTCTTTCAGGTGTAAACTCACCAGAGAGCCAGTACAGGACGGGACATTTGTCCGTCTCAGCCTTTGGAGGCAGGTAGACTGCAAACTTCATCTTACACTTGAGCTCAGCGCTGCATGATGGGACACACAAACATAACCTCACACATTTATCACATCACAGGTGTGTGAATAACCGCTTACCTGTGAACAGGTTTAGATTAGAGCTGCACCATATTGGAAAAAACTGACATTGTGAAATTATTTGCTGTGAAATTAAATGAAATAAATACATAAATTAATAAATAAATGAATTTTCACCAGATGACTTAATATACTTTATTTTGAAAGACGGACCTTGCTAAAACTTGTTTATTTTTGAGTTTGACACTTTTAAATCAAAAGTTTAGAGTCATAGCAGACTAATAATAATAAAATTAAAATAAAACAGCTCAGTCAAATAAATAAGCAGTTAGATCTCACCTATCATGTTCAAAAACCTTCTGGAAGCCACCAGCGCACTTGTTGGAGGACACCTGTGTGAGAGCCATCTCTGACCTACACGACAGGAGGAGGATGTCAGTGAACGCATCATTACTGTAAAAATGACCAGTGACTGAAATCTTCAATTACTGACAACTGATTTCATGCATTTACAGTTTTAATCTTAAACTCTGAACAGATTCACAGTTTGAGGTCTGGCTTTCAAAATAAAGCTTCCTGTTAACAGCCGCCACAACACAAATTGTGTCACATTCAGTGTCACAAGAATAATCTAGTAATAATGTAGCGGACATTTTAACTCAAAGACAGCAGTGCACATATGGATGGATTCCTGTAAACATGAAAATAAATATAAACCCGTATCTCCTCTAAGCAGCACAAATGAGTCATCTTTAGGTCAGTAGAGGGTTAAATGTTACATTACAGGGTTAAATAGGTTAAATGTTACAGGGTTAAATGTTACATTACAGGGTTATAGCACCATGCACGGACACATGAGAGCTGCATGTAAAAATAGAGACAGCAGAGTCAGTCATTAGCTCAGTTTAGCTAAAACGAATAAAACTATGAATTCATTCAAAGGAGAAGCTTCTTCCACTCTTAAATAGTAAAATATAACGACAGATAACTAGCGGCAACGCCCACAGCACTAATAAAGCACTGCTAAGTAAAACGTTTAGCTAGACGCATTAACCATTAGCCGAATTACCCAACACATCTTAATGAATTCAAAACATGTATCAATGTGAGTTTGAACACTTGTTGAATGACTTTATAGGCAAAAGATTTTTAAAACTGTGAGATTTTCAGTAGAGTTTTGTCCTACATTGAGGGACGTGCAGGGATTAGCTAGTAAAACTAGCTCGAGTACATTCGTTAGTTCCTTCTTGTACATGTTAGCTTTAAGCTAAAGCTGTTTTTAACTTTTGGCAAAGCTAACAAGCTAATTAAAAACATCATAATCCGGACATACATAAACAAACCGCAGTATTTCGTTGAAAGTTGTTGCACCGCTTTGCTAACTTCCACGCCGGCGAGGTTCAGAGTCCAGAAACGTAAAACGTGGTGACGTCAGAATACACTCCCCCTCCACGCGCTACGTCCAAGACGTATGGTGCACATTCAGACGCAGGATGGCAGTAGTTGATTAGGAAAACACACAACTGCTTTTTAAAACTCATCTTCAAATTATTATTATTAGGGCCCGAGCACTAAGCGTGCGAGGACCCTATTGTTCTGCAAGGAATTATTATTATTTTTTCCGAAATCAATCGCCTTTTTGGGGACTTTCCCATGCTCAAAACTCATAAATGTTGGCGGAAAAATTAGTCGGGTGTGAAATTTACGTGTGATATGGTGATTGGAAATGGGCGTGGCAAAATGGCTCGCTAGCGCCCCCTAATGTTCAGCCCCTGCCTCCAGTTTAACGTACAGGTACGAATATACATATATATATATATATATATATATATATAGTATATATATATATATATATATATAGTATATATATATATATATATATATAGTATATATATATATATATATATATATATATATAGTATATATATATATATATATACACACTATATACATATATATGTATATAGTGTGTGTATATATATATATACATATATATATATATAGTAATGAGAACTGATCAGTCCTCATCCCCTGATGTCTCCATCAAACATATTTAATAAAACACATGACTGTAATGTAACTTTAGATACTAAAAACCAACCCTACAATAAACAGGACTTTTAAAAAATATTTATTTTTATTTTTATTTTAAGTCCAGAAGTTAAAAACAGAACATTTGTGTGGCTGGAGGTTTGTTCAGTCCTACAGACCCAGATCAGGACCAGGTTAGTATTTGCTCTCGTATCTTCACGAAGACCAGATTCGGGTTTACACCATGAATTATTCTTTCCATGTGTAATAAAACGTTTATTTTAAATAGTGTATTCATGCCACTCATATCATTTATTAGAGAACATATAGCACTACAAGTACAATCATTATGAAGTATCCTTACTTTGTACTTTTCGAGTAATCCTACCTTGAAACACCATATATCGATCAAAATAATGCTTTTTTCCCTACAACAATGCAATTCTTTTCAAATTTGATGTGTCTTAAAAACTTTATTTTCGATAGTGTCTTCATGATTCTTACATTTTCTGTTAGAGGACATGTACCACGACTGGTACAAATATAATGAAGTACTTATACCTTATACTTTCCAAGTAATCCTTCCTTGAAATACCATGCAGCGATCAAAATATAGCTTTATTCACCTACAATAATGCAATTCTGTCCAACTTTGATGTGCAAAAAAAATCTTTATTTTCAATAGTGTATTAATGACACTTATATTTTCAGGTAGAGGAAATATAGCACTACAGGTACAATTATCATGAAGTACTTGTGCCTTGTACTTTTTGAGTAATCCTACCTTGAAATACCATGTAATGATCAAAATATTGCTTTTTCCCCCTACAATAATGCATTTCTTTCTAACTTTGATGTGTCAGAAAACATTAATTGTCAATATTGCTTTCAGACACTTATATATTCTGTTAGAGGACATAGAGACCTACAATTTCTCTTATTTTGAAGTACTTTTACTTTTTACTTTTGGAGTAATCCTTCTTCAAAATACCATGTAACGATCAAATAATGCACTTTTTTCCAACAAAAATGCATTTCTTTGCAACTTTGATGTGTGATAGAAACTTTATTATCAATAGTGCCTTCATGGCACTTATATGTGTGGTTCGAGTGTATATAGCACTACATGTACAATTATTATGAAGTACTTATACTTTGTGCTTTTGGAGTAATGCTACTTCAAAATACCAGGTAGCGATTAATTAATGCATTTTTTTCCAACAAAAATGCGTTTCCAAATTTGATGTGTAATTAGGGCCCGAGCACTGAGGGTGTGAGGACCCTATTGTTCTGCAAGGAATTATTAGGGCCCGAGCACGAAGCGTGCAACCTAAAATTTGGTCAGTAAAGCCATAAGGCCTTGATGAGTCATTATTGTGAATATTGTGAGAATATTGTGTGTCCCAAGTCAGCAAAGCTCTTATTGTGAAGGAATAGACTAGACCTCTTCAGCTACTTTTATACATTTCAGACATTTGTCTTTTGTAATGTGTGGATGTGTTTTTAGTGTTTTACTGTTGAAATAAAAACATGATTTATTCAACAGACAGGAAAGAAATACTCCTTTAATCTTAAAAGTAGGTTGTAGTTTTAATGAACAACATGTTAAAACATGTCATAAAGATTGAGTCTTTATTACTTAAAGGAACAGTTCCCCTAAAAATGACGTTTCAATCATTCTCCCCTCATACAGCTCGTATGGTGTAATCCACGTCTCCAGAGGATCCCAGATTTCTTCACTGTAGGTAGTAAGAGAACCAGCATGGAGCCATCTGAGGGAGGAGCAGGAGCTCCATTGAGATCGAAGGTACTTTATGTACTTAACAACATCCTCTCGCCTCCTCTCCCCCTCCTCCCCTCCTCTCCTGTCCCCCCCTTCTCCTCCCTTCCCTTCCTCTAATCTTCTCCCCCCTCTCTCCTCCTCTCCTCTTCTCTCCTCTCCTCTCCTCTCCTCTCCTCTCCTCTCCTCTCCTCTACTCCTTCATCCTCCAGCTGATGGGGATCCACTGTGGTTGATCTTGAGCCTGTTGGATGATGGAGCAGAGCGTCATGCATGCGTCCTGCAGGTCATCGTTCACCAGGACATTATCGAAGAACTGTCTGTATTTGGCCTCCATCAGCCGGGACGCCTCCTCCAGCTCCATGAAGTCGTCCTCCTGCAGAGGAGAAACATGATGCTAACTTTCTGCAGATGTCTGTATTGTCACGTTTACAGACTGGACAGCATTGGTGCTTTTACTGTGAAGGCTCTGTTGACGGTGTAGTTGGTGATGATTTGGGAGTCCGTCCGTGTCTGCCTCAGTCTGCTGGGACTCGGAGCTTTGATGAAGATCACATATGGCTTCAGTTTCCTGGTCCGCAGCGTCTGGATGCGCTGACAAAAACCACAACACATATGCTTTACAGGTTCAGTGCCCCGCCCTATATATATATGTGTGTATATATATATATATATATATATATATATATATATATATATATATATATATATATATATATATATATATATACGTATATATATATACATATATACATGTATATATATATACATATATACGTATATATATATACATTATATACATGACGGGATCATGAATGAAACTCACATGTGGTTCAACATCAACGATGCAAATTCTCCCTTGTTTGAGCACGTCATCAATGGCATCACTACTGGTCCCGTATAGGTGGCCCTTATACTCCCCAAACTCCACGAACCTGAACACACAACAAACAAACATCAAGTACACACTAATAATAAACCCACTACATTCAATTCTACTCTATGGGTAGACTGGAGAAGAGGAGCCCACCTGTGGTTACACACCATGTACTCAAACAGCTCTTTGGTGATGAAGTGGTACTCTCTTCCTGTTTGCTCCCCTGCTCTGATTGGACGACTGGTGTCTGCCAATCAAAACCAATGTGAGACTAACACTGAGAGTTAAATCAGACAGACCTCACACTGATGCTATCCCTTACATTAGATTAGAAACTGCTCAGCTGATGACATGTAGACGGGCAGATGTAGATCTATACAGATCAGATAGATCTGATGGACTAACACAGCGTGCTACACACTAAGCTACACCTATGTGGACACACATCAGATGAACAGAGGACACATACGAGGTACGGGTCCCTGGAAGGTGGAAGGGTTCAGTTTGATGAGTCTTTTCCTCAGTTCATTAACACCGACTCCTGAAGCACCTGGAAGAACACAGAGAATAAAGTTCATACTAACAAGAACACAGAGAGAATTAAATAATAAATACATTTAAATGTTCCTCTCTCACCAATGAGGATGATGAGGCGGTGGTTCTCCTGCGGTTGGCGCTGGTACAAAGCCACCTCCTCGTAGGGGGAGGACACACTGCTTCTGCTGGGTGAACAGGAGGTGCAGGACTGCCGTCTCCTCCTGCAGGACGTCCTCCTCCAGAGACGGAAACTTCGACGGAAACCAGCTGATAAGACCCCAATGTTTTGATTTATTTACTTCATCTTCAGAAGTATTTAGAGAAGTATTTAGTATAAGAGTAACTACAGAAAGTATAATTAATATGTAAAACTTTGACACCTCAGGTTCCTCTAATGAATCATGATTTCCTCAGTATTTAAGCTTCACCACAGAAGATTTATACTGTTTTAGCTTCTACACATGAAAAATGCAGGAAAATATTTCCGCTTTATGCTGATTAATAGCTGCTTTATGTTTCTTTTAAACTGTTAGTAATGATAGTACTAACTGTAGTACTACTGTGAGTACTCTTACCTAGGTAGATTCCATCAGTGACATCAGAGTCAGCCTCACCTGGAGGAAGAACACATTAAACTCTTCAGACTGAAGTCCAGCTGATTGAGATCTTATAGAAAAACATTAATATCTAGAAAAGGTCACTACGAAGAGATGGGGGGGGGGGGGGGGGGCTGACACTAAACCTCTGGGTTTAAAAGTTCAATAATGTATGAAAGATGTGAACATTCTTAGGTTTGCTGAAAAGTGAACTGAACCCATTTAAACAGTTTCTGTCCATAGAAAAACCCATTTTACTGCACAAACACTACTTTGACTCCATGAGGCTGACAGTACTGCTGTACACTGAGAAGTTTTAATACTGGACTCTAGTAACTGTAATACTTCTGCTTGACAACTTGTAATAGAGTATTTTGATAGTACATTTTTTAAATACATACATTGGTACGTTTACTGAAGGACATGATATCCTTCTATGTTTGTTGTTAATCAAAATCTGCTGAGGAGGTGAATCTGTTGCCATGGATACAATGAGATTATTTAATGTAACTTTTAATCCAGTTATTTAACGGTGCTCCTCGTCACTCTTTCTAAGGTAACTTATATGAAGTATGTTTCTATCGGTTCTATGCACAGACTGACTGATGGTAACCATGAACGACTCGCTCTAAACTCTCACCAACATGTTGTTCTTCCAGCTCTGCAGAGACGACACAGAGGTCAGCTGATGATCAGTGTCATGTTCATCATGCTGTTGGATGTGTTTTACCTGTTATGAAGTGTTTTTCATCAGCGAGGGTTCGATCATCCTCTGGGACAGATAAGAAAACTTTGTTAGTTTAAATTTGTTTCCACTCAGTCAGTAAAGAGATAAACTAACTAAACTGATCCTGAATCACTGCTTAGAGCTCAAACACACATCATCTAACAGTCACACAGCTCAATGCAGGCGTATCATCAACAAACCAGGATCCTACCAAAAACCAGATCCAACAATAAACCAGACATCACTCAGAGAAATAAACCTCCACCAAGGCAGCTCAGTTTCATCATGTCCCCTAAAACCAGCAGGCCCCTGATTGGCTGACCCTCATCATGTGATCCTGGATTATTCTAGAAAAACTAGATTTCACTGATGGTGGTTTTCTTCAGGCTCTAAATCAGGAACTGTTGAAGATAAATATGACCCCTAACGGAATCTGATCTCAGGTCAGTCTGGATCATTATTATCTGTTATTTCACAGTAGTGAATTTTCTGTGATCCTATAAATTTAAACATTCCGGATCACCAGATCCAGAATATGACCTGGATCCAGATCAGACTCTGATGTGTTCTAGATCTTATGGGGATTTTATGATGATCCAGATCACCACCAAAATCTGATGGATTGTTCTTTGGGCCACACCCCTCCTCTACAGAATAAATTCATCCCAATCTGTTGATAAATCTTTCAGAGTAATCCTGCTGAGGACCTGAGCCTCGGTGGTGGAGGTGATACGTGTCACACCCACCGGTCTGAGCCAGAGTCACTGAGGGCAGCAGCATCAACAAGAACAGAAACAGCATCAGGCCTCTGGATCAACAACACTGCCTCCTACAGGCAGACAGCAGGAACTACAGGAGCACAGCTGGTAACGTGATTTTAGGACAGAAAATGTCCTTTAACTCTCTTACATTAACAGATTATTTAGAGCTCATTTATTTAGGTTAAACATATTGGATTTACTGTAGGAGGGATTTTATATTCTGTAGGTGATTTTTAGTGTCTACTTGTGAAATCTATTACTTTGTACATTAATTGTAATTAATGTTTCATAATACAGCTCAGTGTCTCTGTGGTATTTCCATTAAATGATTTACATGCTTCTATCTGGCATGTTTTTACATACCTGCAATAAGAGTACAGAATACCTGTATACTGCAGTGTAACTGTAATCTGGATACATTCTTTTGGAGGACAGGTTCTTTTTGGCTAATTGACCCATTTACAGCAATGTTATAAAATGTGCATATAATTCCTGTGTGGAGATGGAAGCAGTTCTACCACTACATGTAATGATGATGGGTCCTCACCGGGTCTGATGCAGGTATGAACCTGTGACGGCTGACTCCACCACTGTTCCCTCTGTTTACTGCAGACGGAGAGGAGACAGAGGAACACCATGCTATATATATTTATATATATATATATATATGCTATTTATATATATATATATATATATATATATATATATATATATATATATATATAAAAATGTGTGATTAAGGAATCACACAAACCTCTTCAGTTTGCTGGCAGACGGAATCAGACCTGCACAGGAAGTGGTACATGGTAGCTTCCTGGCCTGCCACCACCGTCCGTCTGATTGGTCCACCACCTCCAGCAGGTCTCCTCTGCTGAATGCCATTCCTGCATCAGGACAGGGGATGGAGGAGTCCTGCAGGGGGCAGTAGTCCACCATCGCCCTCATGTACACCTGACGGATTAGAGACCAGTACTGTATGAACAGACGTCACCAAAAACCACAAGGACTCTTATTTCACCTGAAATCACTTCACTTCAGGTAAATTCAAAACAACTTTATTGATACTAGTGTTCATTTCATTAATGACAACTATTATGAGAAATGTTTGTAGACGATGACGAGACGACACCGACATCGTTACACAGTGTGACTAAATCAACATGAAATACTGTTGATCTAAACAGAATATTGATCCTAAACAGATGTGGGGTGTTTTTGGGTGTTTCTTACTGATGTCAGGCTGCTGCTGCTGCTCTCAGCTGCATTTGGAATGACTTTAAACAGGATGGTTCCCTGAGAGTTGATCTGACAGGGAGAAAAACACACGTATGAACAGCTAAAGGAGCCATTTCTGGCTCTATTTTCACATATTGTGCACAAATTCTTGTCTTGTGTCACTATAAATGTTTTTGCTTTGCGTGAGTTGAATTCATTTTTCTTTCAGGTGACCCACCAGTATCTGGATGACCTGTTCTGGCTCCAGACCCACCACAGGGTTTCCATTGACCTCCACCAACAGATCACCAGGATGGAGGAGTCCTGGGAGACACAAACTTGTGTTATTTGACTCTTATGTGTCATTTAGATCTCTGTTGTCGTACATTATCTCTTCGGTTCATACAGTTTTGTCTCACCGCTGCGGTCGGCCAGTCCTCCATGAATAACTCTGGCGATGTAGATCTCTCCTGTCTCCTCGTCCCTCCTTATAGTCGCCCCCTGACAAACAGTTTTAACAACCTTCACTCGCTACAGCAGCAGGCTAAAGACTAGCCTTTAGTATATAAATATAAACTGTGAAGATAGAAATGAAGAATGGAGTGAAAGCAGCTGTTGATGGAAGCCCTTGAGGCGTTTATATCCAGTGTCTAGAGCTTATATCCACAACATCGGCTAAGTTTATCAGGTTGAACATGTTGGTTATGTTCTGTCTTATACCTGATCTAAATTTCTCTCTAATGTCAGTCTGCTTTTGGTGTTTGGTTCGAC
Source organism: Chaunax sp. Z400 (assembly GCA_037577475.1). Classification (NCBI taxonomy): domain Eukaryota; kingdom Metazoa; phylum Chordata; class Actinopteri; order Lophiiformes; family Chaunacidae; genus Chaunax; species Chaunax sp. Z400. The sequence goes on along the minus strand of CM075196.1, from coordinate 700,993 downwards.
ATACATCTTTCTTCCTTAAACTAATCTTTGGGATCCAAATGTTGATGATTTGTGTCTGTATGTCATTCTGAGATCTACACTTTAGATTAAAAAAGATGTGAAAGTATTGTAGTCAGTAGTCTGGTCGATGCAGACAAGGAGAGGAGACTATCTGACTTTGGTTTACTTATTCCATTTCTTCTTCTTGGTTGTCAAACATCCAGTGCTGTTACAGTCTTGTTGGTCCTCCAGAGGAGCTCTAGACACTGATCCATTGTTGAGCCTCACCTGTCCTTGACTACCACATCCACTTGCCCTGGAGGTGGCCTCAAAGCTCACCACTGTCCCTTTAGAGCCTCCATTCGTTTCTTTTGGTCTTCTTGATGTTGCAAAGCCATCTGCACAGGAACCGACAGATGTGGACGAGGACGAAGAGGAGCAAGAAGAAGAAGAGGACGACGAGCGGTAGTGTGGGTAGGGAGTGGGAGGTTTGCGGACCACTTTTGGAGAAATTGAGGAAACCCTTGGAGGAGGTGGAGGAGGAGTGTGTCGTTTTGGTCTATGTGGAGGTGACGATTCGGGGTGTTTGCTGGCCACAATCAGGCCCTGGAGCTTATCAACCACCTCAGCCAGCAGGTTGAGCGCCTGGGCATTCTCTTCCACGCTGTCTGTGATCATTTCGGTCGCGGCCATCATCTTCTGGCCAAGATGGTGGACATCCTGAGTGCGGTGCTCTATACTGTTGGCCACTGTCTGAACAGTGGACCTGAGCTCTTCCACGCTGCACTGTTTGGTGAGCTCCAGAGGCTGTTGATGGAGTTTTGGTTGCTGTTGCTTGTTTTGTGTCTGTTTTGTGTGGTTCTGGCATTCATTGTGACGATGAGCAGTAGAGGAGTGGCTCATCAAGGGACGATTCAGAAGTTCTTCTTGGCATTTATTTTCTCCAGTTTGAAACTGATGTTGCCTGCTGGGAGCTGGGAGAGTGCTAACCCTCTGCATCCCAGAACAAGAGGTAGTTCTGCCTGGTGTAGGGATGTTCCTTGAGTGTCCCTCGCTAGCCCCCTTTTTGAACAGGATGGGGGAGTTGGGAAGGCTGAGACTGTAAACTGCTGGGACTGGAGGAGGAGGGTAGGCATAGTCATCACTGCAGCCACCAGTGGAGGCACCGTCTCCCCTGTTGTGTTTGGGCTTCTCTGGAAACGAACCTCCATGTAGGAATATGGAAGAAGATTAGACAGAAAACATACCTCGTTGAAAAAGAACAACAATGCAAGAAGTATCTGAATGATTGTAAGAAGAGAAGGAAAGATGAAAACACTAAGGCCACACAATGATGTGGACGTTTGAGTTGAAAGGTCCACGATGGATGAGTTGATTGATGAGCTGGTTGTCACCACCACCACTTTTACTGGATGAATCTGAAGATGAACTTACTGATCAATGAAGGACAAACGCAGAAATGTATGAATGACTGAAGTGATGTGAAAATACTGGGCCTGTATTTATAAAGCATCTCGGTGCATGATGTCAGTCCTGTACCGTCTGACCGTCACAATCAATACGTTTTACAAGTCAGTTATAGTGATTAATTTACAAATGCATGTTAGTCTGGAAGCTTATTTTCAAATGACAGGTGCCGACCAAAATGCCTCTGAAGCATCTCGATAGACCTTCAGTCAATCAGAACAGGCCACATTGAGGCGCTGCTGAGCGACAGGATAGACGAGGCCTGGTCACACGCCTACAGGTGAACTGGTCATTAAACTGTGCTCTGGAAACAACTTGGCCAGTTTGAGTCCATCAGTGCATTCACACTACTAAGAATGCAGCAGAAAGGGGAGGGGCTTACGAGACGGCAGAGAACAACAGCATCATAAAAGTACCAACAAAACGCGATTGGGATGAAACAGGAAGCACATCAAACTGCTGATTTCCAGTCAAATGAAAAACGTGATGTGATATTCAGGGTCAAATGTTGCAGCTGTCATTTCCAGTAAGTAAACTGCAGCAGTATATGATTTAAGACAACACACTGTTGAGTAAGTATACTTACTGAAGTATGTGATTTAAGACAACACACTGTTGAGTAAGTATACTTACTGAAGTATGTGATCCGGGACATTTGTCTCCTCGCCTTTCAGAGTTGATTGGTTTCAGCTGTTTTTAGCCTTCTCTCCCTGGTGGACCCCTTAGTTTATCGTCATACTTTGAGTGTCTTGCTTTAGCTCTTTGCCTTTGACTATCTTTCTTGTCATTTTGGAGTCTTTGCTTTTTTCGCCAGACGTTGTTTGCTTTTCTGGATTCCTGTTTTTGCCTTCTACTATTGATCTGTTTCTCCACAGTTTATATCTTTAACCTCCTAAACGGTTTCCTTCTCAAATGAGACAGTTTGGTCTGGTTTTGATGAGGCTGGACTGCAGACTGGACACAAATGGAAAGTCCTACAACCAATCACAGCAGCGATTCATGTGACTTGACAGTGACGCTCCTCTGTCAGTCATCGAGTCAAACCCGGTCCATATTAGATCAATGGTTATGATTGGTTGGCGAACACATGTATCTGCCAGAATGAGCATTTACTGGCTCCCAGGTAAAACGTATGGATCTAGATGAAAATCAATCAGGCACATTTAGAGGTTTGGTATCAGAGAGCGAGAGAAGAACATGTCGGTTTACTCTGATGAGCATCAACTCTTCCTCTACTCCTCTTCACTTGGATGTATTTATGATAAACTACACAAGGGATGATGACCGGTGAGTTCATGGAATGACTGTCTTCCTCCTCTTACCATTGCAGGGGGCGGGACTAAAGAGAGAGGGAGCTGATTGGTTGAGTCCTTTTTTCCAAAGCTGTGTGGTTTGCGGACACAAACAGGAACTTCCTGTTGACTCATAGCGTGGGAGATGGGGGCGTGATTGTGCTCTTCTGGGGAGGGGCAAAGGCCTGGCTTCACTTCCGGATCCTCTAAGCTCCTCCCCCGACCGCGCCCTTCTGGCGGGGACGAGGTGTTCCAATGTGAGGCGACGAAGGCTGCTCCAACGATTACGAATCAGTCCTTCACTTCTTCTGTGTACACCTCCGTTCTTGGTGAACAAAAGATAAGAAACTGAAATATTTATGGTTTAAAAGGGAAAATAAAGCAGTTAGAGCGAAATGATGCGATGGTTACTAATATCTGAATTACTCATTTAAATATTCTATTGGGTCGATATGATCAATTCTTCAACCCCGTTTCCTTAAGTGTTTCTCTAACAACATGGAGGTGTGGAGATGATGACTGGATTTCATTTTTGGGTGAACTGTTCCTTTAAGCAAACACAACATTACACGTGAAAGAGGGCAGGACTATCCTGTATGGCGAGGATCAGGTTTGAGTGACAGTTTCATAAAGTAAACACATCCTGTTTGCTGCTTCAGCTCATTTCTGACTTTTTCAGTCTTAAACTGAACCGAAGAAGAGCTGCAGAGGACTAAACATGATGTATTTAAACAGCCTCACCAGCGGTTGGTTGTTCTTCACCAGGCAAATGATCCTCATGGCCTCCTCATCCTCAAGCATCTCATCAGACACTGGAGGTAAAACGGGCCCATAGTCTACCTGTGCGACACTATCGTGGGACGACAGGAGGGCCTGAGAGACAGGTACAGGTGTTACAACCCCGTACTGGACATGAGAGTCAGACCTGAATGAGTATCCAGACCTGGAGGTGTGGCGACCTGAGGAGGCGGTACAGCTCTGCAGCTTCAGCTGATGGATGGTGGACCATCAGGATTGCAGTCATGATCTGATGGACAGACGGACAGCAGATCTCAGATTTAGACTGAAACTGGCTACAGAAACATTGTGTGGCCTGTTGGTTTGATGACATCACTCTTTACATCGGCTAGCAGTTAGCTGATGCTAAACCAGAGTCTGCAGCTGTTTGAAATGAAGGACATGAGAGAAACTGCAGCTGCAGTGTTGTTTGTTAGCTTGACTTAAACAGCTGACCTGTGCTGTCCTCCCTCAGGACCACATTAACATGCCCACCATTTTTAGGAGATGAAATCTCTCAGTTGGGCTGGAATAATGTCTGTTTTTTAGGTTGCAAGTCAGATAAACGTTGAGAATCTGACAGATCGTTATCATTTCACTGCTTCCTGATTGATCAGAAAGAGGAACATTAGGCCAGACATAAACATAAAACAATACGAGTCACTATTAGATTAAAACAGCTGCTAGCTAACATCAGTGTCGGTTGAATGCTAACATTACAACAGTTACTTATTGGTCACCAACTGATCAATATTGATCCTTTCAGTTCTGATCAATCAGAAGGTGGTAAAATGATAAGTTGTCACATTCTTTCCATTAATTCATTTTTATTGATTTATGACAGATCTGCATTGGCTTCACACGGTGTGTGTGTGTGTGTGTGTGTGTGTGTGTGTGTGTGTGTGTGTGTGTGTGTGTGTGTGTGTGTGTGTGTGTGTGTGTGTGTGTGTGTGTGTGTGTGTGTGAGAACCTCATGGGACAGTCCTGAGGCATATGGCAGAATGGGACTCGGAGTCAACCTCTGGAACTGCAACAGACACTCATAAATCTGGAGAGACAAAACAGGACATGATGTCATATCTTGACCCCTGGTGTGGTGCGTGTGTTTTAGTGTTGGGTCGTACCTTCAGCAGAGCTTGCAGCCATGGTGCACTTAGTAGTTGATGCAGAAGCTCAGCACCACTAACATTTCTGTGGGCAGCTTGACTGACGTCCTCCACCACACTGGACAGCACCGCACTGACACCTGCACACACACACACACACACACACACACACACACACACACACACACACACACACACACACACACACACACACACACAGGATCTGAATACTTCCTCCTCCCTTCCTCCGCCACACTTAGTTATATCAGCTGTACTCAAAGAAAGAACTTCAACATGTAGAAAATTAACGGAACACAGCAGCACAAAGCACAAGAATCACTGCTAGTTTCTAAATGATGTAGTTCTCATTTTTCTGAGATGTGGTCAGATGTTAAATGAGGTGTGGTCAGGTGTTAAATGAGGTGTGGTCAGGTGTTAAATGAGGTGTGGTCAGATGTTAAATGAGGTGTGGTCAGGTGTTAAATGAGGTGTGGTCAGGTGTTAAATGAGGTGTGGTCAGATGTTAAATGAGGTGTGGTCAGGTGTTAAATGAGGTGTGGTCAGATGTTAAATGAGGTGTGGTCAGGTGTTAAATGAGGTGTGGTCAGATGTTAAATGAGGTGTGGTCAGGTGTTAAATGAGGTGTGGTCAGATGTTAAATGAGGTGTGGTCAGGTGTTAAATGAGGTGTGGTCAGGTGTTAAATGAGGTGTGGTCAGGTGTTAAATGAGGTGTGGTCAGGTGTTAAATGAGGTGTGGTCAGGTGTTAAATGAGGTGTGGTCAGGTGTTAAATGAGGTGTGGTCAGGTGTTAAATGAGGTGTGGTCAGCAGCATTGTTGGATCATTGCTATCTTAATGCAGCAGAAAGTGATTTGAACCAATGATCAACAAAAGCCTCTAAAGTCAAAGCTGCAGTATTTTTACTGCTGTTAAAAGGACGAATCAGATGAAACTACAACACAGAACACTGGTTACACACTAGTGATGATGTTGTTCTGTGAGATCACAGCAGATGTTTGGATGTTTTACATGTTTGGACCAGACAGGATTAACTTTATTGACCCCACAGAGAGACACTAATACATCTGAATTAGGTTGAGATCAGATTAAAACATAATTAAGACCAGGTCTGGAATTAGACTCTGGTTCAGGGTTCACACTGAATTAATTAAGACAATAGAAATCAGTGCAGGTCAGATATATGACCTTCTGACAGAGGCCTATACAGGGTGTGTGTGTGTGTGTGTGTGAGTGAGTGTGTGTGTGTGTGTGTGTGTGTGTGTGTGTGTGTGTGTGTGTGTGTGTGTGTGTGTGTGTGTGAGTGAGTGTGTGTGTGTGTGTGTGTGTGAGTGTGTGTGTGTGTGTGTGTGTGTGTGTGTGTGTGTGTGTGTGTGTGTGTGTGTGAGAGTGTGAGTGTGTGTGTGTGAGTGTGTGTGTGTGTGAGTGTGTGTGTGTGTGTGAGTGTGTGTGTGTGTGTGTGTGTGTGTGTGTGTGTGTGTGTGTGTGTGTGTGAGTGTGTGTGTGTGTGTGAGTGTGAGTGTGTGTGTGTGTGACACTCACCATCCTCCATAGCTTGTCTCATGCTGATTGTCCAGACTATATGAAGAAAGCTGGTTTGTTCCACTTTTAGTGAGTCGAGACTTCAGACTGTCATAACAAACAATCAAACGATTGATCCAATGTTTTCAATCAATATCATTACTGATTGTTTTTAGCAATAACTGCAAAATATGTTCATGTAAAATCATCAGTGATATTAGCACAGACAAAATGATACAATGATCATAATAGACTGTTTTATATATACAGTATATATATATATATTTGGACTGTATGGGTATAATTATAGATGAAATAAAAATATGTAAAAATCATTCAAATGAGCTGCGACGTTATGCATCAGGAATTAAATTATAGTTATATAATGTCTCTTATTGTGAAAGGGTCCATTCAGCACAATGAGAACTTTTAGTACATTGATACTGAAGTACTTCTACAATGTAGTATTACTACTTCAGTAAAGGCTCTGACTAATTCCTCCATCACTGTTTTGTTATTTTGGTACTTCCTGTCACAGCAGCAGGTTAGTGGGTGTGGCCTAATTTGTGGTGACGTCTCCTGTTTAGCCTCTTATTGCTGCTGAGCCTTTCCATTAAAGGTATAACATTGTGACATCATACTGCAGGCTCAGCACAGAGGACCTAATGATTTCACCAGCATTAGTTTTCTGACCCTATAGAAGGGTTGTGGTGTGGCAGGAAGAACTTAATACATTTAGGGGTGGATCCTGATAAAGGGGTGGAGTTGGAATTTTATTCCTACTCTTTGGAATGTTGTAAAATAAGGCTTTGATTGTTTTGATCAATTACATATGAATTACTTTATATATGATTATGAAACTGGGTGGGAGGGGGGGCATCAGCATCATCAGCGCCACAAACATTAATTACAGATGTTCATGAAGGGTGAATTTTGGAGGAGATCTGAAGAAAAGGATGGATCCAACCATTTTTATGATGCACATATTATAATTAGGGATCAGGATTTAATTTCATTAAAAGGAAGAATTTCAGTTGCAGAACTTTTTTAGCTCCTCCTACATTTTTGGTTCTCTCCCAGCATAGTTCCAGAACCTTGGTGGTGTAAATGTACCTTGATTGGTTGAACATGAGTCATCGCAGCACCATCAGTCTCCACTTTTAAAAACCTGAGCAATCCTAAAATAGTTTCCAGTCTATGTCAAAACTAAAACCTGTACCAGGTGCGGACAGCAGGTCTCTGACAGACGAATGACGGACGTAGACAGGAAGAAGGTCGTTGAAGGTATTCAGTTCTCAGGGGAACTCCTCAATGGTTCTGCTGTATGCCACATGCTGTCCGGACCACAAGACCGCTACAGACCCGTCACCCTGACCTCTGTGCTAATGAAGTCATTTCTATCCCACCTGAGATCCATCACTGACCCACATCCTGGAGTCCTGCAGTTCACCAGAGCCAACAGGTCTGTAGACAAGGTTCTCAACATGGATCATCATCCAGAACCTGCAGTCCTCAAGAAGGGTTAGGGTTAGATCCAGGACCTGTACCCATCCAGGACCTACAAACATCCAGGACCTGTACTCATCCAGGACCTGTACCCAACCAGGACCTGTACCCATCCAGGACCTGTACCCATCCAGGACCTACAAACATCCAGGACCTGTACCCATCCAGGACCTACAAACATCCAGGACCTACAAACATCCAGGGGGTCCTCCTCTATAAACACAATCCTGACCTGTTGAACATTAAAATAAATATCCTCTAAATTAAAACCCTTATTTCATTCTGTCATATTGTAAACATCGTGTTCACATGTTTATTATTTATTTGTTTTTATTTTTTATTTTATATTTTTACTACATGGCAGTTCTGCATCGCTCTTTATAATTTCTACTATTTGTATGAGAACACAAACGTCTTGTATGTGAGAATCTACCTGAGTACATCTCATAGTGAGCTTAGCATTTAGCCTGCTGCTAGCATGGCTGATGCTAGCCTGGCTGATGCTAGCCTGGCTGATGCTAGCCTGGCTGATGCTAGCATCGAGTAGAACTAGCTGCAGTTAAACGTGTGAAATGAGCCAACTCACGTCCTGGTCTTCTTTCTGGTCTCAGCGGCGTCCAGCGGTGACTGACGTGATTCTGCTACCAACCAACACTAATCCTCTCTAACACGACATAATCCACCAACCGCAAACCTCTCTCTCTCTCTCTCTCTCTCTGTCTCTCTATCCCTCTCTTTGACCTCTTCTTCCCTCTTTTCTTTTTTAAAATCTGTTCCTGTCCTCCTGTCTCGACTCTTCATCCTCTCACTCTTTTACTGTTAGCCTC
>CM075196.1:650000-682500 GCA_037577475.1 Chaunax sp. Z400 | reverse complement strand
CTATGACCAATGCTAAATTTGGTCATGTGGATGTCTTTAGGGTTGGACTCTTAACCAGCAGGTGAAGTTTGGTACTGATTGGACCTTAGACTATGAAGTTATGACAATTCTCAGTTTCATGGCGAAACATCAAAAGGCGGTAGAGAATCGCCATGTCAGGCACAGCAGACTTACATTAAATGGATGATCACAACCTTCTGGTCAAAAAACCACAGAAAGAGTATAATCTGAGATATAAATATACATATAGGAATATATCACATATCTGGTTGAACGTATTGTACATTGTTTAAAGCAAGGAGGATGAAAGTACACAAATCCTGACCCACACATTGTCCTCCAGAGTTTGATGAAGTTGTTTATAATGTTTCCATGTTGTGTGACTGTTGGATGAACTCCTGGGAGGTTGAAGCATCTCATAAAAAGCTTGTGGGGTGTTGATCACAGCCCAGCTGCCTCTGAGGGTCTGAATGAATGACTCGCTTCATTTGACTGTTTATTGACTGAATACTTGTCTTTGACTTTATTAATGGATGTTGGACTTAATGTAACATTTTTAACCCTTGGTGGTTTTGTGGAAGTGCGAAAATATAGATGTCTTTATTTCCTGATCACATTTACAGTATATATTTTAATCATCTGCAGTAATTTCACCATCGTGTCTCTTATCTGGAAACACAAAAGCCTTCATGAGCCTATGTATGTTTTTATTGCAGCGTTGCTGCTGAACTCTGCTCTGTACAGCACTGTCATTTACCCAAAGCTGTTCATTGACTTTCTATCTGAGGAGCAGATCATCTCTTATTCAGCCTGTTTCTGCCAGTTGTTTCTGTATTACACTTCGTGGGGTTCAGAGTTCGTCCTGCTGTCAGTCATGGCCTATGACAGGTATGTGTCTATATGTAAACCTCTGCAGTATCCAAGTATCATGACAAGAAACACGGTGAGTGTTTTCCTGGTGCTCGCTTGGCTTCTGCCTGCTTTTCAGATTTCAGTTGCATTAATACTGAACGCTAACACAAAACTGTGTAATGTCACTATTGATGGAATCTTTTGTAACAATGCGATGTACTCTCTCTACTGTGTGAGGTCCAGAGCTCTGGCTATATATGGTATGTTCTGTCTGGTAGCCACAGGAATCCTCCCTGTTTTCTTCATATTTTTCACATATATCAGGATTCTTATCATATGTTACAGAAGCAGTGCAGAAGTCAGGACAAAAGCTGCACAGACCTGTTTACCACATCTGTTGGTTTTAATCAGCTTCACCTGTTTGTGTTCATATGATGTGATTATAGCTCGACTGGAATCTGATTTAACAAAAACGGCTCGTTTAATAATGACCTTACAGTCAGTTTTGTATCATCCTCTCTTCAATCCGGTGATATATGGACTAAAAATGAAAGAAATCTCTAAACACCTGAAGAGGTTGTTCTGTCGACACAAAGTGATCTAATGTATTCAAAGTGATGTAAAAGGAACAACAGTAAAGGTGATGATAGTGATGCTGATGTACAGTCATTGATTTTGTGATCAATGCATTGATGTGACTGATCTGAAGGATGTGAAGCCCTCATATAGAAAATCTAAGGTTTAAACAAAGTGATGACTAATTAATATGTTGCAGGTATTAATGATATTTTGGTTCATGTCAGTTCTGTAGCTATGTTACGTATTAGTCATCAGGTAGTCTTGTTCTTTTTCAGAGGTGGTTTGATTTTACATGACAACAGTTATGGTTGTATTTTGGTTTGTCCTGGGTCATATTTTTATAGATAATAAAAAGCTGAATGTATAGAAAGTGATTCAGTGAGTCATTCAGAGCTATGAATAATAAGCATCAACATTAAAAGTCTCTATGTTTGCATGCAGTTACAATATTTGTTCAGTTAATGTCTTTAACATCATTAAAACAAGGAGTAAAGTAAAGAGGCTGAGTGTCGTCAAAGTGGACCTGCAATAATAATAACAATAACAATAATAATAACAACAACAACAATAATAATAATAATAATAATAATAATAATAATAATAATGATAATAATAGTAGTAATAATATAATAATAATAATAATAATAATAATAATAATAGTGGTTATAATAATAATAATAATAATAATAATAATAATAATAATAATAATAATCTGCCTGTGTCTCACAGCTACATTATGTTGACAGCCAGTTATCGTAGTGACTTTGTGTACAGTACACACACATTTTTACACATATCTAATGACAAAAGGCATCAATATAACAACCATCTGTCATCGTTCATGAGGAGTAAATCAATCAAGTTAGCTGGAAAACATGCTGATAGTTTTGTTAAACTGTGTCTAACAATATATATTTAATAACATTTCAGAGTGAATAACTCAACTGTTTCATGGTGTTCAGATCTGTGGGACTCTTTTTATTTTTTTTCAAGAAAAGTGATACAATGAATGATTTTCAATATGAATAAGTAAATAATATTTATTCAACCTGACAGTCTCTGAGTTGCTTTTCGCTTTAGAACATTTGTGAGAACCTATTTTCACACTGCCCAACCCCCAACATATATATATTTATATTAAACTATAAATGTAACACTTTTTTTCATGAGTTGAAGTTAAAAAGTAAAAGATCGAAGACTTTCTCTATGCACACAAAAGGCTTATTCTGCTCAAATAAAAGTGCACATTTTAGAGAGGCCTTTTATTCTGACAATCTCAACACACACCTGTGCAATAATCATAATATAATATAATACAATATAATCAATAATCATGTTTTTCAATCTGCTACACCTGTCAGGTGGATGATTATCTCCATCTACGCCAAATGCTCACTGACATGGATTTAAACTCATTTGTTTCCACTGTTCATCTTAACCACATTTATAACGTTGACGAAAACAGTAGGTAAAAACAAACATGGTAAACAACGTTTTCTGTGTAGGTTCACTCTGTGGTCCTCCTCCCTCCAATATGTAGCACTGCTAATATGCCCAGTTTTCAGATATCATACGCAGGTTTTCTCTTTCCATATTTTCTAGATTACTTTCGAAGTTCATAGTTCTTTCTGTTTGAAGTCACAGCTGAGATCAAGAGTGGAGAGTTGTTCCTTAAGATAATTTAATATTATCTAAATAAACAACACAGGACAGCAAAAGGTCAAGAGTGTGTCGCTCATTATTAGTTGGAGTTTTGATCAACTGTTAAGATTGACTCTCAAAGGTCAACAAAATCATCAGTAAAACAGGACGAGGACCTCATGGTCCATTTTCCCTTTAATGAACAAGACCCCAAGACACTTCAACTCTCTCACTTGAGGCAGTAACTCACACCCAACCGAGAGGGGGCAACCTACCCATTTCCAGCAGAGAACCATGGCCTCAGATTTGGAGGTACTGACACTCAGACCAACCACTTCACACTCAGCTGCAAACTGTTGTAGTTCATACTGAAGATCACAGACTGATGAAGCCAACAGAACCACATGAACAGCAAACAGCAGAGAACCGGACACTCTTAGCTTTGACTGCCCCTTGAGATCCTTTCCATGAATATTACTAACAGGATCAGAGGCTATGGGCAGCCTTGACGGAGTCCAACACCCACTGAGAACACGCCTGACTTTCTGCTGAGCATACAGACAAAGCTCCCACTTTGGTCATACAGAGACCGGATGATGCATAGCGATGGCCACAGTACCTCACGCTCCCGCAATACCTCCTGCAGCACTCCCCGCGGTACATGGTAATAAGCCCTCTCCAAACCCACAAAACACATGTAGACTGGGCAAGCAATCTCCCATGACCCCCCTAACAAACCTGCAAGGGTAAAGAGTTGGTCCACCATTCCACGACCAGTGCACTGTTCCTCCTGAATCTGAGGTTCGACAATTGGATGGAGCCTCCATTCCAGCACCCTGGACTAAATTTTCCCAGGGAGGTTGAGCAACGTGATTCCCCCGTAATTGGAACACAACCGCTGGTCCCCCTTTTTGAAAAGTGGAACCACCACCCTGATCTGCCACTCCATAGGTGCTGACCCCATCCTCCATGTGATATCAACCAAGACAGTCCAACAATGTTCAAAGCCTTCAGCACCTCGGGGTGAATCTCATCCACACCCGGCACTTTGCCACGGGAGAGCTTCTTGACCTCCACAGTGACCTCTGCCAGGGATATGGATGAGTCTTCGCCCAAGTCTTCGGACTCTGCCTCCACTACAGAGGATGTGGAAGTCAGGTTCAGGAGCACCTCAAATTTCTCCTTCCACCGTCCAACAATATTGTTTCCTTTCCTTTCCTAAGTCATCAGATGGGTTGCCAGAACTTCCTTGAGGCTGACCGAAAGTCTTTCTCCATTGCCGTCGAACTCCTCCCATAACTGGGTTTTTACTTCACTGACAGCCAAAGGTGGAGCCCTTCAGGCATCTCCATACCTTTATGCTGTTTCAGGAGACCCGTGGGCCAACCAGGCCCGAAAGGCCTCCTTCAGCTTGATGCCTTCCATAACTGGCAGAGTCCACCAGTGGCTTCTTAGGTTGTCTCACAAAAAAGGAGATCATGTTGTAAGATCAAGGCTAATATTGTAGTACAGCTTCTCAAAATGCTCCATCGGTCAGGTGACTATTGGAGCCATGCTTTCCTGTTTCACTTTGAGAAAAACGGGGAATTGATCATTAAAAGAGCTTCGATCCTCGAACCTAAACTGCAAGTGGATGGATAGTCCTCATCAGTATCATACATTTAACATTTACATTTCTTGTGTCAATAGGTACAGAGTTTATGTTTGGTATGTTGAGCTCCTCAAGACATGTTTGGTCAGTAGACTACATTCTAAAGTCAACTCTTAGATTTGTTCTGTTAAAAAACACCATCCATCACCATCAGCAGCCACAGCTGACACCAAATCAACAACAACACAAATCTTACATCAGGCTGTCAGGAGAACGAGTCAAAGGAGTTTGATGAAGTTGTTTCTCTTGGTGGAGGAATTAATGAGATCCATGGAGGCAGCAGAAGTCTCATAAAACCTTCCACTCTGTGAAACACTTCACAAGTATGGAGATCAGCTGAAGGCGTTTCCTGGTCAGGTATCTGTAGATGAATGAGACCATGTTCAATGTTAATGCTGTCTTCTTCTTCTGAGCTTATTCATGCTGCTTGTTTTTAACTGGTTTTATTCATTAAGGGCTTGATTTGTGATCTTCATGGATGTGAAACTTAATATAACATATATAACTCTTAATGGATATGTGGAAGTGGAAAAATACAGATATGTGTATTTTTTCATTATGTTAACATTATATATTCTAATAATATGCAGTAATTCTATAATTGTGTATCTTATTTGGATTCATCAGAACCTTCATGAGCCGATGTACATTTTCATTGCAGCTTTGCTCATCAACTCTGTTTTATTCAGCACGACTGTCTACCCAAAGATTTTAATTGACTCTTTATCTGAAAACCAGATCATATCTTATCAAGCTTGTCTCTTTCAAGTATTTATATTCTACTCTGTTGGTGGATCAGATTTCTTGCTGTTGGCAGTCATGGCCTATGACAGGTATGTGTCTATATGTAAACCTCTGCAGTATCCAAGTATCATGACAAAAACAACCGTCAACGTTTTCCTGGGGTTGGCCTGGTTTCTACCTGCTTGTGTGATGACAGCTGGAGTTGTTCTGTATGTTAATGAAAAACTCTGTAACTTTACTATTATGGGATTTTTCTGCAACAGTTCAATCCTGAAACTTTTCTGTATAATCCCACCAGGGACGTTTATTCATGATTTGGTCTGTTTGTTAATTACTGCATTTCTCCCTGTGCTTTTCATACTGTTTACTTACAGCAGGATATTTATCATTTCCTATCAGAGTAGTAGAGAAGTCAGGAGAAAAGCTGCACAGACCTGTTTACCACACCTGATCGTTTTAATCAGCTTCACCTGTTTCTGTACGTTTGATGTTGTTATACCTCGACTGGAATTTAATGTTCCAAAAAGTGTGCGTTTGATAATGACTTTACAAGTGGTTGTGTATACTCCTCTGTTCAATCCAATCATATACGGATTAAAAATGAAAGAAATCTATGAACACCTGAAGAGATTGTTCTGTCAAGACAAACTGAAATAATGTGTCTAACGTTTCACATTAGAAATAACATTTTATAATGATCCTATTTTTTAACCTACCTGTAACAAGTTTAAACCGTGCTCCTCATCAGTTTCATGATTTCATTCATAATGATCATATGTGACAATATGTACTTTTTAAATACAGAGCATGTCAGCAATATAAAGTAAACTAAGTGATGTTAACAGAAACTTTACTGATTCCTATTTAATAATGTTTATATTTGTAAATAAATAGAAATGTTTTCATGTAAAATGTGTCTTTAAACTCTTGTTGACTCGTTCTTATGGTCTGTTGTTACCATGTGAACAGTGTGTGAATCTGTCTGTGGTCACCTACAGCAAATCAATAATCAATACAGCTGTTCACTACTTTGTCTCCCACTCTTATGCAGATCTTACACTTTGTTGTTGTTGTCTGATAGTTGACATAATGCATTTTGTTAGAATTAATCTGGACTGATTATGAATTAAAACCATTTCTTTGACGTGTTTGAGACTTGATCCCAGTTCATGTACATTTCACTTATATATAATGTGTCCTTATATAAGAGTATATATAATGTGTCCTTATATAAGAGTATATACGATGCAAATGTGTGTCTGATTTTGTTATGTTATCACACACTTTAGAGCTGACTGATGTGAACCTCTTCACTGCCACTTCATTCTATTTGAAGTAGAGAAACACTTATTAATAAAATAAATGATAAATAAATAAAAGCTTTAACACGTCCATCTGTCCTGAACTCCTTTGTGAAAAAGTGGAACATTTTCCATCCCTCCAGGATGTCACAACAATACATACAAACTCAACCAACCAGTCCCTGTGAATCCTGCAATGTTGTCCTGAACCACAACCTTTCTGCACATTGGAACGAAGGTTCTAATAAGTTCCATCGATCACAGCAGAGAAACATTGAGCCAGAAATATATTTCATCAAACACACGTCCTTGTTTCTGGTTGTGAAGACGTGTGACAACAAAAAGGAGTCATTAATAATCAAACACATATAGGAGTAAAATTAGCTTCAATTCAATTAAGCTTCAATTAAACTTAAGCTTCAATTAAACTTAAGCTTAAGCTTCAATTAAATTTAAGCTTCAATTAAACTTAAGCTTCAATTAAACTTAAGCTTCAATTAAACTTAAGCTTCAATTAAACTTAAGCTTAAGCTTCAATTAAATTTAAGCTTCAATTAAACTTAAGCTTCAATTAAACTTAAGCTCAAGCTTCAATTAAACTTAAGCTCAAGTTTCAATTAAACTTAAGCTTCAATTAAACTTAAGCTTGAGCTTCAATTGAACTTAAATTTAAACTTCAATTAAGCTTAAGCTTTAATTAAGCTTAAGCTTCAATTGAACTTAAGCTTCAATTAAGCTTGATCTTAAGCTTCAAGTCTTAGCTTCAAGCTTCAATCTTAAGCTTCACTTAAGCTTCCTGAGTTTCCTGGCTGAAGATGTTTGGTGTAACGGTGCTCGTTGTTTCCACAGTGGGTTCTCAGTGAGACACGATGTCTATGCTTGGTAGTAGATTTTAATTTTATTATTAAACACAAAATAAACTTAACACACTTTTTCAGCTTCACAAAATAAAACACTCCAGTCTCGTTAGCAGAGACTGTAATGGCAGCACTCTCTGGACCACCACACTACCATATATGAGGGAGAGAGAGCTATCAGTTCTTAACACAGTAACACCTGGATAATAACACAAGTTCTTCCTTCCAAACACAACGTGAAGACAACAGCCCAGGGATCTGGTCATGAGGCTCCAGGAGTCCAGACAGCCTGGCAGGAGATGATTCAGTACCCAGAGGATTCTGAGAAACTGTGGGGCGTGAACCCTGGACCTTCTAGGGGGTTCGGGGGGCATGCTGAAAGTTAAATGCATCAATCTGGTGATTAAGAGGCTAAATCTATTTTGAACTTTGTGCTCTGTGAACAATTCTATTATTCTAGTACACAATCTAATCACCAACACATTGGATGAATAGTATATATAGGATGGCAGTGTGGCATCTTTAGGAATGCTGCCTCTATTTTTAATGACAGGATCCTCCTGGTGACAGGGTCTTTGGACACACGACACAGGATACCATCTTCCAGCACCAGCTTGTCCCACTGCCTCAAAACATCCTCAGCTTCGCTGGGCCTCTCTCTCCATGAGGGTCTACAATACCGCTCCACATAGAACATCACCCTCGCCAGGTCTGCATCTTCTCGTTTCTTGTCTCTGAGATGTTGCTCGGACATGGAGGGTAATTCATCCTGGCCAGCAGACATGACAGTCTGAATGTGGTCCTGTTATGATTTATTTAATGTAGCTGATGTTTAACCTAAAGTGGGTGTTAATAAGTTAAGTTAAAAATGGCTAATATGATAAATATTGAGTTAAAGGTTAAAAATGCATTTCATTTGGATATTTGATTGTTAAGTGAGAAGGATAAAGACAATTTAAAGTTTAAAGGCTTTGTTTGTATGTTGGGACTTCATTACCCATAATGCTCAGAGCAGAAAAGGGGAATGTGGGTAATTTCCACTTCCTTGTTGTTAGCAGCATTAGAAAAATAGCTGGATTTCTCATTGACACAGTTGATATGTATGCCTTTCATTCATATAAAGGAATAACTGATTTTAAGTCTGGACTCCTGCCTCGTCATTTTGGAAGTAGTTAAACTAAGCTAGTACAGGTCCACCAGGACTGTGGACCTGACCCTTATAGCTGTATCCCAGCCCCTGTGACAATCCAAGGCAGCTGACACTTCTGCCACAGACAGAGAGCCAACAGGGGGTGTTGCTATGCCATATGGCGCCTCCTTGTCTTTCTGCGAGGCTTTCTGAGTAGATTAGCAAACATTTGACCACCTGAAGGCCTCTTGTACCTCACCTCCAGATGGACACTCTGACTCCCTGAGCAGACATTGGTATGGCTCACTTAAAAGGTGCTCAACAATTCTTCTCCCAGCAAAAGCCTCTCCTCTAAGGGCATCTGCCACAACATTTTTTGGTCCACAGACTTATTTGATATCAAACGCCTAGGCAGCCGACTTTGCAACCCAACGCTGCTCACAAGGGTCTAGTTTTGGCTTGGTGAGAATGTGGGTGAACGGATTCTTATCTGTCCAGGCTGTGAAAGGATGGCCTTTCACCAATTTCAGAGCCAGAAATTCCAAACGGTGGGCAGGGTATCTACTCTTGGCCTTGTTCAGGGTCTTACGTGCAAATGCTATCGAACGAGCCCATTCATCACCAGCTCAACTTGGCATCGTACAGCACCTAAGCTGTCAGAAGATGCATCGGTGGAAAGGATGAATGGTCTGGAGAACTCAGGGCGAGCCAGCACGACATTATTGAGCAGGGCATCTTTCAAGTCCTGCAGGGCCCAGTCGCATTCCAGGGTCCAGTCTGCTGCTGTCAGTTTTCTGCAGGGATTCATACACTCCTGTCTCTTCCTTTTTTTTTTGTCTGGTTGCTTTTTGGTGTAGAAGTTAGCTGGAATAGAGGCTTGGCCATTGTAGAGCAATTTGGAATAAAGCGTTAGTACCACATGACTAGACCCTGAAATGACTTGATCTTTTTTGGGCATGGGGTCTGTCCATCAGGAGTCATTAAGTCTGACTTTGACACCTCAGTTATGGCTTCCACCGTAGCGGGATCTGCTGACACGCCGCTGCTGTCAATCACGTGGCCCTGACCTCCTGGTAAAACTAGTCAGGTCATTTTGTTCCTCAAACCAAACCAACTGTAACAGAACAATTAAAGTATTCAAGAAAACATGAAAATACAAAAGTCACATGAGTAATTCAACAACATAACATGAACACCAGTCATCCAAATGGAAGTCTGAGGTGAGATCCATTGACCCACTGATTCAATCTGCTGATTACGGGGCACAAACTGTTTCTGTGTTCATTCAGATCCAACATCGTACCTTAATTTACGTATATGAAACAATCCACTATTGATCAGAGTGTTATTTTTTTAGGAACCTGCCTGATTGATCTGCAGATTAGTCACAATGCATCAGACTGAAAGTGTCCCTGAACACAACTCCTTCCTCCTCTATACTATTCTCTCTTTCTCCTTCACATGTCTACATTCTTACAGTCTTTTTACACACATTTCTAACATTCATTTTATACATTGACTCTATGTGTATAACAACAAAAGGTATGAATGTTTAAAATATATAGAAATAATTACATCAAAATACATCTCTGTGAATGTATATGTTGGATTATAGCTCATACATCCTGTCATAAAAAAGGAGCACAGATTAGTGGTTAGAGTGTAAAGCTACACCTGAGGCTACAGTAACCTACAATATTCATTTATACATTAACTCTATGTGTATAAGAAATGTTCTGTATGTCTGTGAGTTAAAATACATAAATATGAAAATAGAAATAAATTAATTGGAAAGAAATCCATATATATATATGATTAAGTATCAATAACAGGGTATAAATATGTTACGGTTGGTTTAAATAAATCCAGGATCTAACGATCTGATAAATTTCATCTCTGAATAAATGTCATCAAAGTGACGACATAATGTGAAACGTTAGACACATTATTTCAGTTTGTCTTGACAGAACAATCTCTTCAGGTGTTCATAGATTTCTTTCATTTTTAATCCGTATATGATTGGATTGAACAGAGGAGTATACAGTTCTGGCAACCCATCTGATGACTTAGGAAAGGAAAGGAAACAATATTGTTGGACGGTGGAAGGAGAAATTTGAGGTGCTCCTGAACCTGACTTCCACATCCTCTGTAGTGGAGGCAGAGTCCGAAGACTTGGGCGAAGACTCATCCATATCCCTGGCAGAGGTCACTGTGGAGGTCAAGAAGCTCTCCCGTGGCAAAGTGCCGGGTGTGGATGAGATTCACCCCGAGGTGCTGAAGGCTTTGAACATTGTTGGACTGTCTTGGTTGATATCACATGGAGGATGGGGTCAGCACCTATGGAGTGGCAGATCAGGGTGGTGGTTCCACTTTTCAAAAAGGGGGACCAGCGGTTGTGTTCCAATTACGGGGGAATCACGTTGCTCAACCTCCCTGGGAAAGTTTAGTCCAGGGTGCTGGAATGGAGGCTCCATCCAATTGTCGAACCTCAGATCCAGGAGGAACAGTGCACTGGTCGTGGAATGGTGGACCAACTCTTTACCCTTGCAGGTTTGTTAGGGGGGTCATGGGAGATTGCTTGCCCAGTCTACATGTGTTTTGTGGGTTTGGAGAGGGCTTATTACCATGTACCGCGGGGAGTGCTGCAGGAGGTATTGCGGGAGCGTGAGGTACTGTGGCCATCGCTATGCATCATCCGGTCTCTGTATGACCAAAGTGGGAGCTTTGTCTGTATGCTCAGCAGAAAGTCAGGCGTGTTCTCAGTGGGTGTTGGACTCCGTCAAGGCTGCCCATAGCCTCTGATCCTGTTAGTAATATTCATGGAAAGGATCTCAAGGGGCAGTCAAAGCTAAGAGTGTCCGGTTCTCTGCTGTTTGCTGTTCATGTGGTTCTGTTGGCTTCATCAGTCTGTGATCTTCAGTATGAACTACAACAGTTTGCAGCTGAGTGTGAAGTGGTTGGTCTGAGTGTCAGTACCTCCAAATCTGAGGCCATGGTTCTCTGCTGGAAATGGGTAGGTTGCCCCCTCTCGGTTGGGTGTGAGTTACTGCCTCAAGTGAGAGAGTTGAAGTGTCTTGGGGTCTTGTTCATTAAAGGGAAAATGGACCATGAGGTCCTCGTCCTGTTTTACTGATGATTTTGTTGACCTTTGAGAGTCAATCTTAACAGTTGATCAAAACTCCAACTAATAATGAGCGACACACTCTTGACCTTTTGCTGTCCTGTATTGTTTATTTAGATAATATTAAATTGCTCAGTTTAGTGTCTCTGTGTGTGTGTGTGTGTGTGTGTGTGTGTCTGTGTGTCTGTGTGTGTGTGTGTGTGTGTGTGTGTGTGTGTGTGTGTGTGTGTGTGTGTGTGTGTGTGTGTGTGTGTGTGTGTGTGTGTGTGGTGTACACAGCAGCCCACAGCTGATGTAAGGATGCTGTAATGAGTGTCATGAGTCGCCTCCACTGTGCTGAACAACAGGCCTCAGAGGACAGGCTTCACTACAGCCAGTCAGCTAACAGCTAATGATGACCCAGTGGTCACAGTGTCTGTCCTCAGAGGACGGCAGGAAGGAGACCACATGTTTTATTACAAACACTCCTGTCAACAACAACAAAACTTCTGTTTCTTCATGGAGGACCAGCTTCGGTCTGAGGTGACCTTAGATTCATTAGTGGGTCAAAATGTGTTCCAGCATGAAACAAAGCATATACTAAAATACTGATGATGTCACTGCCTTGTTCATCTGTAAACAGATATCTGCTTATGAGGCACAGTCTGGAAGCATGGCTCTAGATGTCTGGGTTCTTTAGTCCACCGGTCTGATTTCAGTGGGTGAGGCTGCCTGCAGCTAAACAGTCTAGAGGCAGAGCACACAAACCAATAACCCACAGTCTGTTACAAGGGTCAACAGTTTTCTGCTGTGAGCCCAATCCAGGTCACCAGATGCTTATGTCCAGACTGTCAGAATGAGTAAAAAGATAGATCACCTATTTTTAACTTTAGTCATCAAACGGATTTGGAACAATGAAACCAGCTCAGGGAATCTGCTGGTGTCCGAGGACTAGGACCAAACCTGCACCCAGCAGGTTCAGGAGATCCTTCCTACAGGGCCATCACAATGTACAACACCAGATCAGGGAGGATGGTGACAGGATGCACACAAAGCATATTATTATGCACAGTTGGCTGGACTGTGCTGTTGGGTTCAGATGTAGTTTCACCATCAATCATGAACAATGTTTCCTGCTTCAAGGTCCTGGAGATGTAGAGGTCCTGAAGGGATGGCAGGTTGCAGCCAATCACCTTCTCAATATATATATGGACTGTTTCACTGTATGAACCTGGACTGTTTCACTGTGTGAACCTGGACTGTTTCACTATGTGAACCTGGACTGTTTCACTGTATGAACCTGGACTGTTTCACTGTATGAACCTGGACTGTTTCACTGTGTGAACCTGGACTGTTTCACTGTATGAACCTGGACTGTTTCACTGTATGAACCTGGACTGTTTCACTGTGTGAACCTGGACTGTTTCACTATGTGAACCTGGACTGTTTCACTATGTGAACCTGGACTGTTTCACTGTATGAACCTGGACTGTTTCACTGTGTGAACCTGGACTGTTTCACTGTATGAACCTGGACTGTTTCACTGTATGAACCTGGACTGTTTCACTGTGTGAACCTGGACTGTTTCACTGTGTGAACCTGGACTGTTTCACTGTATGAACCTGGACTGTTTCACTGTATGAACCTGGACTGTTTCACTGTATGAACCTGGACTGTTTCACTGTGTGAACCTGGACTGTTTCACTTGGACTGTTTCACTGTGTGAACCTGGACTGTTTCACTGTGTGAACCTGGACTGTTTCACTGTATGAACCTGGACTGTTTCACTGTGTGAACCTGGACTGTTTCACTGTATGAACCTGGACTGTTTCACTGTGTGAACCTGGACTGTTTCACTGTATGAACCTGGACTATGTGGGACCTTTAGGATGTGTAGAAGAACACAGAACATTCATTAACATTAGATCTTAACTGGTGATGCACAGATCGGCTCTGACATCACCCTGTGATGATGTCATCAATAATTTCCTCATTAATGATGGATTATTTCATCAGCTGTTAATCAGAATGATCATTTTTCTGATGGATCTACAGACTGTGATCGGCTGCATCACTAGACCTGCTACACACAGGGAGGAGCAGCAGCCTTCCTCCTCCTCCTCCTCCTCCTCCTCCTCCTCCTCCTCCTCCTTTGTTGTGTCAGAAGGCTTTATGAAGCTTCACAGTACATTTCAGTTCGTTTTTTAGTTCTCTGACTCACAACTTTGCTGTTTGTGTTCTTCTTTTCACAACAGTTTCATTTCTGCCAAAGTTAGTCCTCACAAATATGGACACACACCAAACACACAGCTTGAAGACGAAGCTTACAAACTTCTCTCATCTGAGTGGTTCATAATCTGCATAGCTGAGGCTTACACAATGTCCATTACACCACCTCTCTGACACAAACACACAAGCATGTTCCCTCCCATGTTTTCTCTCCCTAACTCTCACAATAACCTCCCCCTCCACCTCCCCCACGTGTGAGGCTCAGCAGAGTTCTGCCTCACATTCTTGAGTGCAGACTTCATTGTAGCAGCGATTCAGAGCAGCTTATGGCCAAATAAGAGAAAAAGGCCTCAGCTGAGTGTGGGTCTGCCTCTGAGCTGCTGCACACAGTGAAACACAACACATCCTGACTGTATTGTGCTGTTTAAACCTTTTTATTACCTAACCTAACCTCAAACCTGACCTGAACCTGACGTGTTCTTACCTCTCTTGGCTTTAGGCGTCTTTATATTGACTTCATTGGGGTGAAGTGTTGAATCATTAGACACTACAGTAGTCAATAAAAGTTGTGTTAGATTCAGGAATAACATTTGTAATGTTTGTTGTGTTGATCTATTCAAACTGTTCTTGTGTGATTTGGTTAATAACAGCTGATCCACAGTAGATTTTACCAATAAACCTGATAAAAAATGGTGGTTGCAGCATCTAGTTTCATACTGTACCACTAGAACAGTTTGTGAACCTTTTATTGGGATTTAGTTCAGCACCACAGGAACTACCACAGATTAAAACTGTCAGAAAAACAAAATGACAAACAGGAAATAAAAAGTCAAAACACTGTTCGGCCCAACAGGACTTGATAAAGAAATAGTCAATTATATAAACAAAAAGCTTTAATTTACTTTGATTAAAATATGTCCTGTCTTAAAGTGTGAAAAGTTCAACTCACTGCTAACAATACTCCCAACAGACCATCAGGATGCTTTTATTTTGAAAGGCTTTAACCGGATGTCTTTTATGTAAATTTGGTGCGTTCAGGTTCTCCTCGGATGTTTTCCCTTTTCATGAGTAATCATGATTTTTAACATTTTCTGTCCCGGACCGTTAGCAGCAAATGTAAAATGAACGTTATTAATGAAATGATAATAATAATTACATTTGTATTTCAAATCTTTAATCTTTCTGTTCGATTCAATGTTTGTGCTGTGAGCATTGTGTCACTTTAGTTTATTAACATAGTCTTTTTGTGTCTCTGCTTTTACACAGACATCACACAATGGTGCCACAATGAAGACGCCTCTCTACACCACCATGTTTGTTTACACTGAACCGACCAATGGCATTGTAACGCTGCTCCACTGAGGGACTTTTAGATGACATGCAGGAGTTCTGCAAGCAGAAGTTGTGTCAGGTAGAACACAGCATCATCGGTGTCTAGTGTGGCGTTTTACATCAGTGTCCAGCAGCACTTTGTAAACAATGGAATCACATGACAACAACAATCATTTGGTGTCCCTGCTACATGGTGGATGATCTCATCCTCTGATTGGAAGGTAAGGAGCTCCTGGACTTCCTGCCGTCTCCAATCTCAGACATGTTCTTCTTCTTTTTAAATCTGTGGGTCCCCCGTCCTCCCCTTTCATACAGACGTTGACTCAGTGCTGTCACTGCCTCCGCTGCAGGCTCCAGAACAGTAAAGGCACCGGCCCGCCTCCAACAGGCTGATCATAGACTTTATAATCACAATTTAATTTCCAACCTCTGAAATACACAAGCTTACACGACCAGCTCAGAACACAATATGGTGGCCCCATGACTGGTCAAATCAATAACCAATCATGTTCATATCACAGGCTATGGTAAAGGGGCTTCTGCAACTCTTCCATTTTTATGGTTCATGTTATGAGAGGAAGATGAAGTTGGTTTCAGTCTAACAGACGGATCTGTAGTCAGTGTTGGAGTTTACAGGGTCGATCAGGGATTCCCTTGTCCAGATTCTGTGTACTGCCCACATCACTCAAACTGTCCTAAGTCAGCTGAGAGACATTTACTGGTTCTGTTGTAAAGTTACTAAACTTTTATCTACACAAAGGAGGCCAAAAAGAACAGAAGAGTTAAAGGAGATCTGTGGTGAGAATAGCATCTTTGTTAACCTTCACTCTATCAGACGGTCTGACTGGAGGAAAGAGACTGTTGGAGATATGGAGGCTATCAGCTGACATTCAGTGATGACAGAGACCTAAAACATGTCTGCTTCATGTAAAAGATGAGCACCAAGAAACATCTTCAGGTCCTCCTCTGAGAACCAGACCACAAAAGTTATGTGCACCCCTGATAAATAAATAAATTCGGTCTTGAGGCGTTGTTGTTCCCACTTGGAATCTACTTTTTCCTATTATTTCGATACCAGTGAACGCTCCATCTGGGTTCAGCCGGTTGCACGAGCGTGCGGTGAGACGCTAAGACTCACGGCCTCTCCCCGGGACTGTTCCGGTGGTTCTCCTGTTTTTATCGGCTAGAACAAGCTAACGACCCGCCGGCTGGAACCGGGTCAACACAAAAACCCGGCTCGGTCTGTAAACTCTATCCTCGGTTTTTGAGGACTGGTTCTCTTCTCCAGCTCCAGGTAGACTGAGGCTTTGGATCCGGTAGAAGTGACTCCGTGGGCGGATTCTCAGCTAGCTAACTCCTCGGTGTCTGATCGGCTAACCGGCGGAGGTCTCCAGCAGCCATGGCCGGAGGACAGACAGCTGTCGCGGTCTTCCTGCTGCTCGTCCGCTGCTGCGGGTCCTTCAACCTGGACGTGGACAAACCGGCCGTGTTCTCCGGACCGGAGGGCAGCTACTTCGGCTTCTCGGTGGATTTCTTTAACCCCCCCAACAACCAGAAGTAAGAGATGATGATGATGATGATGATGTGGTTATAACACTTTAAACAGAACTGAGACGTTTTTAAAAATGTTAATGAAACAGCTGAACTCGATCCCAACAGATATTCATGATTTCAACATTTAATCATATTTAAAGCCTAAATTTAAGCCTGAGACTTTAAGTGAAGACAGATGATGAAGATGATGAAGCTGATGAAGCTCCTCTGCTCATGTTTGACTTTATAAGGTTGTATGAGTTTTATGTTACTATCGCTGTGAGCCCACACTTCCTGCTGGTGTTTCCTGCTGGAGTGTGTTTGGAAAGATTAGACCACATTCAGACGGTGGTCCATGTGAACTCAGTTACTGTTTCTGTTCCAGTATCAGCTCCAGAGGACTGAAGGACCTCCTGAGGGCATAGAACCAAACGGCTCAGTCAAAAACATGACTAGACGTCCTCCTACGCCAAAACAAGCATCAGTCACAACGTTACCAATCCAGGGGCACAGATCCAGGGGGGCCGAGGGGACGTGTCCCCCCCGTGTCTGCAAACATACAGCTGCAGCCACAGGAATGATTTAGAAATAAATAATGTAACTGAATCGAATCAGACTCCACATTTAAAATAAGTCACACTTAAATGCATGGGGGTGAACAAATAAACCAGTATACCGGTGTATATTAGTACAATGTACGACTGAAAATATATCGCATTACTCTAAAGAAAACCACTACATTTGTTAACACTGTGTAAGAAACTGAGCTGAACAGCAGAATATTCACTGGTTTACCAGCGAACTGAGATGTTCTGCGTCTTTGAGTTTCATCCATGTTTATTTCCACCACAAGGAGGTAAATGGTGTTAGATTACTGTCAGCAGGATCACTGAAAAACAACTCGACACTACTAACCGTTCTAACCCTCCTACTAGAAGGAAACCCTTCTAGTAGAAAGGTTGGGCATCTAAGATCAGGATGAAGGAAAACATCCAGTTATTGGACTTTGGACCTTTTTTTCAGTGACACACACGACTGGACGGATTCTCATGAAACTGGGCGACAGCATGGTTCATGTGTTAAAAGTGGAACCTTTGAATTTTGGAGTGGATCTGGATAAAGACGTGGATCCATGATTTTTTCTCACTTACTTTAACAGAACCCTGAGGCCTCTCTGACGGCCTGTTTAGTTACTCAGTGAAATACAAACACATGATCAGTCGTCTCAGACTGACTCAGTCTGAATGAATCACAGGTCTATAATCAGCAGCTTCTCACTGAGCTTATTCTGTTTTAACCTCAGCTCTGTTTTCATTCCTCTGAACGTCCTTCTGGTTTCTTGAAGTCAAAGCAACCTTTCCTCTTGTTGTGGACAGCTTCACTGACCGAAGTCTCATCATGTTTGATATCAGAGCAGCAGTAAAAGATGAACCAGCATGGAGGGTGTTGGTGAGGTGTTTGTTCTCCAGTGGATGAACACTAGACTGTTCTTCAGGTGTTGATCTGATGGGGACACTTTGGTCCAGGATCAGTTCCTTCTCACTCGTCTCACACACTTTGATGTCATCATATATTTGAAGAGCATATGAACGTCCCTTTTTTCTGCTCTGAGTCTAGTGACGCGTTTAACTAATCTCCTGCTGTCTGTATCTCGTTAACTTATTAACTCACTGAACAAGACTCTTTTTCACTGTTGGCCTTCCTTCAATGCTAAAAAGTGCTGAACATAATAAATATTACAGGCTCAATTAAATCGATTTATAGATCATAGTAGGGCTTGTCCAACTCCTGTTTACTAGTTAAACAGTGTAATACAAAGAAGTTATATTTAGTCCTTTAATGCTGCTGACCACGCCTCATTTAACACCTGACCACACCTCATTTAACACCTGACCACACCTCATTTTAACACCTGACCACACCTCATTTTAACACCTGACCACACCTCATTTTAACACCTGACCACACCTCATTTTAACACCTGACCACACCTCATTTAACACCTGACCACACCTCATTTACATCTGACCACACCTCATTTAACATTTAACACCTGACCACACCTCATTTAACATTTAACATCTGACCACACCTCATTTTAACACCTGATCACACCTCATTTAACATCTGAACACACCTCATTTTAACACCTGACCACACCTTATTTAACACCTGACCACACCTCATTTAACATTTAACACCTGACCAGACCTCATTTTAACACCTGACCACACCTCATTTAACTTAGATAACTCAATTTATCTGACCACACCTGGTACCTAACATCTGGTACTTAGATTACATCTGATACTTAAACTACATCTGGTACTTAGACAATGTGGACGGTGGATGTGAAAATGATGACTATCGGTGGTAAACTAGTGATGAAACTTGAGCTAACTAAATGTCCCTCCTCTCCTCAGGTCGGATGTTCTGATTGGAGCTCCTCGGGCCAACACGTCGTCCTCTGGTGATGTTGTGGAGAGGGGAGCGGTGTACAGCTGTCCCTGGAGGAGCTCCTCAGCCTGCCAGCAGCTTCAGTTTGACAGCTCAGGTACCAAAAGCTCTCCTTAAACCTCCAGATGTTAGTTCACCTCAGAGAACCAGACTAACACTCAGCGTTTCCTGTTGTAACCACAGCCACTAACCCCTCCCACCATCCCAGCTGGACCCCTTTCTAAGAACCCTTCTGATCTATCTGATAGTCATTTCTACTAACACAGTCTGCAGTCACTGATGGGATAATAAGAGCTGATCTCAGGTCAGAACATGTCCTGGAATGTGTGGTGAAACAGGAGGTGTGTGGACTTGTCTATGGACTGTTGTCTCTTCTACTCAGCATTGATAATAATGATGTCGTATAGTTTAATGTCATTGGTAGATCAGAAGTCTGTCAGTGTGAACACCAGTGTTCATGTGTTTCTTCTTCTTTAGTTAATGTCCTTTATTTTGTTGCTAGGCGACATGTTCGTGGTGCAAAAGTAAAAACTGGTGAAATTCTCTGTAGACCAGACGGTCTGCCTGAGAGGTCTATGAAGGCCACGCCTTCACAGTCATGTGACGCCCAGAATACACCTATGAAGAATGAAGAAACTGAATGTGACCACTTTGTGTCCAGCGCCGTACTTTGACCACAGATTATGTGGCCTTTAAGTAAAATGCAGTTGGACACTCCCTAAATGCACCTGTTGTTTTTGCTTACACAGCATAAACATGTTAGCTAACGTTAGCCTGATGGCATCCAGGACAGACCTCCATATATTGAAGCAATGTCCTCCTTAGCCTTGGTAACCGCTGGTGCTAAGCTAAGCGCAGTAGTGATTTCAGCTGCTTTATCAGCATCTCAGTCAGTTTGGGCGTCGACATGCTGACTCATGGTAAAGGTTTCAGTGTAAACACCTTTAGTCCTGAACCTCAGATTACGACATGATTCATACATCACATAGTGTCCTGTGAGAAACAGAGAAACCACGAAGAGAGAATAGAAACCATGAAGAGAGTAGAAACAGTAGAGTAGGAACAGGACAGAGTAGAAACAGGACAGAGTAGAAACAGGACAGAGTAGAAACAGGACAGAGTAGAAACAGTAGAGTAGGAACAGGACAGAGTAGAAACAGGACAGAGTAGAAACAGGACAGAGTAGAAACAGGACAGAGTAGAAACAGGACAGGAGAGTAGAAACAGGACAGAGTAGAAACAGGAGAGTAGAAACAGGACAGAGTAGAAACAGGACAGAGTAGAAACAGGACAGGAGAGTAGAAACAGGACAGAGTAGAAACAGGACAGAGTAGAAACAGGAGAGTAGAAACAGGAGAGTAGAAACAGGAGAGTAGAAACAGGACAGGAGAGTAGGAACAGGACAGAGTAGAAACAGGACAGGAGAGTAGGAACAGGACAGAGTAGAAACAGGACAGAGTAGAAACAGGACAGGGTAGAAACAGGACAGAGTAGAAACAGGACAGAGTAGAAACAGGACAGAGTAGAAACAGGACAGAGTAGAAACAGGACAGAGTAGAAACAGGACAGGAGAGTAGAAACAGGACAGAGTAGAAACAGGACAGAGTAGAAACAGGACAGGGTAGAAACAGTACAGGAGAGTAGAAACAGGACAGGAGAGTAGAAACAGGACAGGAGAGTAGAAACAGGACAGAGTAGAAACAGGACAGAGTAGAAACAGGACAGGAGAGTAGAAACAGGACAGAGTAGAAACAGGACAGGAGAGTAGAAACAGGACAGAGTAGAAACAGGACAGGAGAGTAGAAACAGGACAGGAGAGTAGAAACAGGACAGGAGAGTAGAAACAGGACAGGAGAGTAGAAACAGGACAGGAGAGTAGAAACAGGAGAGTAGAAACAGGACAGAGTAGAAACAGGACAGTAGAAACAGGACAGTAGAAACAGGACAGGAGAGTAGAAACAGGACAGAGTAGAAACAGGACAGAGTAGAAACAGGACAGGAGAGTAGAAACAGGACAGGAGAGTAGAAACAGGACAGAGTAGAAACAGGAGAGTAGAAACAGGACAGAGTAGAAACAGGAGAGTAGAAACAGGACAGAGTAGAAACAGGACAGAGTAGAAACAGGACAGAGTAGAAACAGGAGAGTAGAAACAGGAGAGTAGAAACAGGACAGGAGAGTAGGAACAGGACAGAGTAGAAACAGGACAGGAGAGTAGGAACAGGACAGAGTAGAAACAGGACAGAGTAGAAACAGGACAGAGTAGAAACAGGACAGGGTAGAAACAGGACAGGAGAGTAGAAACAGGACAGAGTAGAAACAGGACAGAGTAGAAACAGGACAGGGTAGAAACAGGACAGGAGAGTAGAAACAGGACAGGAGAGTAGAAACAGGACAGAGTAGAAACAGGACAGGAGAGTAGAAACAGGACAGGAGAGTAGAAACAGGACAGGAGAGTAGAAACAGGACAGTAGAAACAGGACAGAGTAGAAACAGGACAGTAGAAACAGGACAGAGTAGAAACAGGACAGTAGAAACAGGACAGAGTAGAAACAGGACAGAGTAGAAACAGGACAGAGTAGAAACAGGACAGGACAGTGTCTCTGTTAACACCTGTCAGCCTGAGAGACCTGATCACCCAGACCACATCCAGGGGTGGTCTGAGTCTCAGCGCCTTCTTACCTGTCTGATCAGCATCACTGTAAATTAATGGTCTGTTACCTGGCCAGGTGAGCAGCAGCTGTTTGTCTGTTTCAGCTGATCTGAACTAGAAGCCACAACAGAGACCCCTCCTTCAGAGAGGTGATGAGTCAGGAGGAAGAACTGTTAACAGCTGATCAATGGCAGATCTGACCAATAAACCTGATCTATGATGGGGGTTGAATCGTTAGCTTCCAGCTGTATTTGAACTGACAGACTCACACCTGTCCAGGTGTGATGGGATCAGGATGGAGGTCTGAGGGCTCGTAGACTGAATCATGTTGACAGTGGACCTGTTTGGTGGTCTGGAGACCTCAGCAGCAGCGCTGCCAAACAGACCAGTCTAATAAACATATGAAAAATTACCAACAGGCCATCAATCATCAGTCGATAGAGGTGGTCTGACCCCTCAGGTCCTGGTCTGTAGCGCTGCAGATATCTGGGCTGGTATCTGGTCCGGCTCCAGGCCTGCTGCGTCCATAAAAGGTGAATTTGTCTCATGTTTTTACAGGATGTTTATGTTTAAGCTTCTGACATCACAGCCAATCAGAAACCTGAACCATCCTGGCCCCGGTCGGTCCCTCCGGCTGTACTGCTGTTAGTGGCCTACTTCGTGTGTGTGTGTGTGTGTGTGTGTGTGTGTGTGTGTGTGTGTGTGTGTGTGTGTGTGTGTGTGTGTGTGTGTTCCTGCCACAGTAGTGGTCTTTCTTGTTGTTGTTGATCTGTGACTGGTGTCCACAGCTGTACTGGGGCACAGACCAGCTGTAACTGGAATGGAACACGTCTCCTGCTGCAGGATGATTTATTTTGATGTTACAGGAAGTGATTCATCACTAGGGTCAGTCCACCGGCCTCTGGCTCTTTTAAAGATGCTAAGTCAGCCGTCGTCCCTGATTGGTCTGTTCCAGAACCTGATCATTTATATGCAAAGTTTAGTGGCTGCAATTCATTATGTGAATTGCCCCCCCCCCAGGTGATTGGTGCGATGCAGCAACACAGTGACGTCATTGTAGTGACGATGGTGGAGGTGTTCTCTAACCGTTGTTTCCCATCGGTAGGGTTAAGGTTAGTCCTCCATCGACCAAAAACAAAGAGCCTGTCGCCATGGTTACGGTTAAGCTGGACCAACCACTTGGCATCATGACCACAAATCCAGCATAAAGCATCCCATTCAGTGAATGTGGGAAAGGGACCCAGTTGGACTTGATCCAGTGTGTGACTGTCACACATGAGTCTGTGAACTGAGTCACAGCCAGCGTCTGTCGTCAGGCCTCAACATGTGACTCACAGCATTAATGAATGAATGGAACAGGATGTAGTAAAGAGCTCAGTCTATCAGACGGAGGCTATCAGCTGACATTCAGTGATGACAGAGACCTAAAACATGTCTGCTTCATGTAAAAGATCAGCACCAAGAAACATCTTCAGGTCCTCCTCTGGAACCAGACCTGCAGCCCTGGTTCTAGAGGCTTTTGTTGTGGCGGGGTCTGGAACTATTTCCTCCAGTTGTAATGATGATGGCGTTGGCGGAGGTATACGCTGTCTGAGGTCGTTGTAGTTCCTGATATCTCTGATTGAAATCAATAATCATAATCACAGGCGGCTGTGGCCTAGGGGGTAAGAGCGGTCGTCCACTTATCAGAAGGTAGGTGGCTCGATCCCCACTTCCCCCAGCTCTACATGTCGAAGTATCATTGAGCAAGATACTGAACCCAATCTGCTCCCTGGGCGCCGTAAGGACCGCCCACTGCTCCTCAGGGAGGGGTCAAAGGCAGAGGAAGAATTTCCCCACGGGGACAATAAAGTAGAGCGTAGCTTATCTTAGCTTAGCTTAGCTTATTTTATCTTAGCTTATCTTTATGAACGTCTCTCTGAACAGGTGACAGGAAGAACGTAGAAGGAGCGCCGATGGAGTTTAAGTCCAAACAGTGGTTCGGAGCTTCAGTCCGATCTGATGGAGAACACATCCTGGTGAGAGAGAGACACACACACACACACACACACACACACACACACACACACACACACACACACACACACACACACACACACACACACACACACACACACACACACACACACACACACACAGACACACACACACACACACACACACACACACACACACACACACACACACACACACAGAACATAAACCAACCCTACTGAGCTCCTATAGGATAGTATGCCTGTCTCTGATTGGACGTCATCGAGGAGGTTGACGGTTGTTTTTGACCCTTGAGACAACAGAAGGGTCTAAAAAGTTCTCATCACCTGAGGAACAGAGACCTCAAACCTCCACAATCCAAACATCCTGTCACATCACACATCATTCACCTAGAACCTGGATCAGTCCAGACCGTTTGGACAGCTGTTTCCTGTACCAGAAAGTTCCCCTGAAGTCCACCTCTGATGAAAGACGTATCATCTCACATGGAAACTAACAAGGATCAGAAGTTCTACCTTTTTATATTGAAATCTCATTTTCAGGTTTTCCATGTGTAGATGATTTTAAGGTGACTGAAGGTCATCATCTTCTCCATAGTAGATATCCAGAAGTATCCACTCTGGGCTCAGCAGAGGACTGGAGGACATGTCCTGTTCAGATGACTTTAACATGATACATGTGATTAATGTTCATGTCTCTGTTCCTTCTGATGTTTGGTCCTGGGTTCCAGGCCTGTGCTCCTCTCTACCAGTGGTCCACCTTCGGAGTGTCTGAGCGAGAGCCGGTGGGAACGTGTTACCTGAAGAAGGAAGGAACTGTAGTGGAGTACTCACCCTGCAGATCCAGTCAGTTTCATCACTGTTTTCTTACCTGTTTGAATATTGACTTTAATCATTTCCGTTTTTCTGTGATCGATGACTTCCTGTTTTCTTCCTCTGTCCAGGTGCTAACTCACCAGAGGGGCAGGGCTTCTGCCAGGCCGGGTTCAGTGCCAACTTCCTTAAGGTAGGAAACCCAAAAATCTAAACCGTCATGACCCAAAACCCTGAGGGTCCAACGGGTTTCAATCCAGTCCACAGGTGGTCCATAATAGCTGTAATAAATCAAAGTTACCGTCGCTAAAGTAGCTTCTCTGTTTGAGTGCGGCAGCCATTGATTTGTGCTGTGCAGGATACTCTATGTGTGTCGGGCATCGACCAATCAGATGTCACATGACCTTTGAGTACCTGCTCGGTTCGCTTGGAACCGCAGCAGAGCAGGTATTAAAAATGTAGAACCAGGTACTTTTTACCTGGTGGAAACGTAAAAGAAGTGGAGTTGAGCTGGTGCTGTGGAGTAATGGGGTTCATTAGTACGAACTATGAGAGGACACGCCCCTCTCTAGGCCACTCCCTCACCCGAAGCACCTGTCCTTCCTCCTCCTCCTCCTGCTCCATCTCTTCAGAAACAAAGGCTCCTTTATCCTCCATCTACGTACCAAAATAAAACGATGTATCTGCCCACATAAACTTCCATACGTCATTTATGTCGCTATTTATTGGTCCACCAGAGGACAGCGAAGAGTCAAACGTTACAGCTACGACAAAGATGGAGACGCAGAGGAGGTGGCGATGTTCTGACTGATGGTCTGTGAGGTCATTAAATACATCGGCACATGTGGACAGAGTTTTCCACTTTTTTACTTTTGTTGTGTCTTCCTTGAATTATGGCTACACTGCCCCCAGAGGTATCCGGTGGTACTGCACCGTTTCATCTGTAGGCTGGAACGATAAAATCCTCCTATCTCCTCTTTCAGAAGAACAACAGGGTGGTGGTGGGCGGACCCGGCAGCTTCTACTGGCAGGGTGAGTGTGTAGAGGTGTGTGTAGAGGAGTGTGTAGAGGTGTGTGTGTAGAGGTGTGTGTGTAGAGGAGTGTGTAGAGGTGTGTGTGTAGAGGTGTGTGTAGAGGTGTGTGTAGAGGTGTGTGTAGAGGTGTGTGTGGGTGAGGTGGAGGTTCATCATCTCCACCTAAGACTGCCATCAGCAGCTGTGACACAGACTAAATCCTGGACTCTGGCTCATGTTCTCTCTGGTTGCTGAGGTTCTTTATGGGGTGTGTGAGTGTAATTATTGTTTCCTGTTGAGTCAACACTGAGTTACACACATACACACACCCTCTGGTTCTCATTAGAGCCTTGTTAACACCGCCTCCGTGGTTCCTTTAATTACAGCTTGTGACTGTTTTTCTGAACCAGCCATGTTTTTTCTTTTAATGTTCTGCTGAAGAGAACCCAGTCTGTGTTCTATGGTACTTCTTCTTTGTTCTCCATCGTTCTCTGACGTTCTGTCTCTCTTCAGGTCAGCTGATATCTGACGACGTCTCTGAGATTTTTGCCCGTTTTGGCAACAACTACATCACCCCGTATGGAAACACGCAGGCCACCAAGTCAGCCAGCGCTCAGTACGACGACAGTTACCTCGGTAACCGCACTCAGTTTAAAATAAAGTTCATTAGATGTATTATTATAGTTTTATTATAGGAATGATCAGAAACAGTGTTTCACCAAAGGTAGAATGAGTCATACCAACTGTATTTATTCATTTAACTAATATCACAAATCATGAAAATGATGTGGAATCAGTGAAATCAGAGGAAAATGACCAAAAATATTGGTTTGGCCTGAAATGTTAATAATAACCTGATGTCTTAGAAAAGACTCAAATGTCAACACTTTTATTAAACTAGACTAAAATGTCCAGACTTATAAATCTGGACTAAAAACAGGATTATGTGACTAAATATGATAAAACCGATGAGGTCATGTGACTCAGGACTGACATAAAACATGACAATATTAACACGAACACATTCAGACAGTTGTGAGTTGGTCAGGGAGTGATTGTGTGATTGTGTGTCTGTGTTCACCAGGATACTCAGTGACAGTCGGAGACTTCAACGATGATGAGAATGAAGGTGAGAACTGATTGTAGAAGCCTTCAGACGACACACTGGTCTCATTTTAACACCAACAGGATCAATGTTAGTCAATTAATTGACCTGTCAATGAACAGAATTAACTGTTTTACCAATCAATCAATTGATTGGTTATTTTCCAAGCTAAATAAATCAAACACTTGATGCTTCCAGCCTCTCAAATGTCCAAAATGACCCATTTGTCCTTTATCACAGTAATCTGAGTTGTCCAGGTTCATGGCTGATTGATTGATTGATTGATTGATCAACCGTCTGTGGTCTGAAGACATGTTCTATTCTTGAAACTCTAGTGTCTGACATCACGTTTACAGTGTCAGCGTTCTGGAGAGGCTCCCATCGGTCCTACAGCAGTGGAGGACTATTGATCACATGTGGACACAATGTTAGAATGAAATAGATCCATGTAGAATAAAAGTAAAATGACATTTAGTGGTTTGGTATTTAGTCTGTCTCACCAGATGTTAGAGATAAACTGGACAGACGGATGATGTCATCCTACAGATGATCAATGAAATAGAAAAAATCTGCCAGTCCTCACATGAGGAGCCAGGTGCCTGTCCAGCTCTCTTCTCAGCGTCCCATTGGTCGCTGTGAGACACATGATCTGGTGAGAATAAGGATGAGGAAGAGGAGGGTCTACAGAATCCAAACACATTCCTCCAACATTTATCACAAACATTTATCACAAACATTTATCACAAACATATAACAGAAACATCGTGAACTAGTCCAGCGTGTCCTCAGACCTCAGATTTGATTGGTTAATGATTGCAGACTAAACATCTCTTCTGTCCACAGACTACGTGACTGGAGTCCCCCGGGGGGAGAAGGCTCTGGGTTATGTAAGTGTTTGGTGGTCATGTGACACGGCAGCACAGTCGAGGCACATTTATGCTCCCTCAATGTACGTAAACCGTCTGTTGACCCGTACAGACTTCAGGTCATCAGGTACATCCAGACATGAGGATGGAGTTTTTAAACTTTATCTCTTCACTTTTTTCTTCTTTGTTGATTCCGTACACGTTTGTTGTGCCTTGTTTGAATTGTAACACTGCCTCCAACCATTTCTGGTGGTTTTGCTTCATTTCGTCTGTAAACTCTCTGAAAACCTGTCAGATTACATACGGATGAACGCAGAACGTATGTTCAGCATAAAGGGGCCTTTAGACCTGATGCTGTGTTTAGTGTGAAGTCATGTTGTGTTTGATGTTTCAGGTGAACATCTTCAACGGCCTCAACATGGAGTCCATGGTGAACTTCACAGGAACACAGGTGAGCTCATGTTTCAGCACAGATACTGCCGTTACATCAGCTGACATCACCGTTACATCGGCTGACATCACCGTTACATCGGCTGACATCACCGTTACATCGGCTGACGTCACCGTTACATCACCGTTACATCGGCCGACATCACCGTTACATCGACTGACGTCACCGTTACATCGGCTGACGTCACCGTTACATCGGCTGACATCACCGTTACATCGGCTGACATCACAGTTACATCACCGTTACATCGGCCGACATCACCGTTACATCGGCTGACGTCACCGTTACATCGGCTGACATCGCTGTGGAAAAAAATGAGTCCAGTCTGGTTTCTTTCCTCTGGAATGTGTTTTTGGTGTTAGTAATTGTGATGATGATAATGATGATGATGTAGATGTAATATCCTCCCACAGTTGAAGGCCTGTATAGCCCCCCTGTCCTCCTGCTGCGTTACCAGCTATACATGTCTGATGTCCTGTTGCTAATGTCTGTTTATATATAGTAATGTTAGCCGTGACCTATTCCTGTATAAATAAAGTTTTGGATGACGGCCCTCTAACTGAACACCTCTGTCTTACAGATGGCTGCTTACTTTGGACATTCAGTCGCTGCCTCTGATGTTAATAATGACGGGTATGTTTGTCTCTGCTCACATTTTAACTCGGGTCTGTCATTTGATACCAGCTGAGCTCCTGGTGCTCAGTGACAGTTTAACCTCTGCTGGTGGTGGTGGTTCTCCACCCGACTGCTCCCAGATTTAGACACTAAGTACGCTGTTAAATGTAGTTTAAAAATAAAAACTTTATTTGTATCCATATAAAGGAGATAAAATATTACAGACTGTTTTTCTCTGAACTACAATCCAAATATTCTGATCATTGATGGCATCTGCAGCAGTTTGGTGTCCTGTGCTGCTTCGGCTGAGGTGGGATCCCGAACCCTCAGTAGGTGGGATCCCGAACCCTCAGTAGGTGGGATCCCGAACCCTCAGGCCCCTCAGTAGGTAGGATCCTGGCCCCTCAGTAGCTGGGATCCCGAACCCTCAGGCCCCTCAGTAGGTAGGATCCCGGCCCCTCAGTAGCTGGGATCCCGAACCCTCAGGCCCCTCAGTAGGTGGGATCCCGAACCCTCAGGCCCCTCAGTAGGTGGGATCCCGGCCCCTTGGTTCACAGACTCATCACTTGGTCTCCTCTGTGTCTGTTAGTTTGGTGGATCTGCTGGTTGGAGCTCCTCTCTTCATGGACAGAGGCTCAGATGGAAAGCTGAGGGAGGTGGGACAGGTAGGACCCACAGTCACAGCTTAGCAAAAACTCATTTTTAGAGTGTTAGCTCTAAAGCTAGCAGGCTAACATGTTAACACAGTAAACATTATTTATTTTCATGGTTTCAGATGAAGACCTGTGGCTGTGTTTAAAATAATAATCCACCTGTGGTTACCATGGTAACAGTATGTTTGTGCACTCTCCAGGTGTCCGTGTACCTGGGTCGTGGTGGGTTTTCCTTTCACCCACCTCAGGTGCTCACAGGATCAGAGGTTTACGCCAGATACGGCTCTGCCATCGCCGCACTGGGAGACCTGGACATGGACGGATTCAACGGTGAGATGGAACAACCGTTTCCAAGGCAACGACCTGTAAACTGACACAAACTACACCAGAGTTGATGAGAGAAGTTGATTTTTAGATCTATTATCACACTGTGTTTGAAACGCACAGTCATCATCATTATGGATGGAAATGTAGTAAAAATAAAAAATAAGTCATTGTCCTCGAAGCCCCTCAAAGACCACTGGGGGTCCTCAGACCCCACTTTGAAAAACACTGAGAAAGACGACACACACCGTGTCCTGACCGTGACCTCACCTCTCTTGTCTCCGCCCCCTCCAGATGTGGCTATCTCTGCTCCGTATGGAGGCCCTGACCATCACGGCTTGGTCTACATCCATAATGGCCGCCCTCAGGGTCCCGACCCGTCACCCTCTCAGGTAAAGACAAGTCAGACATCCAGACCAGACGTGTTGTTGAGCTACGTTAGCAGCTGAGCCAACATTACCTGGAGGTTAAAGTCAGGATGAGTTTTAATAACATGCAGCGCCATCATCAGGTTTAGTTTATAAGACCTGCAGAGCAGACATTCACTTCAGCTCAGCCGTGTTCACTGATAGTTAGCCACTGTTAGCATGTTAACATGCTAAACTAAGATGGTAAACATGAACATCAGCATGTTAGCACGCTGATCAGGGTTCTTCTCAGTCATCGGCCACTAAGCTCAACCATCGTAGCATCATGGGGACACGGATTGGCTGACAGGTCAATAAGACATTGGTCAACAGATTGGACCAAACCGTCATGGTTACCAACAACAACTAGTTATTAACTAGTTGTTGGGTAACGTAACGTAGGGAGAGGGAGTGAGGGACAGGGACAACCACAATAATAACAGCTATTATAATAGAGAGATTATAGTTTGTAGTATTTATAAAAACTACTACAATAACAACACTGATAATATTAATAATGATGATGATGATGATGATGATGATTATGTCAGAGGGTATCTCCATGGTCCCAGCAGTAGATTGGTACACGGTAACCTGCAGGATGAGAAAACACAAAGACTCTGGAGAAGAAGTCAAGTTAGTAACATGAATTAATGAGACATGAGTGTGTAAAGAAGAAGAGATAGAAGCTCAGTGCATCATGGGAAGTCCCGCAGCAGTCTAGGCCTATAGCAGCATAGCTAAAGACTAGCCTAAGCCAGCCTTTATTCTAAGCTTTATCAAAAAGGAAAGTTTGAAGCCTCATCTTAAATGTAGAGAGGGTGTCTGCCTCCTGGACCCAGACTGGATGATGGTTCCACAGGAGAGGAGCCTGAGAACTGAAGGCTCTGGCTCCTGTTCTACTTTTGGAGACTCTAGGGATCACAAGTAACCCTGCATCCAGGGAGCGTAATGTTCTAGAGGGGTAGTAGGGTACTAAGAGCTCCTGAAGGTATCAACATGAAGGCAGCTCACAGCTACCAACACAACAGATTCACAGCCAGCATGTGTCGTCTTTCAGGTCCTGCAGGGTAAATGGGCGTCCAGCTACATGCCTGCTAGCTTTGGATACTCCATGACTGGAAATACTGACATAGACCAGAATGGTTATCCAGGTACACACACACACACAT
This sequence comes from Chaunax sp. Z400, assembly GCA_037577475.1. Taxonomy (NCBI): domain Eukaryota; kingdom Metazoa; phylum Chordata; class Actinopteri; order Lophiiformes; family Chaunacidae; genus Chaunax; species Chaunax sp. Z400. Next base: position 651,031 of record CM075196.1, on the reverse strand, counting down.
ACACACACGTGTACACACACATACATGTTGAGGCCCAGCAGGATGAAATGAGAAGCTGATGTTTTCTCTGTCTTTCAGATTTAATAGTGGGAGTGTTTGGAGCAGACAAAGCTGTTTTATACAGGTAATCATCCAGTGTGTGAGAGCCCCCCCGCTGTGTCTGTGGTTGTGTCTGTAGGAGTTTAATGAGAGAGACCACCTCTGATATCAAAGAGCTGCTGTCTGACAGCTTCAGACCTCTTTAAGGCTTCTACTGTGTCTCCATTCACACTCAGTACACCTCAGAGAATAACTGCAGAGGATTAGGTTTACTGTTCCTTCTCTACCCAGCAGCACCTTTTTTCAGGGCTTTACTCCCAAACAGACTAAAGTAACAATAGAACTGATGAATATCAGCTGCGTAAGGATCATTAATAACAACCAGTAGAGGGCAGTAATACATCATAGTAGCATCTAGTCTGTCTTTTCCATAGAAGAAGAAGAAACACCTGTCTGTTATGTTGTTGTTGTTGTCTCTACCACAGTGATTGAATACTGTAGTATTTCCTGTAAATAGTACACAGTTCATGTATTATTGGTTTCATCCTCAGGTTTCAGACACACTAAAAATCTCACAGACTGTTTTAGCTACTAAGTAGCATGTTGCTAAGGAAGTTCAGATGAAGTCAGTGGCTGGCTGTCTGTTGAGGCTAGTAAAAATGCTAAGCTAATGTCATCAAGACAGTGAAAAAAGCCCAGTTATCCCTAAAACAGTATTAGTTGATTAATTACATGATGTCATGAAGTTGTTGTCGCCTCATTTACAGCTTTCATGGGGAGTTCAACTCTCCATTAACAAGCGCAGTGTTGGCTGTAGACATGCTAATATTAGCTGTAGTGCTGGCTGTAGACACGCTAATATTAGCTGTAGTGCTGGCTGTAGACATGCTAATATTAGCTGTAGTGCTGGCTGTAGACACGCTAATATTAGCTGTAGTGTTGGCTGTAGACATGCTAATATTAGCTGTAGTGCTGGCTGTAGACACGCTAAT
>CM075196.1:555000-647500 GCA_037577475.1 Chaunax sp. Z400 | reverse complement strand
TAAGAAGAGATGTGAAACTAGAGGATTAATGTTTGTGAAGCGTCTGATCCGTAACTGTCTACAGCCAGGAGACAGTTAGCTTAGCATAAAGACTGGCAACAACTAGCCTGATTCTGTCCAAAGGTAGGAAGTCTTTTAGCCAGGATGAGAACTATTCATCTGTAAAACATGATGTAAACCTCAGATGGTCATTTTCATTCTTCACTGTTACTACAGATTGATTTAAAGCTGCTGGTTGGTGGTTAGCGTTGGACACAACCAGGCTGCCTGTTTCCACCTGTTTCCAGTCTTTATGCTAAGCTAACCTATCATAGTAGTAGTTAAACATTTACTTTAGTCGTCCAGGTGAGACGCAGTAATCCAATGACTGTGTTTCCAGTTTTAAGGTGAAGTACTGTCTGAAGGCCAGCGGCCGCGGAGCTCCGCCCATTCTCAGTAAGTAAACACACACAGGTGTGTCCTCGCTGCTTCTTTCACCTGGATTCACACACTCGCTCTCCATCATGTTGTCGTCAGCCACCTCCTCTCTGATTGGTCTCTGCAGGTTTCCGTGTTGACCTCATGTTGGACCGTCTGAAGCAGAAGGAGGCGACTAAGCGTGTCCTCTTCCTGCACGGTCGGACCTTCCAGTACTCCAAGAACATGATGGTGTCCAATGGTAAAGGCCTGGCCTGCGAGGAGCAGCACGTCTTCCTGAGGGTGAGGAAGTGACATGTTTTACAGGCACAGAAGAAGAAACTCTGAGCACCATCATCATGTTAGAATCATCTCTGCTTCTGCAGCTAAACAGGAAATGAAGTTTCACAATAAAAGTTGAAGCTTTTCGCCGTCTCTTTGTGTCCCAGGATGATCGAGAGTTTCGGGATAAGATCACTCCCATCTCCGTGGTGATGGAGTACAGTCTGGACTACCAGCTGGCCGCAGACCAGACCGGACTGCTGCCCATCGTCGACATGTCTGCCCCGTCCAACGTCACCAAGCAGGTGTGTGTCCACTGCTGTGAGATTTACGCTCATCCGTTCTTTTGTTGTGTCTCACGTTGCTCTTCCTCCTTCCTGTTCCGCCCCTAAGGCTCACATCCTGTTGGACTGTGGCGACGACAACATCTGTAAACCCGACCTGAGGCTGTTGGTGAAGAGGTGAGAAGCATCAGTGCAGTCAGCTGGACTCAGTTCTGTCTCATGTCACTCATAAAGATAAGAATAATCCACGGAAATGTGTGAAAACGCTGCAGCGTGACTGTCAGGCCAGTAGGGGGCAGTGAAAACAACAACACGCAATAAAACGACAGACAGAACCAGGCCAACTTCTGTGGTTCTTCTGTCTGCGTGTCGTGAATAAAACCATGACAGGCATGTTGTGAAGCAGGGCTGTGACATCATCGTTTTCAGAGGATTTGTGATTTGCCCGTTGACATGGCGATGATACGTAGTAGCACCAGTAGCACCAGTAGCACCAGTAGCACCAGTACCGATGCTTTAATCAGATCCAGTGAGGCTCCTCTGAGACTCTGACCGTTGGTGTTTGTTCTCAGTGACCGTCAGCAGATCTACATCGGTGATGATAACGCTCTGACTCTGGAGGTCAGCGCTGAGAATCAGGGAGAGGGAGCCTATGAGGCCGAGCTCCACGTCTTCCCTCCACAGCAGGCCGACTTCACCGGCGTCGTCCGCAGCCAGGTATGTTCACCTCCACCCACAGCTGCCCCACCTCCACCCACAGCTGCCCCACCTCCACCCACAGCTGCCCCACCTCCACCCACAGCTGCCCCACCTCCACCCACAGCTGCCCCACCTCCACCCACAGCTGCCCCACCTCCCCCACCTCCACCCACAGCTGCCCCACCTCCCTTGCTGCAGTCCAGAGACATTACAGTGATTCTGTGGTTCTGTTCCAGTCCCTCAGCCGGCTGTCCTGTGCCTACAAGAAGGAGAACCAGACCAAGATGGTGGTGTGTGACCTGGGGAACCCCATGAAGGGCGGAGCTAAGGTCAGTGATCACTAAGGAGACCCACACTTAGATCCTGAACCACAAACTCAGCTGTCCTGACTGTGCTCTACCTGTTGGATCCTAACGTGATGCTGCCTCCTGATTGGTGTGTGCTGTCTCTTTCTGTGCTGTGATTGGCCAGGTGCTGGCAGAGCTGCGGTTCAGTGTTCACCAGCTGTCAGAGGAGGACGCCTCAGTGAAGTTTGATCTGCAGATCGTCAGGTACGTCCTGTCTGCATCCACAACACTCAAACCTGAACACAGACACTGATCCTGGATCTGATTCGCTCTTAAGATGACTTCAGCTGATGAGAGACTGTCAGCACCTGTTATTGTATGTGTCATGCTTTGCTAGTCACTACCAGTTACATGCTAATCTAACAACATCAACTAAAGATGCTAACTACAGTTAGCACTATGATGATGATGATGATGTTTGGTTCCTGGAGCCTGTTTAATATGTTAGACTAACTGTTGTCCACACAGCACAACGTGTTCATATAGATACACACAGACCTGGGTTAGTTATTGATCAGCATGAACCCCGATCAATCAGCTAAATCAGTGTTTTAGTACTGAAAACCAGTTCAGATGTTCAACCATTCAGAGATGTTCCAGCTGTTACTGCTAACAGCTACAGGAAGTCATCAGTCCTGTGGCTGCTCCTAGCATAGCTCCTTAAAACGAGTCTCATGATGATTCTCGTGTTGATGTCATCGTGTTTAACCCTCTGAGGTCTGTGGATGTTTATATCTGTGATAAACTACATTTATGTTTTACTCTGTGGGATTTTATAATTAGAAATATTTGATTTATTTCTAACATCTGGTGAAAATAGAGACAGACAACACAAAAAAACATATTACAAAACGTTATTTTAGACGTTTATTCTCCATTTATCTTCTATTTTATTCTAATATTCCGTCAGCCTCAGACTTTAGAACCTTTAAGAACCAAAACCACCGGTCCACAGGAGGACTGGGGTTCCACAGAGTTCTGGAGGATCTGGATCAGATTGTCTCTTTCCACGTTGCTCTGGGACTTAAATGTTGATATAAAATACTTCTATATGATGTTATATATATAAACCTGAAGGAAATGACCTTTTAATGTTGTTGTTGTCCAGTTTTGACCAGTTTTACTCTCCGTTTCTTTTGTTCAGATACTCGACGCCTTTTCCTCACTATCTGTTATTTTATGCACAAACACACGTCAACCAGAATGAGGAAGTGACCCTGTTCTGGGGAAACCCTTGAGGAAGACAATTCGTGCCGTTCCCAAATTTCAAAATGGCCCTTTGTTTACTTCATATTTTTTGCCCTTCACTGGCTTGAAATCAGAATCATTCTCTGTATTCCTCTGTGCTACAAATATGACTGTTATATCAGGCTGTAGAATAACATTCATCCTACTAAATGAAAATATCCTGGTTACTTTCAAAATTCTTTACATGCCTTGAGAAGGAAAATACTGAGTGAGAGTAAATAATAAATAATATTATATTTTATATTATTTTTTCAGCTCCAACCAGTTCAACAACACCAGTCCTCGAGTCTCCAGTATCACCAAACTGGCTGTCCTGGCTAAAGTCTCCATCAGAGGGTGACACACACACACACTCACAGTCACACACACACACTCACAGTCACACACACACTCACAGTCACACACACTCACACACTCACACACACTCACACTCACACACTCACAGTCACACACACACTCACAGTCACACACACTCACACACTCACACACACAGTCACACACACACACTCACACTCACACACTCACAGTCACACACACACACTCACAGTCACACACACACACTCACACACACAGTCACACACACACACTCACAGTCACACACACACACTCACAGTCACACACACACTCACACACACTCACACTCACACACACACACTCACACACTCACACACACAGTCACACACACACACACTCACACTCACACACTCACAGTCAAACACACACTCACAGTCACACACACACTCACAGTCACACACACACACTCACACTCACACACTCACAGTCACACACACACACTCACAGTCACACACACACTCACACTCACACACTCACAGTCACACACACACACTCACAGTCACACACACACTCACACTCACACACACACACTCACACACTCACACACACAGTCACACACAGTCACACACACACACTCACACACTCACAGTCACACACGCACACTCACAGTCACACACTCACACACACAGTCACACACACACACTCACACTCACACACTCACAGTCACACACACACACTCACAGTCACACACACACACTCACACACTCACACACACAGTCACACACAGTCACACACTCACAGTCACACACACACACTCACAGTCACACACAGTCACACACTCACACTCACACACACTCACACACAGTCACACACAGTCACACTCACACACAGTCACACACACACACTCACAGTCACACACACACACTCACACACTCACACACACAGTCACACACAGTCACACACACACACTCACAGTCACACACACACACTCACAGTCACACACAGTCACACACACTCACACTCACACTCACACACAGTCACACACAGTCACACTCACACACACAGTCACACTCACACACACAGTCACACACAGTCACACACTCACACACAGTCACACACAGTCACACTCACACACACAGTCACACTCACACACACAGTCACACTCACACACACAGTCACACACAGTCACACACTCACACACTCACACTCACACACACTCACACTCACACACACTCACACACACACTCACACTCACACACTCACAGTCACACACACTCACAGTCACACACACTCACACACTCACACACACAGTCACACACACTCACACACACACACTTTAACTGTATATGTGTCAGATGTTTGTGAGCTTGGTGAATGTAAACATAAATAAGCTGATGAAGCTGCTGATGACACAGATCAACTCACCAGATGACTGTGGTCCCCTTCAATCTCTCTGTCAATGTATTGATTTGATCAATGCATTGATCAGATCAGCTAAATAAAGAGAAAGCTGAAATAATCTTATGTGTGAAGAGAGAAGTAGGATTTTTGATCATCTGAACACAAACAGACTTAAAGCTGAGGACACTGTCAGAAATGTTGGAGTCTTAATTGACAGTGATCTCAGCTTTTCATCATAGCTAAACTCAAAGGGTTAACCTGAGACCATCAAACAGCTTCAGCTGCTGCAAAATGCAGCTGCTAGAGAAAAACAAAAAGCAGGGATGCAGTCCTGAGTCTGGATCCCAGTCAGTCATAGAATGGACTTTAAGGTTTGTTCTTTTGGAGGAAGATGTCTGACTGGAAACACTGTGGGTTTAATGACAGACTGGGACCAAACCAGTAGAACAGAGAGTTTACCGAAAACAAATGAGCCTAAATGGTCCCTGAGCAGTTAAGCTGGGACCCGATCAATGAGGTCTGGTTTATTGATTCATTATCTTTTCTTTTGTTTATATGTATTGATTGATTATCTGTTCATCATTAAAAACATCCATGACGTCATAAAACCTGTGTGTGTCATCAGGACGTCGTCTCCTGGACAGGTGCTGCTTCCCATCGCTAACTGGAAACCCAAAGAGCCCCCGTTGGTCGGAGATGACATCGGACCCCAGATAGTTCATGTCTACGAGGTACACACACACAGACACACACATCCTGTACGTACACAGTGTTTATAACGGGAGGAACGAGGCTCAGGTGTTTTAGATCCTGTTAAAGCTAAATCAGAGACACTAGGAGACCAGTAGGGGTTGAGCTCATTGTTGTTGGGACCAGTAACGAGTCAGTGGTCCGTCCTCTCAGCTCCTGAACAACGGGCCCAGTACCTTCAGTAAGGCGGCGCTGGAGGTGGAGTGGCCATACCAGTTCAGAAACGGCTCGCTGCTCTACATCACCAGCTACGAGACGGAGGGACCGATCAACTGCACCACCGACATGGAGATCAACCCACTTAACGTCTCTGTGAGACCACGCCCACACAGCTAACGATGACGTCATCAATGTTGTTAATGTTGTAACGAAAACGAGACAACACAAACATTTAAACCATTTAATGTTACAGAGGAGTACTGATGTAATGCTTTAGTTACAGTACTGATGTAATGCTTTAGTTACAGTACTGATGTAATGCTTTAGTTACAGTACTGATGTAATGCTTTAGTTACAGAGTACTGATGTAATGCTTTAGTTACAGTACTGATGTAATGCTTTAGTTACAGAGTACTGATGTAATGCTTTAGTTACAGTACTGATGTAATGCTTTAGTTACAGTACTGATGTAATGCTTTAGTTACAGAGTACTGATGTAAGTCTGTGTGTTAGAACCCGTTGTCGTTGGCGAAGAACAACAGCGGGGTTCCACCCAGAGAACGAGAGACGGAGGGACGAAATAGAAACCATATCCGTAAGAGAGACCTGGAGACAAGAGACACACAGAGCGACCTGCAGACACTGGTACAAACGCACACACACACACACACACACACACACAAAGACACACACACACACACACACACAGACACACACACAGACACACACACACACACAAAGACACACACACACACACACACACACACAAAGACACACACACACACACACACACAGACACACACACACACAAAGACACACACACACACACACACACAGACACACACACACACAAAGACACACACACACACACACACACACAAAGACACACACACACACACAGACACACACACACACACACACACACACAAACACACACACACACACACACAAAGACACACACACACACACACACACACACAGACACACACACACACACACAGACACACACACACACACACAGACACACACACACACACACAGACACACACACACACACACACAGACACACACACACACACACACACAGACACACACACACACACACACAGACACACACACACACACAAAGACACACACACACACACACACACACAAAGACACACACACACACACACACACACAGACACACACACACACACAAAGACACACACACACACACACACACACACACACACACACACACACACACACACAAAGACACACACACACACACACACACACACACACACACACACACACACAGACACACACACAAAGACACACACACACACACACACACACACACACACACACACACACACACACACACACAAAGACACACACACAAAGACACACACACACACACACACAGACACACACACACACAGACACGTATCAATACTGTAGATTGATCAGTCACATGATCACCAAACACATGAAACTCATTCATCCTGATGTTTTATGATTAACATCCTGCTCACAGCACTAAGTACACAGGTACACAAGTATACAGGTACACAAGTACACAGGTACTCAAGTACACAGGTACTCAAGTACTCAGGTACACAGGTACACAAGTACTCAGGTACACAGGTACACAAGTACTCAGGTACTCAGGTACACAAGTACTCAGGTACACAGGTACACAAGTACTCAGGTACACAGGTACACAGGTACACAGGTACACAAGTACTCAGGTACACAAGTACTCAGGTACACAAGTACTCAGGTACACAGGTACACAAGTACTCAGGTACACAGGTACACAAGTACTCAGGTACACAGGTACACAAGTACTCAGGTACACAGGTACACAGGTACTCAGGTACACAGGTACACAGGTACACAAAGTACTCAGGTACACAGGTACACAAGTACACAGGTACACAGGTACACAGGTACACAAGTACTCAGGTACACAAGTACTCAGGTACACAGGTACACAAGTACTCAGGTACACAGGTACACAAGTACTCAGGTACACAGGTACACAAGTACTCAGGTACACAGGTACACAAAGTACTCAGGTACACAGGTACACAAGTACTCAGGTACACAAGTACACAGGTACTCAGGTACTCAGGTACACAGGTACACAAAGTACTCAGGTACACAGGTACACAGGTACACAAGTACACAGGTACTCAGGTACACAAGTACACAGGTACTCAGGTACACAAGTACACAGGTACTCAGGTACACAAGTACACAGGTACACAGGTACACAAGTACTCAGGTACACAGGTACACAGGTACACAAGTACACAGGTACACAGGTACACAAGTACACAGGTACACAGGTACACAAGTACACAGGTACACAGGTACACAAGTACACAGGTACTCAGGTACACAAGTACACAGGTACACAGGTACACAGGTACACAAGTACTCAGGTACACAGGTACACAGGTACACAAGTACACAGGTACACAGGTACACAAGTACACAGGTACACAGGTACTCAGGTACACAAGTACACAGGTACTCAGGTACACAAGTACACAGGTACACAGGTACACAAGTACACAGGTACACAGGTACACAAGTACACAGGTACACAGGTACACAAGTACATGGATTGATTGATGGATATAATTTACACCTTAAATAATTTTCTATGTTTAATGAAACGGGATCCTGAGGATTTCATGTTGCTTAGAGCTGATTGGTGCATCAGCAACAGACTATTCTGACATACTGATGACATCATAATGTGTGTAGGACTGCACCACAGCAGAATGTCTGCGGCTGAGATGTCAGGTGGGTCGTCTGGAGAGGAGGAAGAACGCCATCCTCTTCATCTACTCCAGACTGGATGTCAACAACTTCCTCAGGGTATGCACACACACACACAGACACACACACACACACACACACACACACACACACACACACAGACACACACACACACACACACACACACACACACACACAGACACACACACACACACACACACACACACACACACACACACACACACACACACAGACACACACACACAGACACACACACACACACACACACACACACACACACACACAGACACACACACACACACACACACACACACAGACACACACACACACACACAGACACACACACACACACACACACAGACACACACACACACACACAGACACACAGACACACACACACACACACACACACACACAGACACACAGACACACACACACACACACAGACACACACAGACACACACACACACACACACACACACACACACACACACACACAGACACACAGACACACACACACACACAGACACACACACACAGACACACACACACACACAGACACACAGACACACACACACACACAGACACACAGACACACACAGACACACACACACACACACACACACACACAGACACACAGACACACACACACACACACACACACACACACACACACACACAGACACACACACACACACACACACACGTGTCCCCGGTTGGGTTCCACTGATGGTCGTTTCTCTTTCTTTCAGACTGAGAACCAGAACCGGTCCTATGTGGTTCGATCTACAGCCTCCTTCAGCGTCATCGAGATGCCGTACAAGAACCTGGTGTTTGAGCTGCCGTCCAACAGTACAACTGTAAGACACACAGGAAGACACACAGGAAGACACACAGCATCACACACAGGAAGACACACAGGAAGACACACAGCATCACACACAGGAAGACACACAGGAAGACACAGGAAGACACAGGAAGACACACAGGAAGACACACAGGAAGACACACAGGAAGACACAGGAAGACACACAGCATCACACACAGGAAGACACAGGAAGACACACAGGAAGACACACAGGAAGACACACAGGAAGACACACAGGAAGACACACAGCATCTCACACACAGGAAGACACACAGCATCACACACAGGAAGACACACAGCATCACACACAGGAAAACACACAGGAAGACACACAGGAAGACACACAGGAAGACACACAGCATCACACACAGGAAGACACACAGGAAGACACACAGCATCACACACAGGAAGACACACAGCATCACACACAGGAAGACACACAGGAAGACACACAGGAAGACACACAGCATCACACACAGGAAGACACACAGGAAGACACACAGCATCACACACAGGAAGACACACAGGAAGACACACAGGAAGACACACAGGAAGACACACAGCATCACACACAGGAAGACACACAGCATCACACACAGGAAGACACACAGCATGACACACAGGAAGAAACACAGGAAGACACACAGGAAGACACACAGCATGACACACAGGAAGACACACAGGAAGACACACAGGAAGACACACAGGAAGACACACAGGAAGACACACAGGAAGACACACAGCATGACACACAGGAAGAAACACAGGAAGACACACAGGAAGACACACAGCATCACACACAGGAAGACACACAGGAAGACACACAGCATCACACACAGGAAGACACACAGGATCACACACAGGAAGACACACAGCATCACACACAGGAAGACACACAGCATCACACACAGGAAGACACACAGGAAGACACACAGCATCACACACAGGAAGACACACAGGATCACAACTACAGGCTCATGGGTGTGTTTGTTTTAATCTCCAGCGTTGCTCCAGAAAAAGCCTCTTCTGATATTTGTCATATGTATATTTGTTGTTGTTTGTTGTTGTTTGTTACTGTGAGACAGTAGAGACGACGTTGGCGTATGTCTGTGATCCTTCCTGGAGAGTCCATCATGGAACCTGGTAGAAATCATTAGTTCTGAGTTAAAGCTGGACATGATGGACTGATGAAGAATCAGCGTTTTGTTTATTAAAACCTGATCCCTTCTGGCCGTGTGAGAGATGAACCCTATCAGCCTTTACTGAATACGTGTGAGAGATGAACCCTATCAGCCTTTACTGAATACGTCTGTTTCTAGAGTTAAACATCCGACACCTGGACTCAGTTTTAATGGTTCGATATTTACATCAATGAAAACATGATGATGAGTCATTAGCAGGTTTTTCTGATGATGTTTGATTCGTTTTCAAACCATTGACAACAACAGGATACGACCGTAATTGGTGAATTACACTCAGCATTCAAATGGTAACAGCCCATAATAAAATCTACCTGTTCCAACATCACTGTCTGCCGATTGAAGAACTCGGCTGCATCACATGACCAAAAGGATGACATCACCTGAACGCCTCCTGTTAGTGGTCAGTTCCACAGAGGAACAGATGCAATAGACATGTAGATTTAATGATAGGAGATATGACATCACACAGACTGTACATCCTTTCCTGTTCAGGGACGATCAGTGATCAATGAGTGTGATCAGGTCTTGGTGTTTCCAGGTGAGTGTGTCGGTGGTCTGGGTGGCAGAGCCCCCTCAGTCGGTACCAGGATGGGTCGTGGCTCTGGCTGTGCTGGCAGGTCTGCTGCTGCTGGCGCTGCTCATCTTCATCATGTACAAGGTGAGAAACACATCAGTGTGTCTCAGCAGTAGTACTAGTAGTAGTAGTAGTACTAGTAGTAGTATTCAATTCAATTCAATTCAATTTATTTATATAGTGCCAAATCACAACAAAGTTATATCAAGGCACTTTACAAAAAGAGCAGGTCTAGACCGACTCTTCATTATGGAGAGACCCAACAATCCACCATGAGCAAGCCCTCGGTGACAGTGGCGCCGAAAACATCGAGCAGTCCTATGCTATTGAATTTTACACTTACGAAGTCAACGTTACCTGAGCTACAACTTGTTAAAACATCACATAGTCCTGATCCTGAAAGAGTTTTCTCTTGTGAATATTTAAGAGAAATGTATTGAAATACCACCGTTTTAGAGTAGACGCCACAAAGTACTTCACAGTTCAAAAAGATAATTAAGTGGACATTTTTCATCTGAAAACAAACGGTTTGAAGCGCATGCTAAGCTTAGCAGCCAAAAAGAATTATGTTAGAAAAACCGACCTGATATGATGACAACATGATATCTACAGCTACTGACTTCTTCTTCTCTTGCTCTTCAGTTGGGTTTCTTTAAGCGTATCCGCCCCCCCCAGGAGGACTGCACTGAGAAGGAGCAGCTGCAGCCGGAGGAGAACGGTAACACTGATGCCTAGAGGTCAGACTGAGGAGCGCCCCCTTCAGTTTGAACATTCAGGGTAAAATCATAGAGTTTCACTGTTTCGGGTAGAGGTACTGGTTTGTTGTCAGGTGTTGGTGCCAAAAGAGGAGCTCCAGTTGATCAGACTGGTCAGACTGGTTATAGATGAAATCCTCCCAGAATCCTTATTTTAAATTAAAGCAATAGTTCAACATTTGTTTATTGTCAGAGAGTAAGAAATTAAGATAAATATGAGGCTACAGCCGATTAGCTGAGCATAAAGACTGTAAACAGAGGGAAACTACTAGCTCAGCTCAGTCCAAAGCTAACAAAATCCACCTTCCAGCAGCTTTAAAGCTCATTGATTGTTGAGCTAACAAAATAGAGTTGCTGGATTTTTGGACAGCCAGTCAAATGTTGGACTACTCCTTTAACCTAATGACCATGAATGCCTCATGGCTCATAGCCTTGGTGATCTAATCATGAAATGAGAAAATATTCATTTTTGTGTCTATGTGAGGCGCTTGTCTGAACCAGATCCTGTCGCCAGATATTTGATTTGCACACTTTTGTCCAAACCCAAAATGATTAGAGAATGTTGGTGATCATTCAACAGGAAGTCCAGAACTGCTGATACATTTTTCAACCTAAAATGAATGACAGAACAATGAAGTTCTGCCTGTTCAGGTCTGTCTGGTGGACTTCTTTAAGATCTGATCTGATCTAATGCTTCTCTGTTAGCTGTAATGCTAACTCGTCTCTTCATGAAAAACTAATAACAATAAAAACAAACAGCGGTTGAAAAATCTCATATCAATTGAACAAGAAAAGACAAGTAAAATAACACGAGAATTACACGTATTTTTATTTATTGAAAATATTACATAACATAAAAAACAATGGAGATAAAATTGTTGAAATGAGGTGACAAACCAGAGGATTGTGGGTATGTGAGGCCATTCCTCATGCTTTTTAAAATACATAAATACTGTTGGAATAAGAAGTGGCTGATGGTGCGTTCGGGTGTCTATGTTTGGATGATATGTGATTATGAGGTGTGACAGTAATATATTTGCCCTGATATTTTCTTCTTCGTCTTCCTGCGTGGTGCGTTTGGGGAAGCTGCTCTGCTTTGGGACGCTGGGAGGTGTTTTCACTATTTTATGATGTTGTATATTTTTGATGATAAAAATGTGTCCACTTCATTTCAACACAATCAAGAAATGCATTTTTTTGTTCATATAACAATGTTGGTTTGGAAAATCAATGCAAGTGATGAGTTTATTATTCAATTAGTAAAATTGGCTGTTTGCTAAACCCCTCCCCCGAATCGAGATGTCCAATCAAAGCTAGGCATGAATGGTCAAGTGTATTGGATAAAATAATGGGTTTTTCTGCTCTATCTCATTAGCATGTCTGGCTAGCTAACTACCAACAGTGTAACTGAGCCAAGGCTAAGAGTTAGCATATGTGATTATAGATGAAATAAAGCCCTTTTAATGACTAGAACATCCAACTCACTCATGGAGCTATTGTTAGATTAATTAGCCATCTAGCTACAGCTGACAAATTTTGGCTAGAAATTAATCTTTCGTCATCATAAGTCACACAAATTTCTAAAACCTTTAATGGTAAATCTGGCGTTATCTTGTCAAACTGTACGTGTGCCATATAAGAACATATCGATTGACAGGCATAGCAAGGTGGGGGTGGGGCTTAGTGAATTGCCAGTTAGTTATGGTTATAATTTTCCTGCCCTGCACTGAGGCTTCTTTGTACTTCACTCATGATTTTTTTTTTAAATACTATTGTTTTGTCCTCAGATTTGAATGGTAGCTTTGCTAACACGACGTAGCCTTAAAGTAGGCCGCTACTCCATGTTTGTTTGTGTTAGTGTGAATATTAAAAAAACTTAACTAAAACTTTGCAACAGTATGACTTTACCCATATTGGGTTTGCTTCCTGAATTAATGTTTAAGGTTGATGATTTTAAAAATATATTGGTATTAACAATCACAATTAAATAGCCTAGGAACAAACACCTATGTTTTTCTTTCATTTTCACTGTTTTCCTGTTTATTTGAATATCCTCCACTGGCGCTATTATCCTGGTTGTGTCACAGAATTAGTACTAAGAGTTCCTAATTCTTCAAAAAAGTTATTTTTTAACTGCGAAAACGCTCCTGTAGCTCATCGTGCTAACATGCTACAGGAGTTGTTTTGGGAAACACAATTTAACACATATCTGTTTAAATATGAAACTAACAGCCAGTTAGCTTAGCTTAGAATACAGACGGGCAACAACTAGCTTTGTCTATTTCTAAAGTTAACTAAGTCCTCCTACAAACGCATCTAAAGCTAACAGATTAACATGTTGTGTCTATTAGCTCAATTTAATGACCTAATAATATAATGACCAAGAAGCTTTATCAGTTTAAGCTAACATTAGCAGCTTTGTCCTGATCTTTATTTGATTTTACACTCCCACAATTTCAGCTAACGTTATCTGAGCTAATCATCAGCTATCAGCGTCAAATATCATTTTGTCTTTATGCTAAACTAAGCTAATTATGTGCTGGATTTAGCTTCAATCTTCTCACTGGAAAGTGAATAATTGTGTTCCACAAAATGTCAAACTAATACTTAAAACTTGATTTGAAATCAAACTATTTCTTTATAGCAGTAAATATTCATGACCAAATAAAAAGCAGTAACTGTTAACAGTTTTATTCTCACACTTACATCAGGACTGTGTGGCTGAGATTTAGTCAGATTTGATTCATTCTGACTTCTTATTGGTCCGTTTTTAAACAGAAACATGAATGAGGTGTGATAATGGTACAAATGTACCGATGACAGAACGACTGCACTGTTAAAACTGGTTTCAGCAGGACCGACGTCAACTCACTGTGAACCACTTCAACATTTTATTCATGGTCTCTGCTCACATTTAAACAGTGAATCAAAAGGACTACAGCAGAATCATTTTTAATAAAAAAACAGGTGGAAATAAAAATGGTGGGGACTGAGGAGTGATTTGAAGTCTGTCCTGCTGCTTCTGTTTGAACTGTTTTATATTTAATATCATTGTCTTTCTGCCATGAGAAAATATTTTTGATGTATGTATTCTTTCACCTAGAGAATAAAAATGATGTCATAAGCAGATGATGTCACCTCTGAGATGAAATAAACGACCCGTTTCACGTTTTATTCAGTGTTTTGTCCTTTTTGACCAGATGGAGAATTTCTCATCTGAAAGTCTGAACATAAAACTGCGACAGGAGTTGGACATAAAAATATCTGTGTAACGTTAATTCTCTTCATTTTCGACCACAATGAAAGCAGCAGCTGTTCATGAATGAAGAAACAAAGAAACTGAAGTTCCTCAAACGGCCATTAGTGGAGAGTCAGAGTCCACAAAGACCTCATGTTTGACTTTAAGAAACGTGTTTACAGAAAGTGTTTCTTCTTCACGGCTTCTGCTCTACGACGGTTATGAACTGTAGTAACGTTAGCCTGTTAGCCTACTACTAGCTAGCAGCTAGTTAACCCTAATTTAACAGGTGAAATCACTGTGAGTGGGATTAAAGGTGGGACATTGAGCCCCGCCCTGTTCTGCCTTCAGGTAAAAAAAGCATTGTGTTAGATTTCTGTTGTATTGATCTATTTAAACTGTTATTGTTATTAACAGCTGATCAATAGACTTTACCAATAATCCTGATCTATGATGGGGTTAAAAACAGACAGAAAACCCTTTCACACAAATCTGTTTATTGTGTTTAACCCAGAATCATCATCTTCATCTTCATCTGTCATCTAGGACAATAATCACATTCTGCTTCTCTCTGATTGGTCAGTGTGTCAGCAGGAAGCTGAGGTCACTTCCTGGCTCGTATTCCACTCTGGGCTGTCCCCTGAAACACACAAAACAATAAAACACATGGTGCTTACTGGTCTTGCTGGTGTGTTTCCAGGTAGTGGACTCAGTGTTACCGGGTGAAGAGTCTGGCCTTGGTGGTTCCCAGGAGTGTTGCTTGGTTCCCCTCCACCAGCAGCATGGAGCCCTCCCTCAGACCCTAACAGTCACACAAACATAAATCCTCCAATAATCAAAGACGTTAAGCTACGGTGGCTGCTAAGGTTCATTTAGCATGATTAATGCTAATACAGTCGTGTCTCACCAGGACACATGGAGTATCTGCTTCTTCATGGTACTGAGTGATCCTCTGCTCCCTGGTCTCCTGAACCACAGCATAGAGACAGGATGTCAACCACTAGTAATCAATAGATCAAACGACCCGATCAGAATCACCAATCCCTACAGAACCAATAACCAATAGATCAATCAACCCGATCAGAATCACCAATCCCTACAGAACCAATAACCAATAGATCAATCAACCCGATCAGAATCACCAATCCCGACAGAACCAATAACCAATAGATCAATCAACCCGATCAGAATCACCAATCCCGACAGAACCAATAACCAATAGATCAATCGATCCGATCAGAATCACCAATCCCTACAGAACCAATAACCAATAGATCAATCAACCCGATCAGAATCACCAATCCCTACAGAACCAATAATCAATAGATCAATCGATCCGATCAGAATCACCAATCCCTACAGAACCAATAATCAATAGATCAATCAACCCGATCAGAATCACCAATCCCTACAGTATCAGAAGTACTCAGATCCGTTACAGAAGTAAAAGTATCAATACAACTATGTACAAATACTTCAGCAGTCAAAGTCCTCTTAAAAGTACTGAAGTATTCTGTAGTTAAAGTACCAGCTGTCACTACTTTAATGTTACCATTGTTTTCTGTAACCTGTTACTATGTACAAGTACCTGGAAAGAATACTACAGTAAATGTACTCAGTTACTTTCCAGCAGTAAGTATTTATTTTGTTTTGTGTGAGACTGAACTGTGAATCATTTATCAATACAAACTATTGATCGAGGTCATTTAAGTACACGCCCAGCAGTCACCTGACGACAGGTGTGTGATGCGGCAGGTAATCAATCAGGTCCAATCAACTTGGGTCAGGGTTAAATCATTGATCAGACGTCAGTGTTTTAATATAAAGTTCAGTATCTGGAGGTTCTGGACTGACCCCCATGTGGCGGCTGCTGGGGTCGGGGTCCAGGTAGTGGGGGTTGATGTTGAAGGGGACGAGGCCGATGGCGCTGAAGGACGGAGGGCAGACGATGGGCATGTCGTTGGTGGTGCTGATGCTGATGGTGGCCACGTTGGTACCAGCACTGGAGCCCATGTAGGGGACACCGTCCTGGGAGGGAGGGGGTGGAAGGAGGGGAGGGGGAGGCTGATTAAGTCTCCCTTCATTTATTTTCCTAATGATTGAAACCTGCGATCAATGAAATGATGTATTGATCAGGCTCTGGTGTGTGAGTGATGTATTGATTGTGTGTCACCTCCAACACCCTCCTCCTGATC
Source organism: Chaunax sp. Z400 (assembly GCA_037577475.1). Classification (NCBI taxonomy): domain Eukaryota; kingdom Metazoa; phylum Chordata; class Actinopteri; order Lophiiformes; family Chaunacidae; genus Chaunax; species Chaunax sp. Z400. Next base: position 630,009 of record CM075196.1, on the reverse strand, counting down.
TCTGACACCAGCTGGTTGTCATAGAGACTCTTCAGCAGCCGGAAAGTATTTCCTCCTCCTGAAAAACATCCAGACTTCCTGTTACTGTTATCATGTATTAATGATCATTAATGTTTATTGATTTATTCTGATTCATAAGGATGTGTGTGTATAGGACCACAAAAAGGTCATATTATGACTATTGTAATAATATAACTTTAGAAGAAGAAACTTTATTTGTCACATCTGCCTTTGACCCCTCCCTGAGGAGCAGTGGGCGGTCCTTACGGCGCCCGGGGAGCAGATTGGGTTCAGTATCTTGCTCAATGATACTTCGACATGTGGACTGGGGGGAACTGGAGATCGAACCAACAACCTTCTGATAAGTGGACAAGCACTCTCACCCCTTAGGCCACAGTTATTGTAATTATATAACTTTATTATCATGTATTATTACTTCTGTTTCTGTAATAGGAGGAAAAAGAAGGGAGGATGAAGTAAAGAAGACAGAAGAGGGAATAAAACAGGTAATGTTATCAGGTTGAACATGTTGGGATTTGAACCGTCAACCTCAACATCCCAGCTGCCTGGCTCTGAGGTTCCTCACCAATAAAGATGGCCTCAGCCTTCCGGATGGCGTCCACGGGGTCCGGGGCCTCGTGGATCCCGTCCACCTCGTAACCTGCAGGGACAAACGCACACATGAAGGACGCACTAACAAGACTCCAGAGAAGAAGTCCAGCATGAAGTGTTGGAGGGTTTGGGGTCACCAGGACGGACCCAGAGTCTTGAACTTGTCCCTGGCAGTCTTGGTGTAGGAGTCTCTGTCATGGAGAGCATATGGGATGAATAGAACCCTCCTCACATCCCTGAGACAGAAAAAAACACTTTACATCAGAGTGGAGACGAGTCATTTAGGGCGTGTCAGACTCCCTTCTGGTTAAACATGGACCATCTGGAACCAAAGTGAGACAACACACAAAAGGGTGTGTTTTAACATGAATTCAACCAATCAGAGTTCCCCTCCATCCCCTTTAAAAGCAGGTGTGTCTCACCTGGACCACTGCTATTTAACCAGTGTCACTGTTCTTACTGAGAGGTAGTATCTGGTCTGACCTGGGTCTAGGACCAAAGACTAATGGAACCACGTAGTATCTGGTCTGACCTGGGTATAGGGGCCAAAGACTAATGGAACCACGTAGTATCTGGTCTGACCTGGGTCTAGGGGCCAAAGACTAATGGAACCATGTAGTATCTGGTCTGACCTGGGTCTAGGGGCCAAAGACTAATGGAACCATGTAGTATCTGGTCTGACCTGGGTATAGGGGCCAAAGACTAATGGAACCACGTAGTATCTGGTCTGACCTGGGTCTAGGGGCCAAAGACTAATGGAACCATGTAGTATCTGGTCTGACCTGGGTCTAGGGGCCAAAGACTAATGGAACCATGTAGTATCTGGTCTGACCTGGGTCTAGGGGCCAAAGACTAATGGAACCACGTAGTATCTGGTCTGACCTGGGTCTAGGACCAAAGACTAATGGAACCACGTAGTATCTGGTCTGACCTGGTTATAGGGGCCAAAGACTAATGGAACCATGTAGTATCTGGTCTGACCTGGGTCTAGGGACCAAAGACTAATGGAACCACGTAGTATCTGGTTCCCTCTGAAGGTTCCTCAGGATATCTGGAGCTCAGAGTCTCACAGTTTTATCTGTAAACCAATGATTAGAGGTTTTGGGACTGAAACCATCTCAACCTGTTGTCAGACTTTAAATGGGTAAGAAGCCCGGCTCGCTGGCTTGGAGCTGGGCGTGGCTCAAAATGAATCAGCCAATCAGAACATGTTCCATGTCTGGATGTGTTCCTTAAAGTGACATCATCAGACCAGACACTTTGTGCAGAGCTGCATTCTGAATCCTTCAACCTGTTTTTATCAGATACTGATCAGATAAATCTGATGAATCAGTGAAATCAGAGGAAAATGATAAAAAATATTGGTTTGGTCTGAAATGTTAATAATAACCTGATGTCTTAGAAAAGACTCAATGTCAACACTTTTATTAAACTGGACTAAAAACAGGATCATGTGACTAAACATGATAAAACTGATGAGGTCACGTGACTGCATGACAGGTTTCATCAGCTGACGGTCATTTTTCGCTGTTCTGTGCGTCTTTTTGCGGAAGACATTCTGATCACGTGATGTCGACCTGCTGCCTGCTGGACTCACAGAGACGTGTGTCATCTGGAAACCTTTAGTCTGAGGGTTTCTGAACGGGGTCGCGCCTGCTGGTCTGACGAATCGGCTCGGTTCTAAACTCACCTCCCAAAGAAGCGGCACACGTCCCGCTCACAGTGGTCCAGGTAGCCGCTGCCGTGCAGGGTGGAGTTGGACACCAGCAGGAGTCTCCTCTTCATGGCGGAGCTCATTCACACTGAAGACGGGCTGAGGAGGAGTCCAGGTCCGGAGTCCAGGTCCAGAGTCCGGCTGAGATCCCGCTGTAAACACTGATAAGAGCTAAAACCCTCCTGCTGACGTCACTCTGAGCACCATTACCGTTACCGTGAGTTCAACACGTCACCAGACTCTGTCCACACACTTTGACTTTTAACGTCACCAAAATAAAGTTGAAATAGCCCGTCTACACAACAGCTGGGCCCAATCCAAATGTCCACCCTCCGGACTGTGGACTGAGCCCTCACGGACCTCAATCGTACGTACCGTGACGTGTTCAACGTCATCGCGTCAAGTCTGCGAGGGGGAGAGCCTGAGGGCATAAATAAAGTCTGTCAGCGTCTCAAGTCTGTTTCACTCGTTTCCGTGGAAATGTCTGTAAATAAGCCCCAGACTATGGCTAAATAATCGGGTATTTCTTACATTGGAAGACCTTCTTCTGTCGTTTGTCCGCCATTTTTCATATACTGTATATCCTATATTGGCATTACACTGCACAGCTTTTATAGGCTATCGCTTAAGGACTACAACGATAAAATGCATTTTGCTTACCTCTATGGCCTGTACTTTTACACATTTCTGTGTCATGATGTGGTTGAATATAATTTCTGGCCTACATGATTCAAGCAATGTTATAATAGAGTAATTGTTTTACACATTCAAAATAAATTATTTTAGTTTTTTTGTTCGGCAAGTGGAAAACCTACGTCCGTATTGCAATGAATTGTGGGTAATTAAATCAGTGAAGTCCGGTGAAGTCCGCACCCCAAGCGGACTCTCTTGAAGTCAGCAGAAAGTCCGCTTGAGGCCTTGTGGACTGGATGACTTGTATATTTAGACCTCAGCACTCGCAGACTTCCCGGAAACGCGCCCGCAAAGTCCGCAAGTCTGCAAGTGCGGTGAAGTTCGGACATTTGGAGTGGGCAAAGGTCTCGTGTTTAAATGATGTCTCCGCTTCGTCACTAGCGGAAATAACAGCGTAACATCCTTCACAAATCTTTCAGAGTAAGAGCACTATCATAACTTTAAAAGAAATTTAATTTACATTTAATCAACTAATATTCAGATTAAATCAAGTCTTTAATTTCCCATTAAAGCTGCAGCAGGTAACTTTACTCCCAGAGCGTCATCTAGTGCTCCTAATGCCATTTATAAAAATCCACCCAACCACCAATCAGAGCCAGCAGGAGCTTCTAAAGCCCCTCCCCTCAGAGGAGGCTGCTGTGCTTGAGAGTGACAGCACGGTTTGGGTAGGGGGGATTGATTGACGCTCCGTCAGACCCTCCTCCTGGCTCTGATTGGTGGTCTAGATTCAGGTGCTTGTAAATGGCTTCAGGAGCACTAGATGGCGCTATAGGATTGCGATTTTTTCACAGATCATCATGTTCTGCTGTGACAGTTTTAGAAAATATGACAAAAAGTTATTTTTATAAATGTTACCTACTGCAGCTTTAAATCTTATTAACCAATGAAATCCATTTAAATCATAACTGAAGGGTTAACAGAAACAAAATGTACTTTAAATGTAAGGCCTTTAACCAATTAGTCCATCAGCAGAAAATAAATTGGCTCTTTGATAAACTTATTATTTCGATTTTTTTTTGTTCTCTTCTTGATCTATGACAGAAACTGAAAATCTTTCTTTTGATCTGATAGGATTCATCAATAATAGTTTATTAATATTAGTATTAATATTAGTATAATTATTCAATAAACATATAATGGACAAATTAAACTTTATTTATAGAACACCTTCAATAAAATTGACATGCAGTTTAAAATGTGACGGATCAAACAAAAGAAGTTAAAATGGATTGAGAGACTAAAACAAGATAAAACAAACAAATTAATAATAATACAAATAATGAGAATAAAATAGTACATGTAATAAATATTTTTATTAAAATGAAATAAATAATAACCGACAGTAAAATAATGAATAAATAAGTTTAATGGTAAAGCCTTATAATTATTAAACACGACATATTAACGATCAGAACCTCTCAGATGATCATGTTCTAGTGGATTAATGTCTGGAACCAGATGGTCTGACAGGAACCATCCTCACACACAAACAGAACCAGTTCAGACTGCTGGTTCTAACTGGTCTGAGTCACACTGGACCAGTGTACCGTATTTAACCACTAGGTGTCACAGACTCTCGTCAGTCAGTTCAAACCTGGAATCATTAATGATGGATTGTTTCCTCCCATCAGTCAGAATGATGACGCTGTAATGGAAACACAGTTTGTTTTCTATGGCTGATGCTGAACGTGTTCACACTGGTGCTAATTAAAGATCAGGATCAGGTTCATCCTAAGGAGCACAGGTGCAGCTCAGCAGGTTTAACAGGAGGATTAGTGTCCTTCTGAGTCACTGCATTAAATAAGATTCATTCTCGGAACATATGGAAGAATTCTACATTTTATTCAGTTTAGATCCAGAATATTAGAGTAGTGATGAATAATAATAATATTTAAATAGAAGTATTCAACATCATCATCATCTTCAGGCTCCATATGTACAGCATGTCAGTGTGTTTGCTGCTCTAATAGGATTCAGGGTGTTGACCTGGTTTCTGTGCTGTGGAGGTTTGACCTTTGACCTCAGACAGAACCAGCACACCTGTTCTAGATGTAGAACTGGTCTAAGTAGATCAGTGTTTTTATTTGGCGAGTTTGTGTCATATAACATCAGGATAGTTCCTGATTAACGTTTAATGATTATCTTCATTAATCAGTAACAAAACGAAGAGACGATTAGAACGAGCCCAGACCTGCCAACCTGAATCCTGATTGGCTCAGCGACACGTCGGCAGCAGGTTTCTATTTGTTAGTGTTCAGCAGAACAGAGCAGACGACCTATGAAAATAGATTTAAACCTGGTGGATCTGAACCAAACTGCACAAAAAATATGACAGATTTATTTCATTATTCCTGAGAAATGAAAGAAAATGTAAAAAATACTCCATATGTTGAAGAAAGTGAGAAAAAACTGGCTCCGCCCCTTATCTGGAGCTGCACCGAAATCTAATGGGGTCTATTCTGGTCCAAGACTCGTCCTCCCAGTGAGTTTACTGGAAACCTGTTTTAATCTTACCAAACAACAAACAGGTGAAAACAGGACCTGATTGGTGGAGCAAAAAGTGACATCATGAACCTCTCTGGTAACAAAATATCTGACACCATCAGTGATCAGTGAGTCCCTGTCAGCTGTGACTCCAGCAGGAATCCTCATCCTCATGGACTGGTACAACCTCTGGATGATGTCATCCTGTGTGATGATCTCATCCTGTGGTATAATGTCATTTTGTGTGATGTCATCCTTGACTGATGAAATTCTGTATGATGATGTCATCCTGTGGTATGATGTCATTTTGTATGATGATGCCAGGGCTCATCGCCGCTGGTCAGTCTAGACCAGTGACATCATTCTCCTCCCGGCGGTGATGGCGTCCCGTCACCATCAGGCCTCAAACGATTCCTTACTGGTCCGTCTGTCATCGTTCCTCTGGCTGCATCACGTAGATGAATTTATTTGGGTTGACCTTGAAATCCTCATCATACTGCAGGAACTTAAACTTTTCATTTTGACCCTTTAGTGACATCATCATCATCATCAGTCTGACCTGTTTCTCTACACAGTAAAGAGTCCCTGTTGAAGCAGGGCTTGTTAAGGCTTTATTAGCTTCCATGCTACTTTAGAGCACTTCTAGTCAATGACCTCACAGCTGATCAACCAACCACTAAGCTCCCAGAGGCTCAGCACATGATCTACCTGCCACTGTAAACCCGGGGCAGGTCTTAAAGCCTCAGCTCCTCACTCTGTCATGTTGTTAAGGAGTCCAGCCGTCGTCTTCAGTCCACATTCTGGGATGAAACAAGGACAGAAGACGGAGACGTGAAGAGAAGGACGCTTACCTGCACAGGTGAGCACAGATACCAAACACAGCAGCAGTTAGAAAAACTCAAAACTCACTTACTTATGAAACATGTTTATTTCTGTGTTTTTGGTGAGATTTAATTTCGTTTTCTGGAAAAGAGCAGAAAGTCGTGTAAAACTAAGAGAAAGCCGTCCAGTGATCGTCTTGTGGAGAAATACATACATATCCCATGTATGTACTAATGGCCGAGGTCAGCAGATCTACAAACCGTTACCAGAAAGGACGACGCCCACGACGCCACTAAAACCTGAACAATCAGAAAGTCGTCTCCAGACCAAAATCTGTCGTTTATCTGAAACTCATTTCATCAAAGTCCATTTTTGAGATGTCTGGAGGACGACCAGGGACCAACATGATGGACACATGACCTCCTCCAGCCTATCTATGAAGCAGTCCAGTCAGATAAGTGGTGGCATGAAGTCTGTAAGCTGAATGGTGTTAGTTCTCCATTTCACAACGCTCGAATCCTATTGGCCACCCCAATCCTCAGTGAAGGGCGGGACTTAGTTTGAACCAACTGACAAATATTTTGGGTCGCATTGTTTTCTTCTGTATGTGGTCCAGGTCAGGAGCTACAGTTTGCTTTGTGGACTCACAGAATGAAGTATGGAGGGTTGTGTTGTGATTGGTGTGACTATTCATCAGGTCCTGGTGTCAGCAGACCAATCAGGTATTCGATGTCCCTCTCCACAGCAACCCTTTCCAGCTCCTCCTGGAGGATCCTGAGGTGTTCCAGTCTAGATGAGATATAATCCCTCCAGTGAGGTCTAGGTCTAGCCTAACTCGAGGGAGGCCCCAGGAGGATCCTAACCAGATGTTGAACCACCTCAACTGGCTCCTCTGGATGTGAAGGAGCTGTGGTTCTACTCCGTACTTCCTCTAGAAGATGAAAGAACTGGATCTGTCCCTTAATCTGGTTCTACATTCAATGTTAACGGGGTCTTTCCTGACCCATGTCCCATCCTACCAGGTTCAGTGGACATCTGGCCAGTAGGTTTTGTGTACTCTGACAGACCTAAACCAACCACACCCTGCTGGGTGGAGGTAAAATGTCTCTGTGGTGTTTTCTGAAGCTCTGCTGTCCTCAACGTTGTCCTCCAGTTAACGCTGTTAACTGACCCGGTAAAAGAGTTAACACCGTTAACTGACCCGGTAAAAGAGTTAACACCATTAACTGACCCGGTAAAAGAGTTAACGCCCGTTAACTGACCCGGTAAAAGAGTTAACGCCCGTTAACTGACCTGGTAAAAGAGTTAACGCCGTTAACTGACCTGGTAAAAGAGTTAACGCCGTTAACTGACCTGGTAAAAGAGTTAACGCCGTTAACTGACCCGGTAAAAGAGTTAACACCGTTAACTGACCCGGTAAAAGAGTAAACGCAGTTAACTGACCCGGTAAAAGAGTTAACACCGTTAACTGACCCGGTAAAAGAGTTAACACCGTTAACTGACCCGGTAAAAGAGTTAACACCGTTAACTGACCCGATTGACTCTCAACACACTGAAGGATCCTGACTTTATTCAGCTTCCATTCTGATCCTCTTACAGAAAACATGCCGACTGTCAAGAGCAAGAAGAAGAAGACGAAGAAGGAGGTGAACGATGGAGAGGAGCAGAGGGAGGGTAAGAGACAGAGACCTGCTTCTATTCTATTCTATTCTATTCTATTCTATTCTATTCTATTCTGTTGCCTACAGTGGGCCTGGAGGTGGAGATGGAGGAAGGGACCAACAGGAACCCCAGCAGAGACCCTTTGACCCCAGAGCCACAGGATCCAGCACCACAGAAGAAGAAGAAAAAGAAGAGGGTGGCGACTATCGGTAGAATAACTCTAACACTGTTAGAACAGCTGGAGGTTTTATTCCTTTAATAAAATCTATCTGGTGGCTATTTTCCTCTAACATCACACTATTCCAGGTTTAAGTCATATAAAAATGGAATCTGGTGATCTTTTCATCCTGTGCTTCCATCAGATCAGGACGTGGATCACGCTGACATCCCAAACGGTAACATGGACGAGCCTGACAGGCACGGACAGGAAGCGACTGTCGCTGTCACCAGAAAGACTAAAAGGAAGAGGTGAGTCCTCGTAGATGACCTGATGATGGCGAGAAGTAGGTTCATCCTGAGGGAAACATGAATGTCTGAACCTTAAGTGATGTCACCACACAGCACGGTTAAACATCCAATCATCTTGTGTCACATGACAGGAAGGCGAAGGCGACGGAGCACTACAGTAACGACTTGGGAGTTGAAGACGATGACATCACAGATGTCCAGTCCTCCATCCCCCAGCATTCCCTGTTCTCCGCTCCCCACGAACACAGCCAGCCGGTCGGTAGAGTTTTCGTGGAGAAGAACCGTGAGTGTGAACCAAATCTTTACCTCCACCAATCAGATCACGTTTTCACCGCAAGTGGTTCGTCTGTCTGTTATCAGGATGACTCTGAAAGTCCTGAACACATTGTGACCAGTGTTCTGTAGAGGTAGGGTACGGTCCAGGACCAGTCCATCAGATTCTCGTGGTGAACTAGATCCTCATCTGGATCGAGAATGTTTTTAAATGATTCTTTATTGTGGGACAATGACCAGATTTTATGTTCTGACTTCATCGATAACGTCTACAATGATTGGATGTCCCCGAAAACCACTAAACCCAGTTGTTTAAATGCTCCATCACAGCTAATGTTAGCTAATGTTAGCTAATGTTAGCTATCAACTGTTAATGGCAACAATAGAAACATTATTAATCATACTGTTCTGTCCTGTATGTCCCATTACATACAAAATATTTATCCGCTGTGTGCGTGTGCGCGCGCGCATGTGTGCGTGTGCGTGTGTGTGTGTGTGTGTGTGCGCGTGTGTGCGTGTGTGTGTGTGTGTGTGCGTGTGTGCGCGCGCAGGGCGTTTCCAGGCAGAGCGAGTCGAGCAGCTGCGACACTCAGAGCTGATGGACGACTACATGGAGCCCAGGCAGATCTGGACCACCAGAGACGTCGCCATGAGGGTCCACAGCGGCTTCAGGTCCGACGCACAATACACACAACCACGAACACACTCATGCACACAGACTGGTTTCTGTGTTGTTGTCCATTGGTCGTGGGTCGGTCTGAATGAAGAGGGTTTAAAGGATGTCAGTCCGTCTGTTGCACCAGTGACGGTTTGAGGGAATCACATGAGACCAGTGGAAAGTCAGGTGAAGCTGCTTAGTCCACCAAACACTGCAGCATTCTCCTCTCAACAGCTCCCCTGTTGCCCCGCCCAGCTACTTTAACAGGCCAGCCAATCAGAAGCCAGTATCTGTCTGACCATGTGGTCCTGTGGTGTGTTTCTCTGCAGGGTGATCGGGCTCTTCTCTCATGGCTTCCTGGCCGGCTACGCCGTGTGGAACATCATTGTGGTGTACGTGTTGGCAGGAGAGCAGATGACTACACTACCCAACCTGCTGCAGCAGTATCACCTGCTGGCCTACCCCGCCCAGTCCCTGCTCTACCTGCTGCTGGCCATCAGCACCGTGTCTGCCTTCGACAGGTGAGCAGAGTATCTGCACCTCTAAACCGAGCTGAGGAAACAGCTGAACCAGGTTCTACTGTATCAACTACAGGGTGAACCTGGCCAAGGCTTCCATGGCTCTGAGAGGCTTCGTCACCCTGGACCCTGCTGCTCTGGCCTCTTTCTGTGAGTCACAAAATACTACATCTCAGAGGGACATGTTGTACTTTTACTTCACTACATTTATATGGAGGCTTTACTTACTCTATAAACAAGGAGCACTGAGTAGAACAGGCCCTTTAAGTTACATTAGACATGTACGCCATCCAAACGGCATCCCTCAGGGTCCACAGTGTCAACCCCTGTGTTTAGTGTACTTCATAGTACTCTCTGTGTTTAGTGTACTTCATAGCACTGATCCTGTCCCTCAGTCAGCAAATGACCAGCGATCGGATCAACCTCTATCCTACAGCCAATGAGACTTTATGGTGAGGACTTCTACTCTGTTTTATTGTCCTCTATTCTGTTGCTTTCTACTCACCCTCTCCCCCCTGCAGGCCTCCAGGTTCAGAGCAGCAGATCCTTCGGCCGTGGATCGTAGTGAACCTGGTGGTGGCTCTGTTGGTGGGCCTGGCCTGGGCCGTGGTCTCCACTCGGCCCGACATCGACTACACAGAAGGTGAATAGAGATTTTCAATCTGTTAAGGTTAACACTAGAGATGAATGATGGTATAAAGACATGAGACGTTTCACCAGCTCAGGGAACTGGTTCACTTTGAAGACTTCACATGGTCATAGTTCCGTCCATCGTGACTTGATGGTTTTCTCTGCAGAGTTTTTGATGACGATGGAGGTGGAGGGATACCCGAGAGCAGACGAGACTCTGGACGTCCCTGCCTGAAACTCAACAGCACAGAAAAAAAATCTTTCTTCATTTATTGTTTTTGTACACTGTATTTTCTAGCATGTTGTTGTCCTGAGTGTGTTTTTGTAAATAAAGGAATACAGTATGTTTACAGTAGAGGCTGTCAGGTGTGTACTTGTACAGCTCTGAGCAGAAGGTGGCGCTAGTCCTGTAAAAATCAAACACAGAGGAGAAGTAAGTATTTATTGATGCTCGTGTTTCACTTATCTGAGTTTAAGATACAGTAATTATTGAATATCATGGCCTTGCAGATTGCAGGAAATGCATCTAATGAAAATCCAGGTGTCCCCCAGGGAGACGTACACCTGACCTCACCTAAAAACCCAATAACTGAACTTAATGACAATATTGTGTTTCTTGTAATTACACTGATTACTTTCATTTATTGCTACTTTATACTTCTACTCCCCAACATTTCAGATGCACTGTACTTTCTACTGCACTACATTTGCACTAACTGTGACACCTGACTTTACTTTGCGATGTTTAGTTTGAACATGTGATGGAAAATATTGGACAATATGTCCAAAGGGCTTTATATTTATCCTAAACATGGTTTTTATAACAAATTAGTCTTTGGATATTTTTTTTAACTTTAGAGTTGCTATTAAATCGGTTATTAGAATCACGTGAACGCATCATTTGATTGATGCAGAGAAAGATCTCGAACTCTTTTGATGTTTCTGCAAGAATCCTCAGTAATTACAGACTGAATTGATGTAATTTGGCTGTCAGTGAAGGTCACATCACCACATCGACGGAAGAGTCCCATTCTCCCGTTTTTTCCCCAAGCTATATTTTATAGTAGTAATATTTCCTAGCTGTCCTTGAATGCAGCAGTACATGGTGAGGAGCGCGCGCCGCAGCCGTCAGCAGAAGCATGTAAAGAAGCCAGGAGTCAACTCGCCGAACGTGAGGGAAAGATGGCGGACTGAGAAGCAGCATTTCCGCGGGCTCGGTATGAAGCTAAGGTTTTAGACCTTGAATTGTGATTAATTCTGTGCAACAACCCCGTTTTGTTAGTCAAACTACTTTTCTAGCATTTTGTGTTGGTTTTGAAGCCCATTCCTTTTTTTTCGCCGGGACATTTGGTGAAAACTGAACCGCGAACATGACTGACCACGATTACGAACCAAGAGTCCTCTGTGGAGCGTGTAAAGACATCGAAGATATTGAGGTGGACCAAAAAAACACAAAGGAAAGCACAAAGAAATTGGACCACACGCCTATTAAAAGCCCAAAACCCCAAAAACTGAGAGGAACAAGTGACAATAAGGATGCACAGAGTGCCAGCGCCGCCATTCTCCACGCCATTCAAGTCCTATTCAAGACAGAGACGACTCTGGTTCTCTACATGATTCTTTCATCTTGAATCTAACAAACTAATGACAGAGAACCACAGAGAGCCTTCTACCTAACGGTAGAACATTTTCCTTCCCTTTAGTCCAGTTATCAGGTTGAGTAAAGTGTTCAGAGTAAAAACAGTTCGTCCAGCTGAGGTCTGGTTGTTTTTAATGCAGAAAAATGATATCTATAAGTGGAGGCATGTTTTTTTCAGACGCTGACGTTCCCTCCTGGACTCTACTGTTAAATATTTTTCTATTTAAGTGAGGTTTAAAAAGAAAAAAAAGTCCTTACTTTACCCTCTTTTGTTATTGAGTTATACAACTTTAATTAAAAAGTGCATCCCTTACTGGATTATAATGTTAATAATATTTAATGAATCATTTATGCAAATGTAATGTGGGTGAGGAGCCACAGGAGGGCGCTGTAACTCATTAACTGTTGATTCCAGGGTGCTTCAGTGCCATAAAACCACCTAGAACTAATTAGAGCAACATCATTGATATGTAATCATTTGTCTGCATTGATTATGGGCTGCAGGACGAACAGAACTGTGTCATGTTTAAAAGTCAGGATGTATTTTTAGTGATTCCTCCAGCAAACAAGAGAAAATAAGAGCAAAGCAGCAAAACACATAACAAATCACAAAGATGAAACATGATCACATGACAACCATCAGTTCAGCTACACTGTAAAAAACAAGCAGAGACAGAATTATAGGTATCAGGGTCTCAGAAAACTGGTGACATTTTTATTATGATTTTAAATCTTCAGGTCATGTGATCAAACATCCTGTTAGATGATTGGACAGTAACAGATGGCAGATTAGCAGGTTACACTGTAAACAGGAGGAAACACAACAGGGTTTCCATGTGGAGGAGTAGGGGAGGGAGGAGGGGAGAGGAGGGGAGAGAAGGGGAGAGAACTATTGAAGAAGACAAAGAAGAGCAGTCAAACATGGCTCCCTCTGGAGTTTCTCATCACCAGCTGCTCTATAGATGGATGCTTGATACTTGGTTCCTGTTCTCATTGTGACGTATTCACAGTAGATTCAGATTCTACTGATCCACAGTCTGAGAACAAACAGCCTAAACCAGTCAGTGAATTAAACACAACTTCAAAGCATAGAAGAAGAAGAACTAGTCCAAACCAATCAGAATGAGTTGTTTCCAGAAACTCCACAGGACAGCTTTAAGTGTTTGTTAGCAGCGTCACTCGTTCTCTGGCAAGCTCTTTAGTCCTGAATCTTTGGTTCCACCTGTGAACCTGAATCCAGTAAAAGGCTCCAGACACTGATCGTCTACATTCAGCCTAAATGACATCATCAGCTCCTCCTCCAGAGGAACCCTCCTCACTACACAGCAACATGAACCATTTGAAGATCCCGTCTGATCGTTGTGTTTGTCGTCATGTGAAGTGCTGCTGCTGACCACGCCTCATTTAACACCTGACCACGCCTCATTTAACACCCGACCACGCCTCATTTAACACTTGTCGTCATGTGAAGTGAACTCGACCAAACCGCCTCGTGAGATTTTGGACTAGTTGCCAGTTTAGTAGTTTACATTGTGTTTGTTATAGTTGATTTATTTGTGATTTTTATTGTTTGTATCTTTACAGTTTCACTCACTGGAGGTGTTTTTAATTCAGCGTTGTTTGGTTGGAATCGCCCTTTAAAATCACATGGTGGACCTCTTTGTGCCATATATCCAGGTATGTGTGTGTGTGTGTGTGCGCGCGCAGTCACACACACGAACATACCTGGATATATGGCACAAAGAGGTCCACCAAAAACCGTAGCTGCGGGCCGTATGAAATCTGACCGTGGGCCGTGATTCCCCCCCCGGGCTGGACTTTGGACATGCCTGCTCTATTGGGTTGAAATCTGGTGAATAATGTATTTATATTATTTACATAGGTTAGTTATTCCCTTGGTAGTTACACTATCCTGATGGCATCTTGGCTCATGGGAGACTTTGTGGGTGACGGTGGAGTCGGTTTTGTAGGGGGGGGCGGCATCATCTTTTTTGTGCTGTCTTTGGTGATGGGAAGAAGCCGGAGAACCCGGAGAGAACCCATGATGGATGAGGCCTGTTTGTAGTTGGTTACTTCTTCTGGATTCATTGAGGTCTTCAGGAAGTGCCCGATCTTCCTTGAATGTTTCAACCTTTGTCATCAACGCTCTCTAGTTGGCAGGCCGGCAGTGGTGGCCAGGTCACTGTCCCTCTCGTCCGATTCAGTTTGTTTTTGGACCATGGTATGTTTGGGCGAGCAGGTTTTTTCCCTTGTCCAAAGCGAGGAAACAGGAATTCATCCATCTCCCGTGAAGGGTAACAGTTGTTTGTGGGAGGAAACACTGGGATGTGGTTTGGATCCAGATTTGTAAAGGTTCTGAGGAGTTTGACCTTTTAGTCTTCGCTAGAGAATGCAATTATCTCATTATCAATTACAAACTGTGACTTGTGATAATTTTTTGTCCCTGGTACAAAGGAAATAACCTAGCATTCATCTATCTCGTTTGGGTTACAGTTGATTGTGGGAGGAAACACTGGGATGTGACTGACATTGCAGTCTTTGCGTTTACGTGCTTCTCTTACTTTCATGTTTAGTCTCGCTACCTGCTTGCGTATCACAAGTTTGTTCGTCTCTAACGTAAATAAATAAAGAAACCGTTTCTCCCGTTTCAAACGGACTCTCCAGGAATGCGTCTCTGTTTGGGGACGATAACGAACCCTGATGACATTAAGATATAAAAATCTAATGATCAACCTCCAGCAGGAGCTCAGACAGTTGTTGGAATCCATCAAGAAGACTTTATCTTCGTCTGTGTGGAGCATCCATCTCAGCCTAATGTCCCTCTGTATGAAGAGATGGTCACGGCTGATGAAAGCACAAACAACGGCGTCTGGCATCATGGGAAGTGGAAGTGGAGGTTTATTTAATGACTGTGAGTCTCTGTGGAGCTGAACGCTCCAGTCTTGTGTGAACAGAGAATTTAAGATGCACATAAAGCTGCAGAACATCCAAATAAACACCCAGAGTCTCTGGGGATGGATGAAGGGATGACTGAAGGAGAAGCGATGGACAGACTGACGGACAGGTAGAGACATCCGGAGGCGAGCTGGACCACGGCCTCGTGAACTTCCTCCTCCGGCTGCATCACCTGGGAATAATTGTGTCATGTACATCAAACAGGAGTCGATCATCACGGCGTCAAAGAAGAAGTCAAAGGAACGGAGGAGACGGATTCAAAGGGATTTCTGAGTGGACAAAGTCACTTTCCTCTGCAGTCCGACGTGGTTTACTGAGGCTGTGTGGACTCACAATACAAATTCTGACTTTATTTAGCGTCTAAAATGATCAGAAGAAGCAGGAGGCGGGGCCACGAGGACCTGGAAGAGATGTGTAACATCAGGAGGCCTCAGATTAGAGGGAGTAACACACCAGGAGTCAGCATGGTGGAGAGACAGTCACATTTATTCATTCATTCAGATGCAGTATGATGTCATCATTCAGTCCAATTTTATCTGTCACATTTGGTGCAAGTAGAGCGACACACAACACTCAAATAAAACACAAAATGTTATTTTTGACATTTATTCTCTATCTGCTACTTTATTCTAATACTCTTCTGCTTCTGACAACTTCAGTCTTTAGTAAACCCATTTCAGAAACAGGACTCTTGATCCTCATCAGTAAAGGTGAGTTTGGGAGGGTCAAATGATCTCTTCACACTTTCTGCCGTACAAAGGCAAAGTGCAGTATCTGCAATTTTTGTGAAATTCTCTGTTTCGCCCCATAAAGTGTTGAATCTTCTCTTCGGTCTGTCTGTTGTTCTACTGCAGTACTTTCTGCACTTTTTATTTGCAGTAACTGTAGTTTTGGTTTGACCACAGAGAATGTCAGATACTGCAGTCTGCCTTGGTGTGAGAACCAGCCGTTAGTTGCTGCTTCTATCGGTTATCTGACATCTTAAAAACCAGCAGCCGTCACTGATAACCAGTAAAACTCATTGGTTTAGTAAGATGAAAGAGGACGGAGAAAATTCCTCCTCCTCTGATTGGTTTACGGCTCCAACAGCCGCCTCTGGGTCACAAACCATCTCGCAAAAGGCCGGTTTGGTGTTAGTTTGTATTCCATGCAGTACTGCATTAAATACCCAAAGAGCAGCCAATGAAAGTAGGTGTATGACTCTTAGTAGATCTTACAGTGTATCTGGATAGAAATACTTGAACCTGGTGATATTATTTACTGCATCCATGTACTTTTACTGCAGTAAAACTAAGGCAAAGTGCAGCAAAAGGTCCGCCTGAGGGTCAAACTACAATATGCATGGAATCCTCATCACTCACATCCAACAAATCCGACACTTGGTGGTTAAATATCATTTGACGCTGCACATTGCAGATACTGCTCTTTGGCTTTGTAGGCAGATGTTCTCGGACCAATGGGAGCCTCGTGTTCCAGGAAGCTGAGACTGTTGAGTATTATGGTATGTTTGAGAAGAAATGGAGAACAGACCTGCGAGGGTTAAAGGTCAGCCTTCATACCGGAGTCCGTCCGTCTGTCCTGGTGACATTTCGCCGCCGGACAGCGACATGTTTCCTGTCAGACCTTTCCTGCATCAAAAGGTCACGTCTCCTCTAAAGGTGGACACGTGCTTTCAGGCGAAGGCGAGCCGTGCTAAGCTAACGGGAGAAAACGGCATTACTTATTGATGCTGAGATGAACCGGCTGCATCGTCACAGTAACAGAGGAGGTGATTATCTCCAAATGTCAACGCAGTCCTGCTCCAACACTGATGCTCTGATTTAATTACTGTCAACAAACCTTGTTGTGAGTCTTTATTTCATTTTATAATAACATGAAACAACCTTTGTTCATTCAGGTCTTCTCCTCTAAACAGGACGACAGGAAACCACTTTGGATGTGACCTCTGAGGACGAAGCACCGTCAGGGATCATTTCTAAGGAGAACATGATGGTAAAAGTTTGGGTCATAAAATCTGGTGTAATGATGAATTAATTTCTGTCAGCAGAGCAAAATGAATGTATGATTGTGTGGTTGGATTAAAGGAACGATGATGGGAGATCAGTTATCCTCCGATACGTACAAAAATGAATACGTCTGCTTCCTCCGGTGTGTCCGTCAACGCCCACATACTTCCATACATCCTTTACGTTGGCAGTCATGCAACCACAAGAGGGCAGTGAAGAGTCAACATCTCAACAACACTGAATCCCAGGATTCACAGCCGGGTCCAGAGGAGATCTACACCACGGACGAGTCCGGACTCTTTTTCTGAACGACGTAAACAAAGACGACGTTTGTGGAAGGAGAACGATCGTCTGACATCATGACGTCACAAACATGGAGGGAAGGAGAAGCTGGCTCCTCGGTAAGTCGGCCTGCTGACAATGTTTTTAAGACAATATTAAAGTCATTGGCCGTTACTAGACTGGGGTTCCCAACGACCCCTCAACGGGCCGTGAGACTCCAATCTTGGGGTCGGGAGATGATTTCCAGAAATCAAATAAAATGTAAAAATGATTTAAGATTAGATTAGAAACAGTTTATTTTAGCCATGATTCTTTATGTTTCAGAGAGTAGAACCATGAAAGGACAGCAGTGTAACCGTCCAATGGGACACCTTTACTTCTCAGACAGGTTTGACTCAGTAAATAAAAGGCGGAGTCAGCGAAGTACTCGCCGTGGTGGTCGGTTCTGTTTCCGGAGCTGATCTCTAAAAATATTCAATATTTTTTCATGAAACTTTCTACACATAACGACCAAGTACTGAGCTGGTGCCTTTTGGTATTTAGGAACTTTTGTTCATGTTTCCATGGTTACACAATGAATTTAGGCTCATCCTGGGATTTGTGACGTTTCCAGGGCATCGCTTTCAATGTTACACATCTCCCCCTGCTGGACAGGTGTGGGATTTTTTTTAATTAAAAAAACCCAACTTTTCTCATATGTGCAGTTAACAAGAAAACTTATTGATTCCTCTTCACCAAGTCTGAAAACGTATTTTTCTACAATATAAAATATCCAGTGGGGGGGCTTTGATGGTTTCTGTGCATGTATGATGTCACTCTGTAAGGATCTGACGTTAGTTTATGATGTAGAAGTTATGATGGTGTTATTATTTTTCTTATTAACAAACAAACAACAGATGTGTTCATGTGATCATGTTACGTAACCTGCCCTCATTAAGTGATCAAACTAAAGTTAAATCCGGATCCAGTCCTCATGTACGGTCAGGGTCTATGGAGCATATTATGGGCTGGGTTGTGATCATTATAAACCTGTTGTATTGATCTCTGTGTGTTAGTGAGGGCTAACCTGTCTGCTGTCACCGTCAGATGGATGAACAGCCCGCGTTCTCTCACAGTTCACTCTTTACGCATCATCGGCTGCGTGTCGCTGAGAGGAGCCGGGGAACCAGTGAACGGCTTGAAGTCGACCAGGTTATCGATCGGCGGACTGATCGGCTGATCGGCTCCGGATCGGAGCTCTCCGAGGTGCTGAAACATGAACCAGAGCGCAGGAGCGGCGCAGCGCAGCCGGCGCTACTCAACCGACACGAAGGTAAGAAGAGCTGCAGGAGGGGATGGTGGTGATGTGACGGGAGAAAGTTGATGAGATCAGATCTGAGGCACCGGGAGGGAGTTTATTGATAAAGCTGCGTGTGATCGGTTGTTGTGTTCCTTCAGTCACATGAAGGATGGAACAGGACAAACTGTGTTCCAGTTTGAGGATCTCTCAGCATCCACTCCTTCAAATGATTCATGGGACTACAAATATGGCAGGTCAGATATTAACATTTAATGTCCATACAGGAAGTATCTCTTCTTCTGTCTGTGAAACGGATGAAATGAAGGAAACAGCAGAAAAGTGACGTTTAATCGCTGGTTTCACTGGTTTCACTGGTTTCACTCTCAGCTGGTGTCTGAACCTCTCAGATTATTGACAGAAACCGGTGAAGACTGTCTGCATCCAGTCCACCTCTAGAACAGGTGGACCATTGTCTCTGGGGAACCGGTTGAACAGGATCTGTTGGAAAATGGATCCAAAGGTGGAGTTTAAAGCCACACCTCATGTCAGGAGACCCGGTCCTGTCAGCTCTTCACTCTGTCATATCTGTGGGATCATGACGTCATACTGTCACTAATTACACACCAGCTGCAAAAACAAAGTCTCAGATAGAAATTCACCAAGGAGGTTAAACCTTCACCTGTAACTGTTGGTTGGTTTTTATTAAAGGTTAGTTGGTTGATGGGTTGTTGTTTCTTTGGTTGGTTGGTAGTTAAGGTTACTAGTTGGTTGGTTGGTTTTTTTGGTTGGTTGGTTGGTTGGTTAGTTGGTTAATTGGTAGTTAAGGTTACTGGTTGGTTGGCTGATTGATTGACAGGTTGGTTTTTTGCCTGGTTGGTTGATTAGTTGGTAGTTAAGGTTACTGGTTGGTTGGTTGGTTGGTTGGCTGGTTGGTTGACAGGTTGGTTTTTTGGTTGGTTGGTTGGTTAGTTTGTAGTTAAGGTTACTGGTTGGTTGATTGACAGGTTGGTTTTTTTGGTTGGTTGGTTGGTTAGTTTGTAGTTAAGGTTACTGGTTGGTTGGTTGGTTGGTTGGTTGACAGGTTGGTTGGTTTGTACTTAAGGTTACTGGTTGGTTGGTTGGTTGGTTGGTTGACAGGTTGGTTGGTTGGTTGGTTGGTTGGTTAGTAGATAAGGTTACTGGTTGGTTGGTTGGTTGGCAGGTTGGTTGGTTGGTTAGTTCGTTAATGGGTAGTTAAGGATACTGGTTGGTTGGTTGGTTGGTTGGTTGATTGACAGGTTGTTTTTTTGGTTGGTTGGTCGGTTAGTTTGTAGTTAAGGTTACTGGTTGGTTTGTTGGTTAGTTTGTAGTTAAGGTTACTGGTTGGTTGGTTGGTTGGTTGGTTGGTTGGTTGGCTGATTGGTTGGTTGGTTGGTTGGTTGGCTGATTGGTTGGTTGGTTGGTTGGTTGGCTGATTGATTGACAGGTTGGTTTTTTGCCTGGTTGGTTGATTAGTTGGTAGTTAAGGTTACTGGTTGGTTGGTTGGTTGGTTGGTTGGTTGGTTGGTTGTTTGGTTGGTTGGTTGGTTAGTTTGTAGTTAAGGTTACTGGTTGGTTGATTGACAGGTTGGTTTTTTTGGTTGGTTGGTTGGTTAGTTTGTAGTTAAGGTTACTGGTTGGTTGGTTGGTTGGTTAGTTTGTAGTTAAGGTTACTGGTTGGTTGGTTGGTTGGTTGGTTGACAGGTTGGTTGGTTTGTACTTAAGGTTACTGGTTGGTTGGTTGGTTGGTTGGTTGACAGGTTGGTTGGTTGGTTGGTTGGTTAGTAGTTAAGGTTACTGTTTGGTTGGTTGGCTGGCAGGTTGGTTGGTTGGTTAGTTCATTAATGGGTAGTTAAGGATACTGGTTGGTTGGTTGGTTGGTTGGTTGATTGACAGGTTGTTTTTTTGGTTGGTTGGTCGGTTAGTTTGTAGTTAAGGTTACTGGTTGGTTTGTTGGTTAGTTTGTAGTTAAGGTTACTGGTTGGTTGGTTGGTTGGTTGGTTGACAGGTTGGTTGGTTTGTAGTTAAGGTTACTGGTTGGTTGGTTGGTTGGTTTGTAGTTAAGGTTACTGGTTGGTTGGTTGGTTGGTTTGTAGTTAAGGTTACTGGTTGGTTGGTTGGTTGACAGGTTGGTTGGTTAGTTAGTAGGTTTACTTGTCTGTCAGCAGGAACTCTCAGAGTTATAAACCAAATATCCAAACGTTTGGTGAGGGTTGGGCTGGAACCAGGAACTAATCCTTTAATGTTGGTGTAGACCAGGTGTGTATGGTTTACTTTTACCTGTACGGTCCTGGCAGCTCAAAGGATTCTGGTCAAACCCAGAAAAGTAAAAAAAATGACACAATGACGATGGACAGTAGGCAGACATGTTCCAGACGACCCTCCAATTAAATGATGTCAAAATAAATCATCTATCCATCACAGAGGAGGTTTGAAACCAAATCCAATCAGGCAGCATGGAGGAGATTCACACCGGCTGATGGAGGCTGCAGCTCCGTCAGACGTGGGACACAGCTTTGAGGTCTCTAGAGCTCCACAGAGGAGGAGGGAGGGAGGAAACCATCATAGCATCATGTTTACAGAACTCTGGACTGCTTCTGGTACTTAGTCTGTTTTTATCCTTCATGTTTATTTAGATTAAAAATCATTTTTTATTTCATTTAGTTTTCAGCAGTGATAATGGGTGTGATTGGTTCCAACAGGCCTGTTCAAGTTGGACTAAATCCAGGATAAACTTAGTTTTGTCACCAACCTTCAGGTGTCTGCTGGTATTCAGTGTTGTGTTCATTTTCCTTATCTTCCTAACACACACACACACACACACACACACACACACACACACACACACACACACACACACACACACACATTCACACACACACACACACATTCACACACACACACACACATTCACACACACACACACACACACACACACACACACACACACACACACACACACACACACATTCTGTTAGCAGCTCCACACACCAGCTGTGTGTCCTTCATTCAGACCCTCCTAATCCTGCTGGATCTCTGTATCTCTCTGCGATTACTCTGGTCTTTACAGGCCTGATGTCAGAGCAGAACCTGGAGCCTGCTATCCTCTGGATGTCCTGCAGAGAGTGACGATGATGATGATGATGATGATGGTGGTGGCAGTCATCCACTCTGAGGTGAAAGGTGAAGGAGGGGCAGTGCTCCTCGTTATGCTGATCCTCCTAAAGAGAGCCTCCTCTGAACGCAAACATACATGAGCTCAACACGCTAAGGAGTAAATCCACAGGAGGGAGGGCTGGATCTGCTTTCTGTTGAATGAGAGGAGTACATATATACAGAATATATACAGCATTTATACTGTATATCGTATTTATATGGTATTTATACCGTATAAACTGTATATATATAGTATATATTTACAGTATATATACAGTTTATTCTATATAAATACTATATATACAGTATATATATATATATATATATATATATATATATATATATATATATATACAGTATAAACTGTATATATATATACAGTGAGTATATATAGTGATATATACAAATATATATATACTATATATTTACAGTATATATACAGTATATACTATATATTTACAGTATATATACAGTATAAACTGTATATATACAGTATATATATACAGTGAGTATATATAGTGATATATACAAATATATATATACTATATATTTACAGTATATATACAGTATAAACTGTATATATACTGTATTTACAAACTAATTTCCATCTGCAGGAGGATTTCTTGCACTGACTTGTTAGAACCAGGAGGGTAGTGTGATACCATAGTATCACACTATGTACCTACCTGAGGAACATAAATGAGGTTTGTGTTATTCTCGTGGGATTTGATGCAGAAGTTAGCTAACGTTAGCTACAGTAGTTGACCAGGTGTTTCCTCAGGTTAGACATGCTAACGTTAGCTACAGTAGTTGACCAGGTGTTTCCTCAGGTTAGACATGCTAATGTTAGCTACAGTGTTTGACCAGGTGTTTCCTCAGGTTAGACGTGCTAACGTTAGCTACAGTAGTTGACCAGGTGTTTCCTCAGGTTAGACATGCTAACGTTAGCTACAGTAGTTGACCAGGTGTTTCCTCAGGTTAGACATGCTAATGTTAGCTACAGTGTTTGACCAGGTGTTTCCTCAGGTTAGACGTGCTAACGTTAGCTACAGTAGTTGACCAGGTGTTTCCTCAGGTTAGACGTGCTAACGTTAGCTACAGTAGTTGACCAGGTGTTTCCTCAGGTTAGACGTGCTAACGTTAGCTACAGTGTTTGACCAGGTGTTTCCTCAGGTTGGACGTGCTAACGTCAGCTACAGTGTTGATGTGTTGTCCTTGACAGATTGGATTTTTTTATTACAGACGTTACAGCGTCTGTCGTCTGCGTTGACACCAACAGTCTCTCGGATTACTTCTGTGCCCTACGGTATTGTAATCAGTACCTGTAACAGTTTGGTCTGGCATCTACTGATCTGAGCCGCTGCGTAGCAGGTAGACGTCACCATCCAGCCCCCTTTGGATTGAAAACGTAAACTTTATTTTTCCACCTAACGGTGGCGATCTTTGACCCTCTCACATGTGAAATGTTCCTGAAAAGGATGTGAGCATGTTGTCCGGAGGAAGAATGAGCTTCCTGCTATCTCAAGTCTGTTTCTGGAGAGCTTCAATTCATTGGCAGAGATATCAAACGCTGCATTCAGGAGATAGCCTATCTAGAGAGTCATCCAAGCCTCCCCTCCCTTTCCTCCCCTTCCTCCCCCCTACAGGGGCCGCGGCTCAATCACACTGTCTTCATTCATATGGTATTACTGCACAATCTGACAGGAAGGGATGATGGAAAGGATGGCTCGGTGTTTGTTGTGGAGCTGTGGATTAGCAGCTGTGCTAAATAGCATCAGAAACAGCAGCTGTGTCTGTGGGAGCATCTTTATGTAGAATCCATAAGGGAAGCAGCACAATCCCAGTGGAAAACACTGGGATTAATTTACAGCCTGGAGGGTTAGTTCATAATTATAATAGTCTTTATAGATTTACTGTCAGATCAACTGAATTATACTGTTTATTATGTTTATGTCCTGATAACATCAGGTTATTATTAACATTTCAGACCAAACCAAATGTTTATTGTTTGTTAACAGGATAAAAGAAAAACCAATAAACGGATTTTGATGAAATTCAGGAGATGTCGGAAGTGGCCTAATGAAGAATCAATTAGATTTTGGTGTTGATCCGGATCACCGTCTGGATCCAGGAATTTTCTGTTTATTTTGTATTATTATAGGATTAAACTGCCACATGTCCACTTGTAATGTAAAGAGTCTCCATCCTTACAAATGTATCTAATTGATTCATGTCCATATAACAGCTTCTGAATTTCAACAACACATGAACCCGTTTTAATATACTTCCTGTTCTCCTGCCTGTTTGTGTGTCTTTGTAACAACTCTTAAAGTGTTACAAGTGTCAGTTACCTGTTGTGGCATCGCAGTTTATTTATGTGAGATGACAATATGAACAACTAACAGCCACAATAAATAAAGATTTTAGTAAATTGCAAAGATTTTGTTTTAATTTTTCCTGTCAAACTTTCTAATGACGTAATTCAGAGGGTTGCATCATGGGACAAGTTTACTGGAAATCTGTTCAGCAGTTTGTGTTTAATCCTGCCAACAAACCAACAAACAGACACAGCTGGAAGCATGACACATAGCGCAATAATAATAATAATAATAATAATAATAAAATAAATAATAATCAATTAACAATAATAAACAGTAATAAAGCAGGTAATAATAGTAATAATAATTAATAAATAGTAATAAATTGTAATAAATCAGGTAATAATAGTAATAATAATTAATAAATAGTAATAAATCAGGTAATAAATAATAATAAATAGTAATAAAGAAGGTAATATGAGTAATAATAATTAATAAATAATAATAAACAGGAATAAAGCAGGTGATAATAGTAATAATGATTAATAAATAATAACAAACAGTAATAAACTAGGTAATGATAATATTAATAATAATTAGTAAATAATAATAAATAGTAATAAAGAAAGAAATAGTAGTAAATGTAAACTAAAATAAGGATGAAAACAGAATTCCAAGTAACAGATGGAAAATCTCAACAAATCATGAAAAAATGGACAAATAGACCAGCAGCATTTAATAAATTTAATAATTACTCTAGGCCATACAACCAAAACAATGAGCTGAAAGATGCTAGAACACACCTTAAAGTTAAAGAGGGTCAGGATATAATTCTCTGTTTGTCACTTTTCACATTAGAATATTGATTAGAGCAGGTTTAAATGGGAGACCAACTCCCATCTGGGAGACCAGTGGTGGGCTCAGATTACACCCGTAACCGACTGGTGACCAGAACCTCTGACTCACTTCCTGTCACTTTGAAGTGTGTCCCTGTGACTGACGTGACATTATGAGGATTCAGCCGGCGACTCGGTCTGCATCTCAAACATGTCTGACATCCAGTAACGGATCAGACCGACCTGAGCTGGAGGAGAGAGGCGTTCATGGTCAGGAAATTCTGCGGGAAAAGAGTCAGTTGGGTTTTTTTCAACAAAAAAATAATTTCCCTTCACACAGACACAGCTTCAGACGGCCTGTAGAAGTCAGCTGTCTGCCTGTTGGACAGGCGGTAAATATAATCCACATGTGAATACTGCAGCAGGAGTCTGTCTTCATATGCATGCTGAATATGTCTGCCCCTTATGAAACATTCATGCAGCCTCCCTCATTGTCTCCTGGGCTGAGGGCAAACAGACCAGAGTGTTGACTGAGCAGAGGCTGGACGCTCTGCTCTCGCCCTGGGCGCTGAAAACTGAGAGAGACAAGGCTTTGATGTCGGATCTATTTTTCATCCTTCAGCCGTATGAGCGCTGTTAGAGGGAGAGGTGTATATACTGTATATATATAATATATGTTTGTATATATATAATATATGTTTGTATATATATATATATATATATATATATATATATATATATATATATATTTACAAAGTTGTTTCCAGAAACTCCACAGGACAGCTTTAAGTGTTTGTTAGCAGCGTCACTCGTTCTCTGTCAAGCTCTTTAGTCCTGAATCTTTGGTTCCACCTGTGAACCTGAATCCAGTAAAAGGCTCCAGACACTGATCGTCTACATTCAGCCTAAATGACATCATCAGCTCCTCCTCCAGAGGAACCCTCTTCACTACACAGCAACATGAACCATTTGAAGATCCCGTCTGATCGTTGTGTTTGTCGTCATGTGAAGTGCTGCTGCTGACCACGCCTCATTTAACACCCGACCACGCCTCATTTAACACTTGTCGTCATGTGAAGTGAACTCGACCAAACCGCCTCGTGAGATTTTGGACTAGTTGCCAGTTTAGTAGTTTACATTGTGTTTGTTATAGTTGATTTATTTGTGATTTTTATTGTTTGTATCTTTACAGTTTCACTCACTGGAGGTGTTTTTAATTCAGCGTTGTTTGGTTGGAATCGCCCTTTAAAATCACATGGTGGACCTCTTTGTGCCATATATCCAGGTATGTGTGTGTGTGTGTGTGCGCGCGCAGTCACACACACGAACATACCTGGATATATGGCACAAAGAGGTCATAAAGAATACATTATAAAACCGTAGCTGCGGGCCGTATGAAATCTGACTGTGGGCCGTGATTCCCCCCCCGGGCTGGACTTTGGACATGCCTGCTCTATTGGGTTGAGATCTGGTGAATAATGTATTTATATTATTTACATAGGTTAGTTATTCCCTTGGTAGTTACACTATCCTGATGGCATCTTGGCTCATGGGAGACTTTGTGGGTGACGGTGGAGCCGGTTTTGTAGGGGGGGCGGCATCATCTTTTTTGTGCTTTTTTGTTCTGTCTTTGGTGATGGGAAGAAGCCGGAGAACCCGGAGAGAACCCATGATGGATGAGGCCTGTTTGTAGTTGGTTACTTCTTCTGGATTCATTGAGGTCTTCAGGAAGTGCCCGATCTTCCTTGAATGTTTCAACCTTTGTCATCAACGCTCTCTAGTTGGCAGGCCGGCAGTGGTGGCCAGGTCACTGTCCCTCTCGTCCGATTCTACATTCTTCATGTTTGTTTTTGGACCATAGTATGTTTGGGCGAGCAGGTTTTTTCCCTTGTCCAAAGCGAGGAAACAGGAATTCATCCATCTCCCGTGAAGGGTAACAGTTGTTTGTGGGAGGAAACACTGGGATGTGGTTTGGATCCAGATTTGTAAAGGTTCTGAGGAATTTGACCTTTTAGTCTTCGCTAGAGAATGCAATTATCTCATTATCAATTACAAACTGTGACTTGTGATAATTTTTTGTCCCTGGTACAAAGGAAATAACCTAGCATTCATCTATCTCGTTTGGGTTACAGTTGATTGTGTGAGGAAACACTGGGATGGGACTGACATTGCAGTCTTTGCGTTTACGTGCTTCTCTTACTTTCATGTTTAGTCTCGCTACCTGCTTGCGTATCACAAGTTTGCTCGTCTCTAACGGGAAACCTCTCCTGCGAGCCTGAAAGTTGCGTTCATTGATCCTTTTTGTCCGGTTCCTCTCGTGTGCCTCCATGAGCCTCAGTTCTCGTATTCCTAATGCTCTATTAGGAATACCAAGCTTGAGGCTCTTGTCTGTGGGGAATCCAGAAGCACAAGAGGGCATTGCTGCGTCATTGTAGTACTTGGTAATGGCTTGGTCACAGGAGAGGCAGTTAAATCTACGTATGAACTGTTGTCTTGAACCAGCAGCATCCGTGGGCTCTGGAACTTCCTGAGCCTGCAGCCTTACGATGACCTTCTCCTCCTGTTGGATGCGCCTCTCCTCCTGTTGGATGAGCTTCTCCTCCTGTTGGATGAGCTTCTCCTCCTGTTGGATGAGCTTCTCCTCCTGTTGGATGAGCTTCTCCTCCTGTTGGATGACCTTCTCCTCCTGTTGGATGACCTTCTCCTCCTGTTGGATGACCTTCTCCTCCTGTTGGATGAGCTTCTCCTCCTGTTGGATGACCTTCTCCTCCTGTTGGATGACCTTCTCCTCCTGTTGGATGAGCTTCTCCTCCTGTTGGATGAGCTTCTCCTCCTGTTGGATGAACTTCTCCTCCTGTTGGATGAACCTCTCCTCCTGTTGGATGAACCTCTCCTCCTGTTGGATGAGCTTCTCCTCCATTGCTTTCAGCAGCTGCTTTAATTCTAGTTCTTTCTGTGCCTGCTGTTGGTTGAGCTTCTCCTGCAGGGCCTGAGAAAGCACAGGCCTGACCTGGCTGTCACTCATAACCTCTGTAGACTCATCCTGGTTGCTGCCATTCTTCTTTTCTTCCAATGTGGCTGGCAGGTTGTCCAGGTGACTTTGTGGTTGCTGCTCATGGTTGTGAGATGGCTGCTCGTTGTCTGTGTCCACAGTCTGATTCACACTGTCCATCTCTTGACTCACTTTGCTTTCCAGAGCAGATTCACTTGCTTTGTTGGTCTTCTCCAGGTCGTTGATGTCCCCTTTTATCTCTTTTTGAAGCTCCTCCATTGACTTCTGCTGCTTTGTTTCTATGTCGCTCTGCTCCTCCTGTTGGATGAGCTTCTCCTCCTGTTGGATGAGCTTCTCCTCCTGTTGGATGAGCTTCTCCTCCATTGCTTTCAGCAGCTGCTTTGTTTCTATGTCGCTCTGCTCCTCCTGTTGGATCAGCTTCTCCTCCTGTTGGATGAGCTTCTCCTCCTGTTGGATGAGCTTCTCCTCCATTGCTTTCAGCAGCTGCTTTGTTTCTATGTCGCTCTGCTCCTCCTGTTGGATGAGCTTCTCCTCCTGTTGGATGAGCTTCTCCTCCTGTTGGATGAGCTTCTCCTCCATTGCTTTCAGCTTAGTTTTCAGCTGCTTTGTTTCTATGTCGGTCTTCTCCTCCTGTTGGATGAGCTTCTCCTCCATTGCTTTCAGCTTAGTTTTCAGCTGCTTTGTTTCTATGTCGCTCTGCTCCTCCTGTTGGATGAGCTTCTCCTCCTGTTGGATGAGCTTCTCCTCCATTGCTTTCAGCAGCTGCTTTCTTTCTAGTTCTTTCTGTGCCTGCTGTTGGTTGAGCTTCTCCTGCAGGGCCTGAGAAAGCACAGGCCTGACCTGGCTGTCACTCATAACCTCTGTAGACTCATCCTGGTTGCTGGCATTCTTCTTTTCTTCCAATGTGGCTGGCAGGTTGTCCAGGTGACTTTGTGGTTGCTGCTCATGGTTGTGAGATGGCTGCTCGTTGTCTGTGTCCACAGTCTGATTCAGGTCCTTTCGGTCTGACTGCGTGTCAATTTTGCCCATCAAAGATTTGATCTGTTCCTTCATTTTTTCATTCTCTCTAAAGAGTTCCTCCCTCCTTTGATTGAACATGTCAGTTTGAATCTGGAGCTCGTTTGAGTGTCTGTCTTTCAGAGATTTCAGAGACTCTAGATGTTGCTCCGTATCAGTGATCAGGTCTTTTAATTTTTCTTTGACCTTCCTATCGTTCTCAAGCACGTTTAACGTGTCGTTGTTGTCCCGTTTGGATGACATCTTGGTAGATTTGCTAGAGCAAACCTTGAAATTGATTTAGACCCACATCCTAATTTATAAAATAAAAACATCAAAGTCTTTCATCTTTGTAGATTTTTAGATCAAAGAGACCAAAATCTGGATTATATGCTATGACTTTTCTTAGCAATTCGTAAAACCACTTTTGTTTTCCCTTCAGAAACAACAGCTTTGATCAAAGATGATCTAAGGCTTTGGTTACTGATGCTAATAGAACTACTACAGGTTTACTACTAGTACTACCATTACTACTACAATCAACACTACTACATAAGTATGTCTTTTTAAGTAAGTGCTCTGTAGCACTAGATCTCAGTCTGGTTACTCTCATTGAGCTATTTTTAATGTGGGCCATTTTGTCCGTGTCTCTCTTTCAGTGTGTATCACCTCTGATTGGTTTTACGACTCTTACCTCTAGGAATCTCCCTCATAACTCGAACCAGGATGTTGACAGAATGATCCGAGCTGAGGCTATGCCAAAGATGGCTGTGTGAAAATCAGGGGTTATGATCTGTTTAAAAATATAGGAGAATACATCAAAAATATGTCCCCAGTAACTGTTGAGGGAGGAGCATGTCTGAAACATATGTCCTACTTAGGCTGGACTAGAGCTGCTTTTCGGAAAAGATTTTAGCCAGCTTGTCCCCTAAATAGTGAAGACGGTGAAGCACCTTACAATAAATTAACACGCGTCGTAGACTAACAAAGAGGTATGTGTACAAGTTAGGCCACGCCTCCTCAGAAAGATCCACACCCAGATCCCTCTCCCACACAGTTTTGTTTTGTCCCAAGGGAGGGGGGGGGGAGCAGGGGACAGGGACACAGACATGCTCAACCACAATAACAATAACAGCTATTATAATAGATTATAGTTTGCAGCATTTAGAATAACTACTACAATAACAACACTGATAATAATTATAATATTGATACTGATGTTGATATTAATAGTAAGAGTAATAATAATGATGGTGATGATGATGATAATGATGATGATGATGTCAGTGTGTATCAACCATGGTCCCGGCAGTAGATCGGTCCACAGTGACCTGCGGGATGAGAAAACACAAAGACTGGGGAAGAAGTCAAGTTAAGTCAGGCGTAATAAGGTATTAATAAGGCGTTCAAAATAACATGACCTGTACCATTCCCAGTTCTGCGTTCATACTAGTTATCCGCTAACGACGGTTAGCCGCTAATATTTTTGTTTACATCTTGTTGTACATTGTCCTACAGAGTTAGATTCTTACGGCTATAGTCCGTCCCAACAGATGGGTCTTCAAACCGCTCGTCTAATACGGAGGACCGCGGGGAAGAGGACACTGTTAGGATAATTGTATATAAGTTATCATTTTGAATGTGAATTACCATTCTATATATTGTGTGATTATAAGGATTTTCATTATAGTTTGATATTTCAATCTTTGTTATGAGACTTAGTAGAGCGGGATGTCCTTGAGAGCAGCGACACTGAAACTGCATGCCAACTAGATAGAAAGCAGAAATCACACCCACACGCAGCTGTCCGGTTTATCTACTGCAGGCAGACAGCACTATCTGTTGTAGTCTGAAAATATGTACGCCTTTTATGTGATAACCACCCTACCTGAATAGGGACTGAATAGGGCAATGCAGGGACAGCATCAGCGGAGAAGTTCACCGAGCTCTTTTGCTGGTGTCCGTCTCCCCTTAGTCCGTCTCAACCTAGAGTGTGTACTGTGTTTCCTTACTGAGTTCTTTGTTAATATGTTTTAGGAGATTGTTTCCTGACAAGTTTCCCTGACAGACACCAAACTTAATACCCTGGCAGAGAGGGTGAGGAGCTCATTCATTCAGGAGGGGCTCAGAGTGGAGTCGCTGCTCCTCAACATGGAGAGGAGTCAGCTGAGGTGGTTCGGGCATTTGGTCAGGATGCCCGCCAGACGCCTCCCTGGGGAGGTATTTCCGGCATGTCCCACTGGGATTTAATGCTTTTCATATGATTGAGAGGAGAGTAATACCTATGTGTGGTGTTTGTAATAAATACAAGCTGTTGTTGTTAAATAATAAAGATATATCAGCATTAAATGTTTTAGATTAAAATCTAACAAATGTCATCATCAACCAGACGCGCAGGTCGCATTAAGCAGAATGACGTCAGTCATTTCTTTTCTATTGAGACAAGTTGGAAACTCGAGGAAGGTCAACTTTTATTAACTGTGGAATTAAAAGGCCCAGAAAAAAACTGAAAACCTGCCTCCATGTCTGAAAAACAAGAGTGTACCATGAGAGCGCACACAGTTACCCCAGCATCATCCAACATGATTCATTTCATTTATTTAATTTCTTAAAAATCTTACATCTGTCAAAGACGTTCTATTTTTACTCTGCTGAGTTTGTCTTCAGAGAAACAGACGCTGCAGATGAAGTCGCCCAGAATAGCATCACGTTGACGAGCCGTCAGTAAGATGTGGAGACGAGGTTTACAGCTCACCATTTTATTTACTTTAACTTCTCTACAGTTTATTTTCATAGAAGCTTATCGCCATGGTAACTCACCGTCACAGGACTTTTCCTCCAGCTTCAGTTCTTATAATCGACTCGATGGTGCCGACGATGTACTGTTGAAACTAGAAGGTCACTTTTAGTTTCTAGAGAGTTCAGACCTGACGGGCCTTATTGCTCCCAGCGATTCACCCGTCACTCCTCCACCTCCTGCAGAAGAGACACCTGTACTTGCCATGGAGAATCTCGTCAATCTCATTCTTGTGTCCTCAAACTAAAAGGCATCGATAGGAATCAACAAACACACAAGCAGCTGTCTCTCCTTCCAGCATTGTGCATCATCCACTTGTGAGCATTTACAAGTAAAATAAAGACCAACTCTGGGAGTGCTTTTCTCTCCAGGAGGTAGAGCGGTCGGTCACAGATCGAAAGGTCGCTGGTTCGATCCCCAGCCCCTGCAAGTCTACAAGTTGAAGTATCCTTGAGCAAAGATACTGAACCCCGTAAAGGCATCACACTGCTGCTCAGGGAGGGGTCAAATGCAGAGAAAGAATTTCCCCACAGGGACAATAAAGTATAGCTTATCTTAGTTTAACAGCTTATTGAACCACATCGTCTGAAAACAGCCACAAGTCACTTATTTTATCAAAAGATACGAATCACCTCCAAAAGTGACATCTAGACCCAGGAAGGCTTCACTCTTCATGTTCTGGGAGATAAATGTACTGTTAGAGTCCACGAACGATCATGACTTCATTCTATCAGTAATAGTATCTCATGCCTGACTTAATGCAGGAATATTACATTAATGAGCATCTTTAACTCTGCTGTAGTCGCCCCTCTCTCCCCGTCTCACCTCACCGTCTCACCCCTTCAGTAACCATGGACACGTGGTATGAAGGAAACAGGAAGTCCTCCTCTGTACAGACATAAAAGTCTATTTAAATGTATTTCAGGTTGTAGAAGCTAGTGTCTTCTTTCATTATCTAAACATTTCATTATCTCTCCCTCGTCAGCACCAGGCATCAGTTCTTGTTCCTATGATAAAACTCCTCTGCTGGTTATAAAGAAACCGTTTCTCCCGTTTCAAACGGACTCTCCAGGAATGCGTCTCTGTTTGGGGACGATAACGAACCCTGATGACATTGAGATATAAAAATCTAATGATCAACCTCCAGCAGGAGCTCAGACAGTTGTTGGAATCCATCAAGAAGACTTTATCTTCGTCTGTGTGGAGCATCCATCTCAGCCTAATGTCCCTCTGTATGAAGAGATGGTCACGGCTGATGAAAGCACAAACAACGGCGTCTGGCATCATGGGAAGTGGAAGTGGAGGTTTATTTAATGACTGTGAGTCTCTGTGGAGCTGAACGCTCCAGTCGTGTGTGAACAGAGAATTTAAGATGCACATAAAGCTGCAGAACATCCAAATAAACACCCAGAGTCTCTGGGGATGGATGAAGGGATGACTGAAGGAGAAGCGATGGACAGACTGACAGACAGGTAGAGACATCCGGAGGCGAGCTGGACCACGGCCTCGTGAACTTCCTCCTCCGGCTGCATCACCTGGGAATAATTGTGTCATGTACATCAAACAGGAGTCGATCATCACGGCGTCAAAGAAGAAGTCAAAGGAACGGAGGAGACGGATTCAAAGGGATTTCTGAGTGGACAAAGTCACTTTCCTCTGCAGTCCGACGTGGTTTACTGAGGCTGTGTGGACTCACAATACAAATTCTGACTTTATTTAGCATCTAAAATGATCAGAAGAAGCAGGAGGCGGGGCCACGAGGGCCTGGAAGAGATGTGTAACATCAGGAGGCCTCAGATTAGAGGGAGTAACGCACCAGGAGTCAGCATGGTGGAGAGACAGTCACATTTATTCATTCATTCAGATGCAGTATGATGTCATCATTCAGTCCAATTTTATCTGTCACACTTGGTGCAAGTAGAGCGACACACAACACTCAAATAAAACACAAAATGTTATTTTAGACATTTATTCTCTATCTGCTACTTTATTCTAATACTCTTCTGCTTCTGACAACTTCAGTCTTTAGTAAACCCATTTCAGAAACAGGACTCTTGATCCTCATCAGTAAAGGTGAGTTTGGGAGGGTCAAATGATCTCTTCACACTTTCTGCCGTACAAAGGCAAAGTGCAGTATCTGCAATTTTTATGAAATTCTCTGTTTCGCCCCATAAAGTGTTGAATCTTCTCTTCGGTCTGTCTGTTGTTCTACTGCAGTACTTTCTGCACTTTCATTTGCAGTAACTGTAGTTTTGGTTTGACCACAGAGAATGTCAGATACTGCAGTCTGCCTTGGTGTGAGAACCAGCCGTTAGTTGCTGCTTCTATCGGTTATCTGACATCTTAAAAACCAGCAGCCGTCACTGATAACCAGTAAAACTCATTGGTTTAGTAAGATGAAAGAGGACGGAGAAAATTCCTCCTCCTCTGATTGGTTTACGGCTCCAACAGCCGCCTCTGGGTCACAAACCATCTCGCAAAAGGTCGGTTTGGTGTTAGTTTGTATTCCATGCAGTACTGCATTAAATACCCAAAGAGCAGCCAATGAAAGTAGGTGTATGACTCTTAGTAGATCTTACAGTGTATCTGGATAGAAATACTTGAACCTGGTGATATTATTTACTGCATCCATGTACTTTTACTGCAGTAAAACTAAGGCAAAGTGCAGCAAAAGGTCCGCCTGAGGGTCAAACTACAATATGCATGGAATCCTCATCACTCACATCCAACAAATCCGACACTTGGTGGTTAAATATCATTTGACGCTGCACATTGCAGATACTGCTCTTTGGCTTTGTAGGCAGATGTTCTCGGACCAATCGGAGCCTCGTGTTCCAGGAAGCTGAGACTGTTGAGTATTATGGTATGTTTGAGAAGAAATGGAGAACAGACCTGCGAGGGTTAAAGGTCAGCCTTCATACCGGAGTCCGTCCGTCTGTCCTGGTGACATTTCGCCGCCGGACAGCGACATGTTTCCTGTCAGACCTTTCCTGCATCAAAAGGTCACGTCTCCTCTAAAGGTGGACACGTGCTTTCAGGCGAAGGCGAGCCGTGCTAAGCTAACGGGAGAAAACGGCATTACTTATTGATGCTGAGATGAACCGGCTGCATCGTCACAGTAACAGAGGAGGTGATTATCTCCAAATGTCAACGCAGTCCTGCTCCACCACTGATGCTCTGATTTAATTACTGTCAACAAACCTTGTTGTGAGTCTTTATTTCATTTTATAATAACATGAAACAACCTTTGTTCATTCAGGTCTTCTCCTCTAAACAGGACGACAGGAAACCACTTTGGATGTGACCTCTGAGGACGAAGCACCGTCAGGGATCATTTCTAAGGAGAACATGATGGTAAAAGTTTGGGTCATAAAATCTGGTGTAATGATGAATTAATTTCTGTCAGCAGAGCAAAATGAATGTATGATTGTGTGGTTGGATTAAAGGAACGATGATGGGAGATCAGTTATCCTCCGATACGTACAAAAATGAATACGTCTGCTTCCTCCGGTGTGTCCGTCAACGCCCACATACTTCCATACATCCTTTACGTTGGCAGTCATGCAACCACAAGAGGGCAGTGAAGAGTCAACATCTCAACAACACTGAATCCCAGGATTCACAGCCGGGTCCAGAGGAGATCTACACCACGGACGAGTCCGGACTCTTTTTCTGAACGACGTAAACAAAGACGACGTTTGTGGAAGGAGAACGATCGTCTGACATCATGACGTCACAAACATGGAGGGAAGGAGAAGCTGGCTCCTCGGTAAGTCGGCCTGCTGACAATGTTTTTAAGACAATATTAAAGTCATTGGCCGTTACTAGACTGGGGTTCCCAACGACCCCTCAACGGGCCGTGAGACTCCAATCTTGGGGTCGGGAGATGATTTCCAGAAATCAAATAAAATGTAAAAATGATTTAAGATTAGATTAGAAACAGTTTATTTTAGCCATGATTCTTCATGTTTCAGAGAGTAGAACCATGAAAGGACAGCAGTGTAACCGTCCAATGGGACACCTTTACTTCTCAGACAGGTTTGACTCAGTAAATAAAAGGCGGAGTCAGCGAAGTACTCGCCGTGGTGGTCGGTTCTGTTTCCGGAGCTGATCTCTAAAAATATTCAATATTTTTTCATGAAACTTTCTACACATAACGACCAAGTACTGAGCTGGTGCCTTTTGGTATTTAGGAACTTTTGTTCATTTTTCCATGGTTACACAATAAATTTAGGCTCGTCCTGGGATTTGTGATGTTTCCAGGGCATCGCTTTCAATGTTACACATCTCCCCCTGCTGGACAGGTGTCGGATTTTTTTATTAAAAAAAAACAACTTTTCTCATATGTGCAGTTAACAAGAAAACTTATTGATTCCTCTTCACCAAGTCTGAAAATGTATTTTTCTACAATATAAAATATCCAGTGGGGGGGCTTTGATGGTTTCTGTGCATGTATGATGTCACTCTGTAAGGATCTGACGTTAGTTTATGATGTAGAAGTTATGATGGTGTTATTATTGTTCTTATTAACAAACAAACAACAGATGTGTTCATGTGATCATGTTACGTAACCTGCCCTCATTAAGTGATCAAACTAAAGTTAAATCCGGATCCAGTCCTCATGTACGGTCAGGGTCTATGGAGCATATTATGGGCTGGGTTGTGATCATTATAAACCTGTTGTATTGATCTCTGTGTGTTAGTGAGGGCTAACCTGTCTGCTGTCACCGTCAGACCGTCAGATCTAAAAACCCAATAACTGAACTTAATGACAATTTTGTGTTTCTTGTAATTACACTGATTACTTTCATTTATTGCTACTTTATACTTCTACTCCCTAACATTTCAGATGCACTGTACTTTCTACTGCACTACATTTGCACTAACTGTGACACCTGACTTTACTTTGCGATGTTTAGTTTGAACATGTGATGGAAAATATTGCACAATATGTCCAAAGGGCTTTATATTTATCCTAAACATGGTTTTTATAATAAATTAGTCTTTGGATATTTTTTTAACTTTAGAGTCACTATTAAATCGGTTATTAGAATCACGTGAACGCATCATTTGATTGATGCAGAGAAAGATCTCGAACTCTTTTGATGTTTCTGCAAGAATCCTCAGTAATTACAGACTGAATTGATGTAATTTGGCTGTCAGTGAAGGTCACATCACCACATCGACGGAAGAGTCCCATTCTCCCGTTTTTTCCCACAGTTATATTTTATAGTAGTAATATTTCCTAGCTGTCCTTGAATGCAGCAGTACATGGTGAGGAGCGCGCGCCGCAGCCGTCAGCAGAAGCATGTAAAGAAGCCAGGAGTCAACTCGCCGAACGTGAGGGAAAGATGGCGGACTGAGAAGCAGCATTTCCGCGGGCTCGGTATGAAGCTAAGGTTTTAGACCTTGAATTGTGATTAATTCTGTGCAACAACCCCGTTTTGTTAGTCAAACTACTTTTCTAGCATTTTGTGTTGGTTTTGAAGCCCATTCCTTTTTTTTCGCCGGGACATTTGGTGAAAACTGAACCGCGAACATGACTGACCACGATTACGAACCAAGAGTCCTCTGTGGAGCGTGTAAAGACATCGAAGATATTGAGGTGGACCAAAAAAACACAAAGGAAAGCACAAAGAAATTGGACCACACGCCTATTAAAAGCCCAAAACCCCAAAAACTGAGAGGAACAAGTGACAATAAGGATGCACAGAGTGCCAGCGCCGCCATTCTCCACGCCATTCAAGTCCTATTCAAGACAGAGACGACTCTGGTTCTCTACATGATTCTTTCATCTTGAATCTAACAAACTAATGACAGAGAACCACAGAGAGCCTTCTACCTAACGGTAGAACATTTTCCTTCCCTTTAGTCCAGTTATCAGGTTGAGTAAAGTGTTCAGAGTAAAAACAGTTCGTCCAGCTGAGGTCTGGTTGTTTTTAATGCAGAAAAATGATATCTATAAGTGGAGGCATGTTTTTTTCAGACGCTGACGTTCCCTCCTGGACTCTACTGTTAAATATTTTTCTATTTAAGTGAGGTTTAAAAAGAAAAAAAAAGTCCTTACTTTACCCTCTTTTGTTATTGAGTTATACAACTTTAATTAAAAAGTGCATCCCTTACTGGATTATAATGTTAATAATATTTAATGAATCATTTATGCAAATGTAATGTGGGTGAGGAGCCACAGGAGGGCGCTGTAACTCATTAACTGTTGATTCCAGGGTGCTTCAGTGCCATAAAACCACCTAGAACTAATTAGAGCAACATCATTGATATGTAATCATTTGTCTGCATTGATTATGGGCTGCAGGACGAACAGAACTGTGTCATGTTTAAAAGTCAGGATGTATTTTTAGTGATTCCTCCAGCAAACAAGAGAAAATAAGAGCAAAGCAGCAAAACACATAACAAATCACAAAGATGAAACATGATCACATGACAACCAACAGTTCAGCTACACTGTAAAAAACAAGCAGAGACAGAATTATAGGTATCAGGGTCTCAGAAAACTGGTGACATTTTTATTATGATTTTAAATCTTCAGGTCATGTGATCAAACATCCTGTTAGATGATTGGACAGTAACAGATGGCAGATTAGCAGGTTACACTGTAAACAGGAGGAAACACAACAGGGTTTCCATGTGGAGGAGTAGGGGAGGGAGGAGGGGAGAGAAGGGGAGAGAACTATTGAAGAAGACAAAGAAGAGCAGTCAAACATGGCTCCCTCTGGAGTTTCTCATCACCAGCTGCTCTATAGATGGATGCTTGATACTTGGTTCCTGTTCTCATTGTGACGTATTCACAGTAGATTCAGATTCTACTGATCCACAGTCTGAGAACAAACAGCCTAAACCAGTCAGTGAATTAAACACAACTTCAAAGCATAGAAGAAGAAGAACTAGTCCAAACCAATCAGAATGAGTTGTTTCCAGAAACTCCACAGGACAGCTTTAAGTGTTTGTTAGCAGCGTCACTCGTTCTCTGGCAAGCTCTTTAGTCCTGAATCTTTGGTTCCACCTGTGAACCTGAATCCAGTAAAAGGCTCCAGACACTGATCGTCTACATTCAGCCTAAATGACATCATCAGCTCCTCCTCCAGAGGAACCCTCCTCACTACACAGCAACATGAACCATTTGAAGATCCCGTCTGATCGTTGTGTTTGTCGTCATGTGAAGTGCTGCTGCTGACCACGCCTCATTTAACACCCGACCACGCCTCATTTAACACCCGACCACACCTCATTTAACACTTGTCGTCATGTGAAGTGAACTCGACCAAACCGCCTCGTGAGATTTTGGACTAGTTGCCAGTTTAGTAGTTTACATTGTGTTTGTTATAGTTGATTTATTTGTGATTTTTATTGTTTGTATCTTTACAGTTTCACTCACTGGAGGTGTTTTTAATTCAGCGTTGTTTGGTTGGAATCGCCCTTTAAAATCACATGGTGGACCTCTTTGTGCCATATATCCAGGTATGTGTGTGTGTGTGTGTGCGCGCGCAGTCACACACACGAACATACCTGGATATATGGCACAAAGAGGTCATAAAGAATACATTATAAAACCGTAGCTGCGGGCCATATGAAATCTGACCGTGGGCCGTGATTCCCCCCCCGGGCTGGACTTTGGACATGCCTGCTCTATTGGGTTGAGATCTGGTGAATAATGTATTTATATTATTTACATAGGTTAGTTATTCCCTTGGTAGTTACACTATCCTGATGGCATCTTGGCTCATGGGAGACTTTGTGGGTGACGGTGGAGCCGGTTTTGTAGGGGGGGGGCGGCATCATCTTTTTTGTGCTTTTTTGTTCTGTCTTTGGTGATGGGAAGAAGCCGGAGAACCCGGAGAGAACCCATGATGGATGAGGCCTGTTTGTAGTTGGTTACTTCTTCTGGATTCATTGAGGTCTTCAGGAAGTGCCCGATCTTCCTTGAATGTTTCAACCTTTGTCATCAACGCTCTCTAGTTGGCAGGCCGGCAGTGGTGGCCAGGTCACTGTCCCTCTCGTCCGATTCTACATTCTTCATGTTTGTTTTTGGACCATAGTATGTTTGGGCGAGCAGGTTTTTTCCCTTGTCCAAAGCGAGGAAACAGGAATTCATCCATCTCCCGTGAAGGGTAACAGTTGTTTGTGGGAGGAAACACTGGGATGTGGTTTGGATCCAGATTTGTAAAGGTTCTGAGGAATTTGACCTTTTAGTCTTCGCTAGAGAATGCAATTATCTCATTATCAATTACAAACTGTGACTTGTGATAATTTTTTGTCCCTGGTACAAAGGAAATAACCTAGCATTCATCTATCTCGTTTGGGTTACAGTTGATTGTGGGAGGAAACACTGGGATGTGACTGACATTTCAGTCTTTGCGTTTACGTGCTTCTCTTAGTTTCATGTTTAGTCTCGCTACCTGCTTGCGTATCACAGGTATGTTCGTCTCTAACGTCAAACCTCCCCTGTCAGACTGAAAGTTGCGTTCATTGATCCTTTTTGTCCGGTTCCTCTCGTGTGC
Organism: Chaunax sp. Z400; assembly: GCA_037577475.1. NCBI lineage: Eukaryota > Metazoa > Chordata > Actinopteri > Lophiiformes > Chaunacidae > Chaunax > Chaunax sp. Z400. Next base: position 589,664 of record CM075196.1, on the reverse strand, counting down.
CTCCATGAGCCTCAGTTCTTGTATTCCTAATGCTCTATTAGGAATACCAAGCTTGAGGCTCTTGTCTGTGGGGAATCCAGAAGCACAAGAGGGCATTGTTGCGTCATTGTAGTACTTGGTAATGGCTTGGTCACAGGAGAGGCAGTTAAATCTACCTATGAACTGTTGTCTTGAACCAGCAGCATCCGTGGGCTCTGGAACTTCCTGAGCCTGCAGCCTTACGATGACCTTCTCCTCCTGTTGGATGAGCTTCTCCTCCTGTTGGATGAGCTTCTCCTCCTGTTGGATGAGCTTCTCCTCCTGTTGGATGAGCTTCTCCTCCTGTTGGATGAACCTCTCCTCCTGTTGGATGAGCTTCTCCTCCTGTTGGATGAGCTTCTCCTCCTGTTGGATGAACCTCTCCTCCATTGCTTTCAGCAGCTGCTTTCTTTCTAGTTCTTTCTGTGCCTGCTGTTGGATGAGCCTCTCCTCCATTGCTTTCAGCTTAGTTTTCAGCTGCTTTGTTTCTATGTCGCTCTGCTCCTCCTGTTGGATGAGCTTCTCCTCCTGTTGGATGAGCTTCTCCTCCATTGCTTTCAGCAGCTGCTTTAATTCTAGTTCTTTCTGTGCCTGCTGTTGGTTGAGCTTCTCCTGCAGGGCCTGAGAAAGCACAGGCCTGACCTGGCTGTCACTCATAACCTCTGTAGACTCATCCTGGTTGCTGCCATTCTTCTTTTCTTCCAATGTGGCTGGCAGGTTGTCCAGGTGACTTTGTGGTTGCTGCTCATGGTTGTGAGATGGCTGCTCGTTGTCTGTGTCCACAGTCTGATTCAGGTCCTTTCGGTCTGACTGCGTGTCAATTTTGCCCATCAAAGATTTGATCTGTTCCTTCATTTTTTCATTCTCTCTAAAGAGTTCCTCCCTCCTTTGATTGAACATGTCGTTTTGAATCTGGAGCTCGTTTGAGTGTCTGTCTTTCAGAGATTTCAGAGACTCCTCCTCCACTGTCTTCATCATGTTGTTTTCCTGTTTGAGAACTGCATTCACTTTGTCTCGGTTATTTAGATGTTGATTTAGATGTTGCTGCACAGCAGAGTGCAGGTCTGTTAATTCTTCCATGACTTCCGTGTCTTTCTCAGGTAATTTGTTTAACATGTCGTTGTTGTCCCGTTTGGATGACATCTTGGTAGATTTACTAGAGCAAAACTTGAAGTTGATTTAGACCCACATCCTAATTTATAAAAATAAAATCAAAGTCTTTCATCTTTGTAGATTTTTAGATCAAAGAGACCAAAATCTGGATTATATGCTATGACTTTTCTTAGCAATTCGTAAAACCACTTTTGTTTTCCCTTCAGAAACAACAGCTTTGATCAAAGATGATCTAAGGCTTTGGTTACTGATGCTAATAGAACTACTACAGGTTTACTACTAGTACTACCATTACTACTACAATCAACACTACTACATAAGTATGTCTTTTTAAGTAAGTGCTCTGTAGCACTAGATCTCAGTCTGGTTACTCTCATTGAGCTATTTTTAATGTCGGCCATTTTGTCCGTGTCTCTCTTTCAGTGTGTATCACCTCTGATTGGTTTTACGACTCTTACCTCTAGGAATCTCCCTCATAACTCGAACCAGGATGTTGACAGAATGATCCGAGCTGAGGCTATGCCAAAGATGGCTGTGTGAAAATCAGGGGTTATGATCTGTTTAAAAATATAGGAGAATACATCAAAAATATGTCCCCAGTAACTGTTGAGGGAGGAGCATGTCTGAAACATATGTCCTACTTAGGCTGGACTAGAGCTGCTTTTCGGAAAAGATTTTAGCCAGCTTGTCCCCTAAATAGTGAAGACGGTGAAGCACCTTACAATAAATTAACACGCGTCGTAGACTAACAAAGAGGTATGTGTACAAGTTAGGCCACGCCTCCTCAGAAAGATCCACACCCAGATCCCTCTCCCACACAGTTTTGTTTTGTCCCAAGGGAGGGGGGGGGGAGCAGGGGACAGGGACACAGACATGCTCAACCACAATAACAATAACAGCTATTATAATAGATTATAGTTTGCAGCATTTAGAATAACTACTACAATAACAACACTGATAATAATTATAATATTGATACTGATGTTGATATTAATAGTAAGAGTAATAATAATGATGGTGATGATGATGATAATGATGATGATGATGTCAGTGTGTATCAACCATGGTCCCAGCAGTAGATCGGTCCACAGTGACCTGCGGGATGAGAAAACACAAAGACTGGGGAAGAAGTCAAGTTAAGTCAGGCGTAATAAGGTATTAATAAGGCGTTCAAAATAACATGACCTGTACCATTCCCAGTTCTGCGTTCATACTAGTTATCCGCTAACGACGGTTAGCCGCTAATATTTTTGTTTACATCTTGTTGTACATTGTCCTACAGAGTTAGATTCTTACGGCTATAGTCCGTCCCAACAGATGGGTCTTCAAACCGCTCGTCTAATACGGAGGACCGCGGGGAAGAGGACACTGTTAGGATAATTGTATATAAGTTATCATTTTGAATGTGAATTACCATTCTATATATTGTGTGATTATAAGGATTTTCATTATAGTTTGATATTTCAATCTTTGTTATGAGACTTAGTAGAGCGGGATGTCCTTGAGAGCAGCGACACTGAAACTGCATGCCAACTAGATAGAAAGCAGAAATCACACCCACACGCAGCTGTCCGGTTTATCTACTGCAGGCAGACAGCACTATCTGTTGTAGTCTGAAAATATGTACGCCTTTTATGTGATAACCACCCTACCTGAATAGGGACTGAATAGGGCAATGCAGGGACAGCATCAGCGGAGAAGTTCACCGAGCTCTTTTGCTGGTGTCCGTCTCCCCTTAGTCCGTCTCAACCTAGAGTGTGTACTGTGTTTCCTTACTGAGTTCTTTGTTAATATGTTTTAGGAGATTGTTTCCTGACAAGTTTCCCTGACAGACACCAAACTTAATACCCTGGCAGAGAGGGTGAGGAGCTCATTCATTCAGGAGGGGCTCAGAGTGGAGTCGCTGCTCCTCAACATGGAGAGGAGTCAGCTGAGGTGGTTCGGGCATTTGGTCAGGATGCCCGCCAGACGCCTCCCTGGGGAGGTATTTCCGGCATGTCCCACTGGGATTTAATGCTTTTCATATGATTGAGAGGAGAGTAATACCTATGTGTGGTGTTTGTAATAAATACAAGCTGTTGTTGTTAAATAATAAAGATATATCAGCATTAAATGTTTTAGATTAAAATCTAACAAATGTCATCATCAACCAGACGCGCAGGTCGCATTAAGCAGAATGACGTCAGTCATTTCTTTTCTATTGAGACAAGTTGGAAACTCGAGGAAGGTCAACTTTTATTAACTGTGGAATTAAAAGGCCCAGAAAAAAACTGAAAACCTGCCTCCATGTCTGAAAAACAAGAGTGTACCATGAGAGCGCACACAGTTACCCCAGCATCATCCAACATGATTCATTTCATTTATTTAATTTCTTAAAAATCTTACATCTGTCAAAGACGTTCTATTTTTACTCTGCTGAGTTTGTCTTCAGAGAAACAGACGCTGCAGATGAAGTCGCCCAGAATAGCATCACGTTGACGAGCCGTCAGTAAGATGTGGAGACGAGGTTTACAGCTCACCATTTTATTTACTTTAACTTCTCTACAGTTTATTTTCATAGAAGCTTATCGCCATGGTAACTCACCGTCACAGGACTTTTCCTCCAGCTTCAGTTCTTATAATCGACTCGATGGTGCCGACGATGTACTGTTGAAACTAGAAGGTCACTTTTAGTTTCTAGAGAGTTCAGACCTGACGGGCCTTATTGCTCCCAGCGATTCACCCGTCACTCCTCCACCTCCTGCAGAGGAGACACCTGTACTTGCCATGGAGAATCTCGTCAATCTCATTCTTGTGTCCTCAAACTAAAAGGCATCGATAGGAATCAACAAACACACAAGCAGCTGTCTCTCCTTCCAGCATTGTGCATCATCCACTTGTGAGCATTTACAAGTAAAATGAAGACCAACTCTGGGAGTGCTTTTCTCTCCAGGAGGTAGAGCGGTCGGTCACAGATCGAAAGGTCGCTGGTTCGATCCCCAGCCCCTGCAAGTCTACAAGTTGAAGTATCCTTGAGCAAAGATACTGAACCCCGTAAAGGCATCACACTGCTGCTCAGGGAGGGGTCAAATGCAGAGAAAGAATTTCCCCACAGGGACAATAAAGTATAGCTTATCTTAGTTTAACAGCTTATTGAACCACATCGTCTGAAAACAGCCACAAGTCACTTATTTTATCAAAAGATACGAATCACCTCCAAAAGTGACATCTAGACCCAGGAAGGCTTCACTCTTCATGTTCTGGGAGATAAATGTACTGTTAGAGTCCACGAACGATCATGACTTCATTCTATCAGTAATAGTATCTCATGCCTGACTTAATGCAGGAATTTTACATTAATGAGCATCTTTAACTCTGCTGTAGTCGCCCCTCTCTCCCCGTCTCACCTCACCGTCTCACCCCTTCAGTAACCATGGACACGTGGTATGAAGGAAACAGGAAGTCCTCCTCTGTACAGACATAAAAGTCTATTTAAATGTATTTCAGGTTGTAGAAGCTAGTGTCTTCTTTCATTATCTAAACATTTCATTATCTCTCCCTCGTCAGCACCAGGCATCAGTTCTTGTTCCTATGATAAAACTCCTCTGCTGGTTATAAAGAAACCGTTTCTCCCGTTTCAAACGGACTCTCCAGGAATGCGTCTCTGTTTGGGGACGATAACGAACCCTGATGACATTAAGATATAAAAATCTAATGATCAACCTCCAGCAGGAGCTCAGACAGTTGTTGGAATCCATCAAGAAGACTTTATCTTCGTCTGTGTGGAGCATCCATCTCAGCCTAATGTCCCTCTGTATGAAGAGATGGTCACGGCTGATGAAAGCACAAACAACGGCGTCTGGCATCATGGGAAGTGGAAGTGGAGGTTTATTTAATGACTGTGAGTCTCTGTGGAGCTGAACGCTCCAGTCGTGTGTGAACAGAGAATTTAAGATGCACATAAAGCTGCAGAACATCCAAATAAACACCCAGAGTCTCTGGGGATGGATGAAGGGATGACTGAAGGAGAAGCGATGGACAGACTGACGGACAGGTAGAGACATCCGGAGGCGAGCTGGACCACGGCCTCGTGAACTTCCTCCTCCGGCTGCATCACCTGGGAATAATTGTGTCATGTACATCAAACAGGAGTCGATCATCACGGCGTCAAAGCAGAAGTCAAAGGAACGGAGGAGACGGATTCAAAGGGATTTCTGAGTGGACAAAGTCACTTTCCTCTGCAGTCCGACGTGGTTTACTGAGGCTGTGTGGACTCACAATACAAATTCTGACTTTATTTAGCGTCTAAAATGATCAGAAGAAGCAGGAGGCGGGGCCACGAGGGCCTGGAAGAGATGTGTAACATCAGGAGGCCTCAGATTAGAGGGAGTAACACACCAGGAGTCAGCATGGTGGAGAGACAGTCACATTTATTCATTCATTCAGATGCAGTATGATGTCATCATTCAGTCCAATTTTATCTGTCACATTTGGTGCAAGTAGAGCGACACACAACACTCAAATAAAACACAAAATGTTATTTTAGACATTTATTCTCTATCTGCTACTTTATTCTAATACTCTTCTGCTTCTGACAACTTCAGTCTTTAGTAAACCCATTTCAGAAACAGGACTCTTGATCCTCATCAGTAAAGGTGAGTTTGGGAGGGTCAAATGATCTCTTCACACTTTCTGCCGTACAAAGGCAAAGTGCAGTATCTGCAATTTTTGTGAAATTCTCTGTTTCGCCCCATAAAGTGTTGAATCTTCTCTTCGGTCTGTCTGTTGTTCTACTGCAGTACTTTCTGCACTTTCATTTGCAGTAACTGTAGTTTTGGTTTGACCACAGAGAATGTCAGATACTGCAGTCTGCCTTGGTGTGAGAACCAGCCGTTAGTTGCTGCTTCTATCGGTTATCTGACATCTTAAAAACCAGCAGCCGTCACTGATAACCAGTAAAACTCATTGGTTTAGTAAGACGAAAGAGGACGGAGAAAATTCCTCCTCCTCTGATTGGTTTACGGCTCCAACAGCCGCCTCTGGGTCACAAACCATCTCGCAAAAGGTCGGTTTGGTGTTAGTTTGTATTCCATGCAGTACTGCATTAAATACCCAAAGAGCAGCCAATGAAAGTAGGTGTATGACTCTTAGTAGATCTTACAGTGTATCTGGATAGAAATACTTGAACCTGGTGATATTATTTACTGCATCCATGTACTTTTACTGCAGTAAAACTAAGGCAAAGTGCAGCAAAAGGTCCGCCTGAGGGTCAAACTACAATATGCATGGAATCCTCATCACTCACATCCAACAAATCCGACACTTGGTGGTTAAATATCATTTGACGCTGCACATTGCAGATACTGCACTTTGGCTTTGTAGGCAGATGTTCTCGGACCAATGGGAGCCTCGTGTTCCAGGAAGCTGAGACTGTTGAGTATTATGGTATGTTTGAGAAGAAATGGAGAACAGACCTGCGAGGGTTAAAGGTCAGCCTTCATACCGGAGTCCGTCCGTCTGTCCTGGTGACATTTCGCCGCCGGACAGCGACATGTTTCCTGTCAGACCTTTCCTGCATCAAAAGGTCACGTCTCCTCTAAAGGTGGACACGTGCTTTCAGGCGAAGGCGAGCCGTGCTAAGCTAACGGGAGAAAACGGCATTACTTATTGATGCTGAGATGAACCGGCTGCATCGTCACAGTAACAGAGGAGGTGATTATCTCCAAATGTCAACGCAGTCCTGCTCCACCACTGATGCTCTGATTTAATTACTGTCAACAAACCTTGTTGTGAGTCTTTATTTCATTTTATAATAACATGAAACAACCTTTGTTCATTCAGGTCTTCTCCTCTAAACAGGACGACAGGAAACCACTTTGGATGTGACCTCTGAGGACGAAGCACCGTCAGGGATCATTTCTAAGGAGAACATGATGGTAAAAGTTTGGGTCATAAAATCTGGTGTAATGATGAATTAATTTCTGTCAGCAGAGCAAAATGAATGTATGATTGTGTGGTTGGATTAAAGGAACGATGATGGGAGATCAGTTATCCTCCGATACGTACAAAAATGAATACGTCTGCTTCCTCCGGTGTGTCCGTCAACGCCCACATACTTCCATACATCCTTTACGTTGGCAGTCATGCAACCACAAGAGGGCAGTGAAGAGTCAACATCTCAACAACACTGAATCCCAGGATTCACAGCCGGGTCCAGAGGAGATCTACACCACGGACGAGTCCGGACTCTTTTTCTGAACGACGTAAACAAAGACGACGTTTGTGGAAGGAGAACGATCGTCTGACATCATGACGTCACAAACATGGAGGGAAGGAGAAGCTGGCTCCTCGGTAAGTCGGCCTGCTGACAATGTTTTTAAGACAATATTAAAGTCATTGGCCGTTACTAGACTGGGGTTCCCAACGACCCCTCAACGGGCCGTGAGACTCCAATCTTGGGGTCGGGAGATGATTTCCAGAAATCAAATAAAATGTAAAAATGATTTAAGATTAGATTAGAAACAGTTTATTTTAGCCATGATTCTTCATGTTTCAGAGAGTAGAACCATGAAAGGACAGCAGTGTAACCGTCCAATGGGACACCTTTACTTCTCAGACAGGTTTGACTCAGTAAATAAAAGGCGGAGTCAGCGAAGTACTCGCCGTGGTGGTCGGTTCTGTTTCCGGAGCTGATCTCTAAAAATATTCAATATTTTTTCATGAAACTTTCTACACATAACGACCAAGTACTGAGCTGGTGCCTTTTGGTATTTAGGAACTTTTTTTCATTTTTCCATGGTTACACAATAAATTTAGGCTCGTCCTGGGATTTGTGATGTTTCCAGGGCATCGCTTTCAATGTTACACATCTCCCCCTGCTGGACAGGTGTCGGATTTTTTTATTAAAAAAAAACAACTTTTCTCATATGTGCAGTTAACAAGAAAACTTATTGATTCCTCTTCACCAAGTCTGAAAATGTATTTTTCTACAATATAAAATATCCAGTGGGGGGGCTTTGATGGTTTCTGTGCATGTATGATGTCACTCTGTAAGGATCTGACGTTAGTTTATGATGTAGAAGTTATGATGGTGTTATTATTGTTCTTATTAACAAACAAACAACAGATCTGTTCATGTGATCATGTTACGTAACCTGCCCTCATTAAGTGATCAAACTAAAGTTAAATCCGGATCCAGTCCTCATGTACGGTCAGGGTCTATGGAGCATATTATGGGCTGGGTTGTGATCATTATAAACCTGTTGTATTGATCTCTGTGTGTTAGTGAGGGCTAACCTGTCTGCTGTCACCGTCAGACCGTCAGATCTAAAAACCCAATAACTGAACTTAATGACAATTTTGTGTTTCTTGTAATTACACTGATTACTTTCATTTATTGCTACTTTATACTTCTACTCCCCAACATTTCAGATGCACTGTACTTTCTACTGCACTACATTTGCACTAACTGTGACACCTGACTTTACTTTGCGATGTTTAGTTTGAACATGTGATGGAAAATATTGCACAATATGTCCAAAGGGCTTTATATTTATCCTAAACATGGTTTTTATAATAAATTAGTCTTTGGATATTTTTTTAACTTTAGAGTCACTATTAAATCGGTTATTAGAATCACGTGAACGCATCATTTGATTGATGCAGAGAAAGATCTCGAACTCTTTTGATGTTTCTGCAAGAATCCTCAGTAATTACAGACTGAATTGATGTAATTTGGCTGTCAGTGAAGGTCACATCACCACATCGACGGAAGAGTCCCATTCTCCCGTTTTTTCCCACAGTTATATTTTATAGTAGTAATATTTCCTAGCTGTCCTTGAATGCAGCAGTACATGGTGAGGAGCGCGCGCCGCAGCCGTCAGCAGAAGCATGTAAAGAAGCCAGGAGTCAACTCGCCGAACGTGAGGGAAAGATGGCGGACTGAGAAGCAGCATTTCCGCGGGCTCGGTATGAAGCTAAGGTTTTAGACCTTGAATTGTGATTAATTCTGTGCAACAACCCCGTTTTGTTAGTCAAACTACTTTTCTAGCATTTTGTGTTGGTTTTGAAGCCCATTCCTTTTTTTTCGCCGGGACATTTGGTGAAAACTGAACCGCGAACATGACTGACCACGATTACGAACCAAGAGTCCTCTGTGGAGCGTGTAAAGACATCGAAGATATTGAGGTGGACCAAAAAAACACAAAGGAAAGCACAAAGAAATTGGACCACACGCCTATTAAAAGCATAAAACCCCAAAAACTGAGAGGAACAAGTGACAATAAGGATGCACAGAGTGCCAGCGCCGCCATTCTCCACGCCATTCAAGTCCTATTCAAGACAGAGACGACTCTGGTTCTCTACATGATTCTTTCATCTTGAATCTAACAAACTAATGACAGAGAAGCACAGAGAGCCTTCTACCTAACGGTAGAACATTTTCCTTCCCTTTAGTCCAGTTATCAGGTTGAGTAAAGTGTTCAGAGTAAAAACAGTTCGTCCAGCTGAGGTCTGGTTGTTTTTAATGCAGAAAAATGATATCTATAAGTGGAGGCATGTTTTTTTCAGACGCTGACGTTCCCTCCTGGACTCTACTGTTAAATATTTTTCTATTTAAGTGAGGTTTAAAAAGAAAAAAAAAGTCCTTACTTTACCCTCTTTTGTTATTGAGTTATACAACTTTAATTAAAAAGTGCATCCCTTACTGGATTATAATGTTAATAATATTTAATGAATCATTTATGCAAATGTAATGTGGGTGAGGAGCCACAGGAGGGCGCTGTAACTCATTAACTGTTGATTCCAGGGTGCTTCAGTGCCATAAAACCACCTAGAACTAATTAGAGCAACATCATTGATATGTAATCATTTGTCTGCATTGATTATGGGCTGCAGGACGAACAGAACTGTGTCATGTTTAAAAGTCAGGATGTATTTTTAGTGATTCCTCCAGCAAACAAGAGAAAATAAGAGCAAAGCAGCAAAACACATAACAAATCACAAAGATGAAACATGATCACATGACAACCATCAGTTCAGCTACACTGTAAAAAACAAGCAGAGACAGAATTATAGGTATCAGGGTCTCAGAAAACTGGTGACATTTTTATTATGATTTTAAATCTTCAGGTCATGTGATCAAACATCCTGTTAGATGATTGGACAGTAACAGATGGCAGATTAGCAGGTTACACTGTAAACAGGAGGAAACACAACAGGGTTTCCATGTGGAGGAGTAGGGGAGGGAGGAGGGGAGAGGAGGGGAGAGAAGGGGAGAGAACTATTGAAGAAGACAAAGAAGAGCAGTCAAACATGGCTCCCTCTGGAGTTTCTCATCACCAGCTGCTCTATAGATGGATGCTTGATACTTGGTTCCTGTTCTCATTGTGACGTATTCACAGTAGATTCAGATTCTACTGATCCACAGTCTGAGAACAAACAGCCTAAACCAGTCAGTGAATTAAACACAACTTCAAAGCATAGAAGAAGAAGAACTAGTCCAAACCAATCAGAATGAGTTGTTTCCAGAAACTCCACAGGACAGCTTTAAGTGTTTGTTAGCAGCGTCACTCGTTCTCTGGCAAGCTCTTTAGTCCTGAATCTTTGGTTCCACCTGTGAACCTGAATCCAGTAAAAGGCTCCAGACACTGATCGTCTACATTCAGCCTAAATGACATCATCAGCTCCTCCTCCAGAGGAACCCTCCTCACTACACAGCAACATGAACCATTTGAAGATCCCGTCTGATCGTTGTGTTTGTCGTCATGTGAAGTGCTGCTGCTGACCACGCCTCATTTAACACCCGACCACGCCTCATTTAACACCCGACCACACCTCATTTAACACTTGTCGTCATGTGAAGTGAACTCGACCAAACCGCCTCGTGAGATTTTGGACTAGTTGCCAGTTTAGTAGTTTACATTGTGTTTGTTATAGTTGATTTATTTGTGATTTTTATTGTTTGTATCTTTACAGTTTCACTCACTGGAGGTGTTTTTAATTCAGCGTTGTTTGGTTGGAATCGCCCTTTAAAATCACATGGTGGACCTCTTTGTGCCATATATCCAGGTATGTGTGTGTGTGTGTGTGTGCGCGCGCAGTCACACACACGAACATACCTGGATATATGGCACAAAGAGGTCCACCAAAAACCGTAGCTGCGGGCCGTATGAAATCTGACCGTGGGCCGTGATTCCCCCCCCGGGCTGGACTTTGGACATGCCTGCTCTATTGGGTTGAGATCTGGTGAATAATGTATTTATATTATTTACATAGGTTAGTTATTCCCTTGGTAGTTACACTATCCTGATGGCATCTTGGCTCATGGGAGACTTTGTGGGTGACGGTGGAGCCGGTTTTGTAGGGGGGGGGCGGCATCATCTTTTTTGTGCTTTTTTGTTCTGTCTTTGGTGATGGGAAGAAGCCGGAGAACCCGGAGAGAACCCATGATGGATGAGGCCTGTTTGTAGTTGGTTACTTCTTCTGGATTCATTGAGGTCTTCAGGAAGTGCCCGATCTTCCTTGAATGTTTCAACCTTTGTCATCAACGCTCTCTAGTTGGCAGGCCGGCAGTGGTGGCCAGGTCACTGTCCCTCTCGTCCGATTCTACATTCTTCATGTTTGTTTTTGGACCATAGTATGTTTGGGCGAGCAGGTTTTTTCCCTTGTCCAAAGCGAGGAAACAGGAATTCATCCATCTCCCGTGAAGGGTAACAGTTGTTTGTGGGAGGAAACACTGGGATGTGGTTTGGATCCAGATTTGTAAAGGTTCTGAGGAATTTGACCTTTTAGTCTTCGCTAGAGAATGCAATTATCTCATTATCAATTACAAACTGTGACTTGTGATAATTTTTTGTCCCTGGTACAAAGGAAATAACCTAGCATTCATCTATCTCGTTTGGGTTACAGTTGATTGTGGGAGGAAACACTGGGATGTGACTGACATTTCAGTCTTTGCGTTTACGTGCTTCTCTTAGTTTCATGTTTAGTCTCGCTACCTGCTTGCGTATCACAGGTATGTTCGTCTCTAACGTCAAACCTCCCCTGTCAGACTGAAAGTTGCGTTCATTGATCCTTTTTGTCCGGTTCCTCTCGTGTGCCTCCATGAGCCTCAGTTCTTGTATTCCTAATGCTCTATTAGGAATACCAAGCTTGAGGCTCTTGTCTGTGGGGAATCCAGAAGCACAAGAGGGCATTGTTGCGTCATTGTAGTACTTGGTAATGGCTTGGTCACAGGAGAGGCAGTTAAATCTACCTATGAACTGTTGTCTTGAACCAGCAGCATCCGTGGGCTCTGGAACTTCCTGAGCCTGCAGCCTTACGATGACCTTCTCCTCCTGTTGGATGAGCTTCTCCTCCTGTTGGATGAGCTTCTCCTCCTGTTGGATGAGCTTCTCCTCCTGTTGGATGAGCTTCTCCTCCTGTTGGATGAACCTCTCCTCCTGTTGGATGAGCTTCTCCTCCTGTTGGATGAGCTTCTCCTCCTGTTGGATGAACCTCTCCTCCATTGCTTTCAGCAGCTGCTTTCTTTCTAGTTCTTTCTGTGCCTGCTGTTGGATGAGCCTCTCCTCCATTGCTTTCAGCTTAGTTTTCAGCTGCTTTGTTTCTATGTCGCTCTGCTCCTCCTGTTGGATGAGCTTCTCCTCCTGTTGGATGAGCTTCTCCTCCATTGCTTTCAGCAGCTGCTTTAATTCTAGTTCTTTCTGTGCCTGCTGTTGGTTGAGCTTCTCCTGCAGGGCCTGAGAAAGCACAGGCCTGACCTGGCTGTCACTCATAACCTCTGTAGACTCATCCTGGTTGCTGCCATTCTTCTTTTCTTCCAATGTGGCTGGCAGGTTGTCCAGGTGACTTTGTGGTTGCTGCTCATGGTTGTGAGATGGCTGCTCGTTGTCTGTGTCCACAGTCTGATTCAGGTCCTTTCGGTCTGACTGCGTGTCAATTTTGCCCATCAAAGATTTGATCTGTTCCTTCATTTTTTCATTCTCTCTAAAGAGTTCCTCCCTCCTTTGATTGAACATGTCGTTTTGAATCTGGAGCTCGTTTGAGTGTCTGTCTTTCAGAGATTTCAGAGACTCCTCCTCCACTGTCTTCATCATGTTGTTTTCCTGTTTGAGAACTGCATTCACTTTGTCTCGGTTATTTAGATGTTGATTTAGATGTTGCTGCACAGCAGAGTGCAGGTCTGTTAATTCTTCCATGACTTCCGTGTCTTTCTCAGGTAATTTGTTTAACATGTCGTTGTTGTCCCGTTTGGATGACATCTTGGTAGATTTACTAGAGCAAAACTTGAAGTTGATTTAGACCCACATCCTAATTTATAAAAATAAAATCAAAGTCTTTCATCTTTGTAGATTTTTAGATCAAAGAGACCAAAATCTGGATTATATGCTATGACTTTTCTTAGCAATTCGTAAAACCACTTTTGTTTTCCCTTCAGAAACAACAGCTTTGATCAAAGATGATCTAAGGCTTTGGTTACTGATGCTAATAGAACTACTACAGGTTTACTACTAGTACTACCATTACTACTACAATCAACACTACTACATAAGTATGTCTTTTTAAGTAAGTGCTCTGTAGCACTAGATCTCAGTCTGGTTACTCTCATTGAGCTATTTTTAATGTGGGCCATTTTGTCCGTGTCTCTCTTTCAGTGTGTATCACCTCTGATTGGTTTTACGACTCTTACCTCTAGGAATCTCCCTCATAACTCGAACCAGGATGTTGACAGAATGATCCGAGCTGAGGCTATGCCAAAGATGGCTGTGTGAAAATCAGGGGTTATGATCTGTTTAAAAATATAGGAGAATACATCAAAAATATGTCCCCAGTAACTGTTGAGGGAGGAGCATGTCTGAAACATATGTCCTACTTAGGCTGGACTAGAGCTGCTTTTCGGAAAAGATTTTAGCCAGCTTGTCCCCTAAATAGTGAAGACGGTGAAGCACCTTACAATAAATTAACACGCGTCGTAGACTAACAAAGAGGTATGTGTACAAGTTAGGCCACGCCTCCTCAGAAAGATCCACACCCAGATCCCTCTCCCACACAGTTTTGTTTTGTCCCAAGGGAGGGGGGGGGGAGCAGGGGACAGGGACACAGACATGCTCAACCACAATAACAATAACAGCTATTATAATAGATTATAGTTTGCAGCATTTAGAATAACTACTACAATAACAACACTGATAATAATTATAATATTGATACTGATGTTGATATTAATAGTAAGAGTAATAATAATGATGGTGATGATGATGATAATGATGATGATGATGTCAGTGTGTATCAACCATGGTCCCAGCAGTAGATCGGTCCACAGTGACCTGCGGGATGAGAAAACACAAAGACTGGGGAAGAAGTCAAGTTAAGTCAGGCGTAATAAGGTATTAATAAGGCGTTCAAAATAACATGACCTGTACCATTCCCAGTTCTGCGTTCATACTAGTTATCCGCTAACGACGGTTAGCCGCTAATATTTTTGTTTACATCTTGTTGTACATTGTCCTACAGAGTTAGATTCTTACGGCTATAGTCCGTCCCAACAGATGGGTCTTCAAACCGCTCGTCTAATACGGAGGACCGCGGGGAAGAGGACACTGTTAGGATAATTGTATATAAGTTATCATTTTGAATGTGAATTACCATTCTATATATTGTGTGATTATAAGGATTTTCATTATAGTTTGATATTTCAATCTTTGTTATGAGACTTAGTAGAGCGGGATGTCCTTGAGAGCAGCGACACTGAAACTGCATGCCAACTAGATAGAAAGCAGAAATCACACCCACACGCAGCTGTCCGGTTTATCTACTGCAGGCAGACAGCACTATCTGTTGTAGTCTGAAAATATGTACGCCTTTTATGTGATAACCACCCTACCTGAATAGGGACTGAATAGGGCAATGCAGGGACAGCATCAGCGGAGAAGTTCACCGAGCTCTTTTGCTGGTGTCCGTCTCCCCTTAGTCCGTCTCAACCTAGAGTGTGTACTGTGTTTCCTTACTGAGTTCTTTGTTAATATGTTTTAGGAGATTGTTTCCTGACAAGTTTCCCTGACAGACACCAAACTTAATACCCTGGCAGAGAGGGTGAGGAGCTCATTCATTCAGGAGGGGCTCAGAGTGGAGTCGCTGCTCCTCAACATGGAGAGGAGTCAGCTGAGGTGGTTCGGGCATTTGGTCAGGATGCCCGCCAGACGCCTCCCTGGGGAGGTATTTCCGGCATGTCCCACTGGGATTTAATGCTTTTCATATGATTGAGAGGAGAGTAATACCTATGTGTGGTGTTTGTAATAAATACAAGCTGTTGTTGTTAAATAATAAAGATATATCAGCATTAAATGTTTTAGATTAAAATCTAACAAATGTCATCATCAACCAGACGCGCAGGTCGCATTAAGCAGAATGACGTCAGTCATTTCTTTTCTATTGAGACAAGTTGGAAACTCGAGGAAGGTCAACTTTTATTAACTGTGGAATTAAAAGGCCCAGAAAAAAACTGAAAACCTGCCTCCATGTCTGAAAAACAAGAGTGTACCATGAGAGCGC
Organism: Chaunax sp. Z400; assembly: GCA_037577475.1. Taxonomy (NCBI): domain Eukaryota; kingdom Metazoa; phylum Chordata; class Actinopteri; order Lophiiformes; family Chaunacidae; genus Chaunax; species Chaunax sp. Z400. Next base: position 574,004 of record CM075196.1, on the reverse strand, counting down.
ACACAGTTACCCCAGCATCATCCAACATGATTCATTTCATTTATTTAATTTCTTAAAAATCTTACATCTGTCAAAGACGTTCTATTTTTACTCTGCTGAGTTTGTCTTCAGAGAAACAGACGCTGCAGATGAAGTCGCCCAGAATAGCATCACGTTGACGAGCCGTCAGTAAGATGTGGAGACGAGGTTTACAGCTCACCATTTTATTTACTTTAACTTCTCTACAGTTTATTTTCATAGAAGCTTATCGCCATGGTAACTCACCGTCACAGGACTTTTCCTCCAGCTTCAGTTCTTATAATCGACTCGATGGTGCCGACGATGTACTGTTGAAACTAGAAGGTCACTTTTAGTTTCTAGAGAGTTCAGACCTGACGGGCCTTATTGCTCCCAGCGATTCACCCGTCACTCCTCCACCTCCTGCAGAGGAGACACCTGTACTTGCCATGGAGAATCTCGTCAATCTCATTCTTGTGTCCTCAAACTAAAAGGCATCGATAGGAATCAACAAACACACAAGCAGCTGTCTCTCCTTCCAGCATTGTGCATCATCCACTTGTGAGCATTTACAAGTAAAATGAAGACCAACTCTGGGAGTGCTTTTCTCTCCAGGAGGTAGAGCGGTCGGTCACAGATCGAAAGGTCGCTGGTTCGATCCCCAGCCCCTGCAAGTCTACAAGTTGAAGTATCCTTGAGCAAAGATACTGAACCCCGTAAAGGCATCACACTGCTGCTCAGGGAGGGGTCAAATGCAGAGAAAGAATTTCCCCACAGGGACAATAAAGTATAGCTTATCTTAGTTTAACAGCTTATTGAACCACATCGTCTGAAAACAGCCACAAGTCACTTATTTTATCAAAAGATACGAATCACCTCCAAAAGTGACATCTAGACCCAGGAAGGCTTCACTCTTCATGTTCTGGGAGATAAATGTACTGTTAGAGTCCACGAACGATCATGACTTCATTCTATCAGTAATAGTATCTCATGCCTGACTTAATGCAGGAATTTTACATTAATGAGCATCTTTAACTCTGCTGTAGTCGCCCCTCTCTCCCCGTCTCACCTCACCGTCTCACCCCTTCAGTAACCATGGACACGTGGTATGAAGGAAACAGGAAGTCCTCCTCTGTACAGACATAAAAGTCTATTTAAATGTATTTCAGGTTGTAGAAGCTAGTGTCTTCTTTCATTATCTAAACATTTCATTATCTCTCCCTCGTCAGCACCAGGCATCAGTTCTTGTTCCTATGATAAAACTCCTCTGCTGGTTATAAAGAAACCGTTTCTCCCGTTTCAAACGGACTCTCCAGGAATGCGTCTCTGTTTGGGGACGATAACGAACCCTGATGACATTAAGATATAAAAATCTAATGATCAACCTCCAGCAGGAGCTCAGACAGTTGTTGGAATCCATCAAGAAGACTTTATCTTCGTCTGTGTGGAGCATCCATCTCAGCCTAATGTCCCTCTGTATGAAGAGATGGTCACGGCTGATGAAAGCACAAACAACGGCGTCTGGCATCATGGGAAGTGGAAGTGGAGGTTTATTTAATGACTGTGAGTCTCTGTGGAGCTGAACGCTCCAGTCGTGTGTGAACAGAGAATTTAAGATGCACATAAAGCTGCAGAACATCCAAATAAACACCCAGAGTCTCTGGGGATGGATGAAGGGATGACTGAAGGAGAAGCGATGGACAGACTGACGGACAGGTAGAGACATCCGGAGGCGAGCTGGACCACGGCCTCGTGAACTTCCTCCTCCGGCTGCATCACCTGGGAATAATTGTGTCATGTACATCAAACAGGAGTCGATCATCACGGCGTCAAAGCAGAAGTCAAAGGAACGGAGGAGACGGATTCAAAGGGATTTCTGAGTGGACAAAGTCACTTTCCTCTGCAGTCCGACGTGGTTTACTGAGGCTGTGTGGACTCACAATACAAATTCTGACTTTATTTAGCGTCTAAAATGATCAGAAGAAGCAGGAGGCGGGGCCACGAGGGCCTGGAAGAGATGTGTAACATCAGGAGGCCTCAGATTAGAGGGAGTAACACACCAGGAGTCAGCATGGTGGAGAGACAGTCACATTTATTCATTCATTCAGATGCAGTATGATGTCATCATTCAGTCCAATTTTATCTGTCACATTTGGTGCAAGTAGAGCGACACACAACACTCAAATAAAACACAAAATGTTATTTTAGACATTTATTCTCTATCTGCTACTTTATTCTAATACTCTTCTGCTTCTGACAACTTCAGTCTTTAGTAAACCCATTTCAGAAACAGGACTCTTGATCCTCATCAGTAAAGGTGAGTTTGGGAGGGTCAAATGATCTCTTCACACTTTCTGCCGTACAAAGGCAAAGTGCAGTATCTGCAATTTTTGTGAAATTCTCTGTTTCGCCCCATAAAGTGTTGAATCTTCTCTTCGGTCTGTCTGTTGTTCTACTGCAGTACTTTCTGCACTTTCATTTGCAGTAACTGTAGTTTTGGTTTGACCACAGAGAATGTCAGATACTGCAGTCTGCCTTGGTGTGAGAACCAGCCGTTAGTTGCTGCTTCTATCGGTTATCTGACATCTTAAAAACCAGCAGCCGTCACTGATAACCAGTAAAACTCATTGGTTTAGTAAGACGAAAGAGGACGGAGAAAATTCCTCCTCCTCTGATTGGTTTACGGCTCCAACAGCCGCCTCTGGGTCACAAACCATCTCGCAAAAGGTCGGTTTGGTGTTAGTTTGTATTCCATGCAGTACTGCATTAAATACCCAAAGAGCAGCCAATGAAAGTAGGTGTATGACTCTTAGTAGATCTTACAGTGTATCTGGATAGAAATACTTGAACCTGGTGATATTATTTACTGCATCCATGTACTTTTACTGCAGTAAAACTAAGGCAAAGTGCAGCAAAAGGTCCGCCTGAGGGTCAAACTACAATATGCATGGAATCCTCATCACTCACATCCAACAAATCCGACACTTGGTGGTTAAATATCATTTGACGCTGCACATTGCAGATACTGCACTTTGGCTTTGTAGGCAGATGTTCTCGGACCAATGGGAGCCTCGTGTTCCAGGAAGCTGAGACTGTTGAGTATTATGGTATGTTTGAGAAGAAATGGAGAACAGACCTGCGAGGGTTAAAGGTCAGCCTTCATACCGGAGTCCGTCCGTCTGTCCTGGTGACATTTCGCCGCCGGACAGCGACATGTTTCCTGTCAGACCTTTCCTGCATCAAAAGGTCACGTCTCCTCTAAAGGTGGACACGTGCTTTCAGGCGAAGGCGAGCCGTGCTAAGCTAACGGGAGAAAACGGCATTACTTATTGATGCTGAGATGAACCGGCTGCATCGTCACAGTAACAGAGGAGGTGATTATCTCCAAATGTCAACGCAGTCCTGCTCCACCACTGATGCTCTGATTTAATTACTGTCAACAAACCTTGTTGTGAGTCTTTATTTCATTTTATAATAACATGAAACAACCTTTGTTCATTCAGGTCTTCTCCTCTAAACAGGACGACAGGAAACCACTTTGGATGTGACCTCTGAGGACGAAGCACCGTCAGGGATCATTTCTAAGGAGAACATGATGGTAAAAGTTTGGGTCATAAAATCTGGTGTAATGATGAATTAATTTCTGTCAGCAGAGCAAAATGAATGTATGATTGTGTGGTTGGATTAAAGGAACGATGATGGGAGATCAGTTATCCTCCGATACGTACAAAAATGAATACGTCTGCTTCCTCCGGTGTGTCCGTCAACGCCCACATACTTCCATACATCCTTTACGTTGGCAGTCATGCAACCACAAGAGGGCAGTGAAGAGTCAACATCTCAACAACACTGAATCCCAGGATTCACAGCCGGGTCCAGAGGAGATCTACACCACGGACGAGTCCGGACTCTTTTTCTGAACGACGTAAACAAAGACGACGTTTGTGGAAGGAGAACGATCGTCTGACATCATGACGTCACAAACATGGAGGGAAGGAGAAGCTGGCTCCTCGGTAAGTCGGCCTGCTGACAATGTTTTTAAGACAATATTAAAGTCATTGGCCGTTACTAGACTGGGGTTCCCAACGACCCCTCAACGGGCCGTGAGACTCCAATCTTGGGGTCGGGAGATGATTTCCAGAAATCAAATAAAATGTAAAAATGATTTAAGATTAGATTAGAAACAGTTTATTTTAGCCATGATTCTTTATGTTTCAGAGAGTAGAACCATGAAAGGACAGCAGTGTAACCGTCCAATGGGACACCTTTACTTCTCAGACAGGTTTGACTCAGTAAATAAAAGGCGGAGTCAGCGAAGTACTCGCCGTGGTGGTCGGTTCTGTTTCCGGAGCTGATCTCTAAAAATATTCAATATTTTTTCATGAAACTTTCTACACATAACGACCAAGTACTGAGCTGGTGCCTTTTGGTATTTAGGAACTTTTGTTCATTTTTCCATGGTTACACAATAAATTTAGGCTCGTCCTGGGATTTGTGATGTTTCCAGGGCATCGCTTTCAATGTTACACATCTCCCCCTGCTGGACAGGTGTCGGATTTTTTTATTAAAAAAAAACAACTTTTCTCATATGTGCAGTTAACAAGAAAACTTATTGATTCCTCTTCACCAAGTCTGAAAATGTATTTTTCTACAATATAAAATATCCAGTGGGGGGGCTTTGATGGTTTCTGTGCATGTATGATGTCACTCTGTAAGGATCTGACGTTAGTTTATGATGTAGAAGTTATGATGGTGTTATTATTGTTCTTATTAACAAACAAACAACAGATCTGTTCATGTGATCATGTTACGTAACCTGCCCTCATTAAGTGATCAAACTAAAGTTAAATCCGGATCCAGTCCTCATGTACGGTCAGGGTCTATGGAGCATATTATGGGCTGGGTTGTGATCATTATAAACCTGTTGTATTGATCTCTGTGTGTTAGTGAGGGCTAACCTGTCTGCTGTCACCGTCAGACCGTCAGATCTAAAAACCCAATAACTGAACTTAATGACAATTTTGTGTTTCTTGTAATTACACTGATTACTTTCATTTATTGCTACTTTATACTTCTACTCCCCAACATTTCAGATGCACTGTACTTTCTACTGCACTACATTTGCACTAACTGTGACACCTGACTTTACTTTGCGATGTTTAGTTTGAACATGTGATGGAAAATATTGCACAATATGTCCAAAGGGCTTTATATTTATCCTAAACATGGTTTTTATAATAAATTAGTCTTTGGATATTTTTTTAACTTTAGAGTCACTATTAAATCGGTTATTAGAATCACGTGAACGCATCATTTGATTGATCTAGAGAAAGATCTCGAACTCTTTTGATGTTTCTGCAAGAATCCTCAGTAATTACAGACTGAATTGATGTAATTTGGCTGTCAGTGAAGGTCACATCACCACATCGACGGAAGAGTCCCATTCTCCCGTTTTTTCCCACAGTTATATTTTATAGTAGTAATATTTCCTAGCTGTCCTTGAATGCAGCAGTACATGGTGAGGAGCGCGCGCCGCAGCCGTCAGCAGAAGCATGTAAAGAAGCCAGGAGTCAACTCGCCGAACGTGAGGGAAAGATGGCGGACTGAGAAGCAGCATTTCCGCGGGCTCGGTATGAAGCTAAGGTTTTAGACCTTGAATTGTGATTAATTCTGTGCAACAACCCCGTTTTGTTAGTCAAACTACTTTTCTAGCATTTTGTGTTGGTTTTGAAGCCCATTCCTTTTTTTTCGCCGGGACATTTGGTGAAAACTGAACCGCGAACATGACTGACCACGATTACGAACCAAGAGTCCTCTGTGGAGCGTGTAAAGACATCGAAGATATTGAGGTGGACCAAAAAAACACAAAGGAAAGCACAAAGAAATTGGACCACACGCCTATTAAAAGCATAAAACCCCAAAAACTGAGAGGAACAAGTGACAATAAGGATGCACAGAGTGCCAGCGCCGCCATTCTCCACGCCATTCAAGTCCTATTCAAGACAGAGACGACTCTGGTTCTCTACATGATTCTTTCATCTTGAATCTAACAAACTAATGACAGAGAAGCACAGAGAGCCTTCTACCTAACGGTAGAACATTTTCCTTCCCTTTAGTCCAGTTATCAGGTTGAGTAAAGTGTTCAGAGTAAAAACAGTTCGTCCAGCTGAGGTCTGGTTGTTTTTAATGCAGAAAAATGATATCTATAAGTGGAGGCATGTTTTTTTCAGACGCTGACGTTCCCTCCTGGACTCTACTGTTAAATATTTTTCTATTTAAGTGAGGTTTAAAAAGAAAAAAAAAGTCCTTACTTTACCCTCTTTTGTTATTGAGTTATACAACTTTAATTAAAAAGTGCATCCCTTACTGGATTATAATGTTAATAATATTTAATGAATCATTTATGCAAATGTAATGTGGGTGAGGAGCCACAGGAGGGCGCTGTAACTCATTAACTGTTGATTCCAGGGTGCTTCAGTGCCATAAAACCACCTAGAACTAATTAGAGCAACATCATTGATATGTAATCATTTGTCTGCATTGATTATGGGCTGCAGGACGAACAGAACTGTGTCATGTTTAAAAGTCAGGATGTATTTTTAGTGATTCCTCCAGCAAACAAGAGAAAATAAGAGCAAAGCAGCAAAACACATAACAAATCACAAAGATGAAACATGATCACATGACAACCATCAGTTCAGCTACACTGTAAAAAACAAGCAGAGACAGAATTATAGGTATCAGGGTCTCAGAAAACTGGTGACATTTTTATTATGATTTTAAATCTTCAGGTCATGTGATCAAACATCCTGTTAGATGATTGGACAGTAACAGATGGCAGATTAGCAGGTTACACTGTAAACAGGAGGAAACACAACAGGGTTTCCATGTGGAGGAGTAGGGGAGGGAGGAGGGGAGAGGAGGGGAGAGAACTATTGAAGAAGACAAAGAAGAGCAGTCAAACATGGCTCCCTCTGGAGTTTCTCATCACCAGCTGCTCTATAGATGGATGCTTGATACTTGGTTCCTGTTCTCATTGTGACGTATTCACAGTAGATTCAGATTCTACTGATCCACAGTCTGAGAACAAACAGCCTAAACCAGTCAGTGAATTAAACACAACTTCAAAGCATAGAAGAAGAAGAACTAGTCCAAACCAATCAGAATGAGTTGTTTCCAGAAACTCCACAGGACAGCTTTAAGTGTTTGTTAGCAGCGTCACTCGTTCTCTGGCAAGCTCTTTAGTCCTGAATCTTTGGTTCCACCTGTGAACCTGAATCCAGTAAAAGGCTCCAGACACTGATCGTCTACATTCAGCCTAAATGACATCATCAGCTCCTCCTCCAGAGGAACCCTCCTCACTACACAGCAACATGAACCATTTGAAGATCCCGTCTGATCGTTGTGTTTGTCGTCATGTGAAGTGCTGCTGCTGACCACGCCTCATTTAACACCCGACCACGCCTCATTTAACACCCGACCACACCTCATTTAACACTTGTCGTCATGTGAAGTGAACTCGACCAAACCGCCTCGTGAGATTTTGGACTAGTTGCCAGTTTAGTAGTTTACATTGTGTTTGTTATAGTTGATTTATTTGTGATTTTTATTGTTTGTATCTTTACAGTTTCACTCACTGGAGGTGTTTTTAATTCAGCGTTGTTTGGTTGGAATCGCCCTTTAAAATCACATGGTGGACCTCTTTGTGCCATATATCCAGGTATGTGTGTGTGTGTGTGTGCGCGCGCAGTCACACACACGAACATACCTGGATATATGGCACAAAGAGGTCCACCAAAAACCGTAGCTGCGGGCCGTATGAAATCTGACCGTGGGCCGTGATTCCCCCCCCGGGCTGGACTTTGGACATGCCTGCTCTATTGGGTTGAGATCTGGTGAATAATGTATTTATATTATTTACATAGGTTAGTTATTCCCTTGGTAGTTACACTATCCTGATGGCATCTTGGCTCATGGGAGACTTTGTGGGTGACGGTGGAGCCGGTTTTGTAGGGGGGGGGCGGCATCATCTTTTTTGTGCTTTTTTGTTCTGTCTTTGGTGATGGGAAGAAGCCGGAGAACCCGGAGAGAACCCATGATGGATGAGGCCTGTTTGTAGTTGGTTACTTCTTCTGGATTCATTGAGGTCTTCAGGAAGTGCCCGATCTTCCTTGAATGTTTCAACCTTTGTCATCAACGCTCTCTAGTTGGCAGGCCGGCAGTGGTGGCCAGGTCACTGTCCCTCTCGTCCGATTCTACATTCTTCATGTTTGTTTTTGGACCATAGTATGTTTGGGCGAGCAGGTTTTTTCCCTTGTCCAAAGCGAGGAAACAGGAATTCATCCATCTCCCGTGAAGGGTAACAGTTGTTTGTGGGAGGAAACACTGGGATGTGGTTTGGATCCAGATTTGTAAAGGTTCTGAGGAATTTGACCTTTTAGTCTTCGCTAGAGAATGCAATTATCTCATTATCAATTACAAACTGTGACTTGTGATAATTTTTTGTCCCTGGTACAAAGGAAATAACCTAGCATTCATCTATCTCGTTTGGGTTACAGTTGATTGTGGGAGGAAACACTGGGATGTGACTGACATTTCAGTCTTTGCGTTTACGTGCTTCTCTTAGTTTCATGTTTAGTCTCGCTACCTGCTTGCGTATCACAGGTATGTTCGTCTCTAACGTCAAACCTCCCCTGTCAGACTGAAAGTTGCGTTCATTGATCCTTTTTGTCCGGTTCCTCTCGTGTGCCTCCATGAGCCTCAGTTCTTGTATTCCTAATGCTCTATTAGGAATACCAAGCTTGAGGCTCTTGTCTGTGGGGAATCCAGAAGCACAAGAGGGCATTGTTGCGTCATTGTAGTACTTGGTAATGGCTTGGTCACAGGAGAGGCAGTTAAATCTACCTATGAACTGTTGTCTTGAACCAGCAGCATCCGTGGGCTCTGGAACTTCCTGAGCCTGCAGCCTTACGATGACCTTCTCCTCCTGTTGGATGAGCTTCTCCTCCTGTTGGATGAGCTTCTCCTCCTGTTGGATGAGCTTCTCCTCCTGTTGGATGAGCTTCTCCTCCTGTTGGATGAACCTCTCCTCCTGTTGGATGAGCTTCTCCTCCTGTTGGATGAGCTTCTCCTCCTGTTGGATGAACCTCTCCTCCATTGCTTTCAGCAGCTGCTTTCTTTCTAGTTCTTTCTGTGCCTGCTGTTGGATGAGCCTCTCCTCCATTGCTTTCAGCTTAGTTTTCAGCTGCTTTGTTTCTATGTCGCTCTGCTCCTCCTGTTGGATGAGCTTCTCCTCCTGTTGGATGAGCTTCTCCTCCATTGCTTTCAGCAGCTGCTTTAATTCTAGTTCTTTCTGTGCCTGCTGTTGGTTGAGCTTCTCCTGCAGGGCCTGAGAAAGCACAGGCCTGACCTGGCTGTCACTCATAACCTCTGTAGACTCATCCTGGTTGCTGGCATTCTTCTTTTCTTCCAATGTGGCTGGCAGGTTGTCCAGGTGACTTTGTGGTTGCTGCTCATGGTTGTGAGATGGCTGCTCGTTGTCTGTGTCCACAGTCTGATTCAGGTCCTTTCGGTCTGACTGCGTGTCAATTTTGCCCATCAAAGATTTGATCTGTTCCTTCATTTTTTCATTCTCTCTAAAGAGTTCCTCCCTCCTTTGATTGAACGTGTCGTTTTGAATCTGGAGCTCGTTTGAGTGTCTGTCTTTCAGAGATTTCAGAGACTCCTCCTCCACTGTCTTCATCATGTTGTTTTCCTGTTTGAGAACTGCATTCACTTTGTCTCGGTTATTTAGATGTTGATTTAGATGTTGCTGCACAGCAGAGTGCAGGTCTGTTAATTCTTCCATGACTTCCGTGTCTTTCTCAGGTAATTTGTTTAACATGTCGTTGTTGTCCCGTTTGGATGACATCTTGGTAGATTTACTAGAGCAAAACTTGAAGTTGATTTAGACCCACATCCTAATTTATAAAAATAAAATCAAAGTCTTTCATCTTTGTAGATTTTTAGATCAAAGAGACCAAAATCTGGATTATATGCTATGACTTTTCTTAGCAATTCGTAAAACCACTTTTGTTTTCCCTTCAGAAACAACAGCTTTGATCAAAGATGATCTAAGGCTTTGGTTACTGATGCTAATAGAACTACTACAGGTTTACTACTAGTACTACCATTACTACTACAATCAACACTACTACATAAGTATGTCTTTTTAAGTAAGTGCTCTGTAGCACTAGATCTCAGTCTGGTTACTCTCATTGAGCTATTTTTAATGTGGGCCATTTTGTCCGTGTCTCTCTTTCAGTGTGTATCACCTCTGATTGGTTTTACGACTCTTACCTCTAGGAATCTCCCTCATAACTCGAACCAGGATGTTGACAGAATGATCCGAGCTGAGGCTATGCCAAAGATGGCTGTGTGAAAATCAGGGGTTATGATCTGTTTAAAAATATAGGAGAATACATCAAAAATATGTCCCCAGTAACTGTTGAGGGAGGAGCATGTCTGAAACATATGTCCTACTTAGGCTGGACTAGAGCTGCTTTTCGGAAAAGATTTTAGCCAGCTTGTCCCCTAAATAGTGAAGACGGTGAAGCACCTTACAATAAATTAACACGCGTCGTAGACTAACAAAGAGGTATGTGTACAAGTTAGGCCACGCCTCCTCAGAAAGATCCACACCCAGATCCCTCTCCCACACAGTTTTGTTTTGTCCCAAGGGAGGGGGGGGGAGCAGGGGACAGGGACACAGACATGCTCAACCACAATAACAATAACAGCTATTATAAAAGATTATAGTTTGCAGCATTTAGAATAACTACTACAATAACAACACTGATAATAATTATAATATTGATACTGATGTTGATATTAATAGTAAGAGTAATAATAATGATGGTGATGATGATGATAATGATGATGATGATGTCAGTGTGTATCAACCATGGTCCCGGCAGTAGATCGGTCCACAGTGACCTGCGGGATGAGAAAACACAAAGACTGGGGAAGAAGTCAAGTTAAGTCAGGCGTAATAAGGTATTAATAAGGCGTTCAAAATAACATGACCTGTACCATTCCCAGTTCTGCGTTCATACTAGTTATCCGCTAACGACGGTTAGCCGCTAATATTTTTGTTTACATCTTGTTGTACATTGTCCTACAGAGTTAGATTCTTACGGCTATAGTCCGTCCCAACAGATGGGTCTTCAAACCGCTCGTCTAATACGGAGGACCGCGGGGAAGAGGACACTGTTAGGATAATTGTATATAAGTTATCATTTTGAATGTGAATTACCATTCTATATATTGTGTGATTATAAGGATTTTCATTATAGTTTGATATTTCAATCTTTGTTATGAGACTTAGTAGAGCGGGATGTCCTTGAGAGCAGCGACACTCAAACTGCATGCCAACTAGATAGAAAGCAGAAATCACACCCACACGCAGCTGTCCGGTTTATCTACTGCAGGCAGACAGCACTATCTGTTGTAGTCTGAAAATATGTACGCCTTTTATGTGATAACCACCCTACCTGAATAGGGACTGAATAGGGCAATGCAGGGACAGCATCAGCGGAGAAGTTCACCGAGCTCTTTTGCTGGTGTCCGTCTCCCCTTAGTCCGTCTCAACCTAGAGTGTGTACTGTGTTTCCTTACTGAGTTCTTTGTTAATATGTTTTAGGAGATTGTTTCCTGACAAGTTTCCCTGACAGACACCAAACTTAATACCCTGGCAGAGAGGGTGAGGAGCTCATTCATTCAGGAGGGGCTCAGAGTGGAGTCGCTGCTCCTCAACATGGAGAGGAGTCAGCTGAGGTGGTTCGGGCATTTGGTCAGGATGCCCGCCAGACGCCTCCCTGGGGAGGTATTTCCGGCATGTCCCACTGGGATTTAATGCTTTTCATATGATTGAGAGGAGAGTAATACCTATGTGTGGTGTTTGTAATAAATACAAGCTGTTGTTGTTAAATAATAAAGATATATCAGCATTAAATGTTTTAGATTAAAATCTAACAAATGTCATCATCAACCAGACGCGCAGGTCGCATTAAGCAGAATGACGTCAGTCATTTCTTTTCTATTGAGACAAGTTGGAAACTCGAGGAAGGTCAACTTTTATTAACTGTGGAATTAAAAGGCCCAGAAAAAAACTGAAAACCTGCCTCCATGTCTGAAAAACAAGAGTGTACCATGAGAGCGCACACAGTTACCCCAGCATCATCCAACATGATTCATTTCATTTATTTAATTTCTTAAAAATCTTACATCTGTCAAAGACGTTCTATTTTTACTCTGCTGAGTTTGTCTTCAGAGAAACAGACGCTGCAGATGAAGTCGCCCAGAATAGCATCACGTTGACGAGCCGTCAGTAAGATGTGGAGACGAGGTTTACAGCTCACCATTTTATTTACTTTAACTTCTCTACAGTTTATTTTCATAGAAGCTTATCGCCATGGTAACTCACCGTCACAGGACTTTTCCTCCAGCTTCAGTTCTTATAATCGACTCGATGGTGCCGACGATGTACTGTTGAAACTAGAAGGTCACTTTTAGTTTCTAGAGAGTTCAGACCTGACGGGCCTTATTGCTCCCAGCGATTCACCCGTCACTCCTCCACCTCCTGCAGAAGAGACACCTGTACTTGCCATGGAGAATCTCGTCAATCTCATTCTTGTGTCCTCAAACTAAAAGGCATCGATAGGAATCAACAAACACACAAGCAGCTGTCTCTCCTTCCAGCATTGTGCATCATCCACTTGTGAGCATTTACAAGTAAAATGAAGACCAACTCTGGGAGTGCTTTTCTCTCCAGGAGGTAGAGCGGTCGGTCACAGATCGAAAGGTCGCTGGTTCGATCCCCAGCCCCTGCAAGTCTACAAGTTGAAGTATCCTTGAGCAAAGATACTGAACCCCGTAAAGGCATCACACTGCTGCTCAGGGAGGGGTCAAATGCAGAGAAAGAATTTCCCCACAGGGACAATAAAGTATAGCTTATCTTGGTTTAACAGCTTATTGAACCACATCGTCTGAAAACAGCCACAAGTCACTTATTTTATCAAAAGATACGAATCACCTCCAAAAGTGACATCTAGACCCAGGAAGGCTTCACTCTTCATGTTCTGGGAGATAAATGTACTGTTAGAGTCCACGAACGATCATGACTTCATTCTATCAGTAATAGTATCTCATGCCTGACTTAATGCAGGAATTTTACATTAATGAGCATCTTTAACTCTGCTGTAGTCGCCCCTCTCTCCCCGTCTCACCTCACCGTCTCACCCCTTCAGTAACCATGGACACGTGGTATGAAGGAAACAGGAAGTCCTCCTCTGTACAGACATAAAAGTCTATTTAAATGTATTTCAGGTTGTAGAAGCTAGTGTCTTCTTTCATTATCTAAACATTTCATTATCTCTCCCTCGTCAGCACCAGGCATCAGTTCTTGTTCCTATGATAAAACTCCTCTGCTGGTTATAAAGAAACCGTTTCTCCCGTTTCAAACGGACTCTCCAGGAATGCGTCTCTGTTTGGGGACGATAACGAACCCTGATGACATTAAGATATAAAAATCTAATGATCAACCTCCAGCAGGAGCTCAGACAGTTGTTGGAATCCATCAAGAAGACTTTATCGTCGTCTGTGTGGAGCATCCATCTCAGCCTAATGTCCCTCTGTATGAAGAGATGGTCACGGCTGATGAAAGCACAAACAACGGCGTCTGGCATCATGGGAAGTGGAAGTGGAGGTTTATTTAATGACTGTGAGTCTCTGTGGAGCTGAACGCTCTAAACACCCAGAGTCTCTGGGGATGGATGAAGGGATGACTGAAGGAGAAGCGATGGACAGACTGACGGACAGGTAGAGACATCCGGAGGCGAGCTGGACCACGGCCTCGTGAACTTCCTCCTCCGGCTGCATCACCTGGGAATAATTGTGTCATGTACATCAAACAGGAGTCGATCATCACGGCGTCAAAGAAGAAGTCAAAGGAACGGAGGAGACGGATTCAAAGGGATTTCTGAGTGGACAAAGTCACTTTCCTCTGCAGTCCGACGTGGTTTACTGAGGCTGTGTGGACTCACAATACAAATTCTGACTTTATTTAGCGTCTAAAATGATCAGAAGAAGCAGGAGGCGGGGCCACGAGGGCCTGGAAGAGATGTGTAACATCAGGAGGCCTCAGATTAGAGGGAGTAACACACCAGGAGTCAGCATGGTGGAGAGACAGTCACATTTATTCATTCATTCAGATGCAGTATGATGTCATCATTCAGTCCAATTTTATCTGTCACATTTGGTGCAAGTAGAGCGACACACAACACTCAAATAAAACACAAAATGTTATTTTAGACATTTATTCTCTATCTGCTACTTTATTCTAATACTCTTCTGCTTCTGACAACTTCAGTCTTTAGTAAACCCATTTCAGAAACAGGACTCTTGATCCTCATCAGTAAAGGTGAGTTTGGGAGGGTCAAATGATCTCTTCACACTTTCTGCCGTACAAAGGCAAAGTGCAGTATCTGCAATTTTTGTGAAATTCTCTGTTTCGCCCCATAAAGTGTTGAATCTTCTCTTCGGTCTGTCTGTTGTTCTACTGCAGTACTTTCTGCACTTTTTATTTGCAGTAACTGTAGTTTTGGTTTGACCACAGAGAATGTCAGATACTGCAGTCTGCCTTGGTGTGAGGACCAGCCGTTAGTTGCTGCTTCTATCGGTTATCTGACATCTTAAAAACCAGCAGCCGTCACTGATAACCAGTAAAACTCATTGGTTTAGTAAGACGAAAGAGGACGGAGAAAATTCCTCCTCTGATTGGTTTACGGCTCCAACAGCCGCCTCTGGGTCACAAACCATCTCGCAAAAGGCCGGTTTGGTGTTAGTTTGTATTCCATGCAGTACTGCATTAAATACCCAAAGAGCAGCCAATGAAAGTAGGTGTATGACTCTTAGTAGATCTTACAGTGTATCTGGATAGAAATACTTGAACCTGGTGATATTATTTACTGCATCCATGTACTTTTACTGCAGTAAAACTAAGGCAAAGTGCAGCAAAAGGTCCGCCTGAGGGTCAAACTACAATATGCATGGAATCCTCATCACTCACATCCAACAAATCCGACACTTGGTGGTTAAATATCATTTGACGCTGCACATTGCAGATACTGCTCTTTGGCTTTGTAGGCAGATGTTCTCGGACCAATGGGAGCCTCGTGTTCCAGGAAGCTGAGACTGTTGAGTATTATGGTATGTTTGAGAAGAAATGGAGAACAGACCTGCGAGGGTTAAAGGTCAGCCTTCATACCGGAGTCCGTCCGTCTGTCCTGGTGACATTTCGCCGCCGGACAGCGACATGTTTCCTGTCAGACCTTTCCTGCATCAAAAGGTCACGTCTCCTCTAAAGGTGGACACGTGCTTTCAGGCGAAGGCGAGCCGTGCTAAGCTAACGGGAGAAAACGGCATTACTTATTGATGCTGAGATGAACCGGCTGCATCGTCACAGTAACAGAGGAGGTGATTATCTCCAAATGTCAACGCAGTCCTGCTCCACCACTGATGCTCTGATTTAATTACTGTCAACAAACCTTGTTGTGAGTCTTTATTTCATTTTATAATAACATGAAACAACCTTTGTTCATTCAGGTCTTCTCCTCTAAACAGGACGACAGGAAACCACTTTGGATGTGACCTCTGAGGACGAAGCACCGTCAGGGATCATTTCTAAGGAGAACATGATGGTAAAAGTTTGGGTCATAAAATCTGGTGTAATGATGAATTAATTTCTGTCAGCAGAGCAAAATGAATGTATGATTGTGTGGTTGGATTAAAGGAACGATGATGGGAGATCAGTTATCCTCCGATACGTACAAAAATGAATACGTCTGCTTCCTCCGGTGTGTCCGTCAACACCCACATACTTCCATACATCCTTTACGTTGGCAGTCATGCAACCACAAGAGGGCAGTGAAGAGTCAACATCTCAACAACACTGAATCCCAGGATTCACAGCCGGGTCCAGAGGAGATCTACACCACGGACGAGTCCGGACTCTTTTTCTGAACGACGTAAACAAAGACGACGTTTGTGGAAGGAGAACGATCGTCTGACATCATGACGTCACAAACATGGAGGGAAGGAGAAGCTGGCTCCTCGGTAAGTCGGCCTGCTGACAATGTTTTTAAAACAATATTAAAGTCATTGGCCGTTACTAGACTGGGGTTCCCAACGACCCCTCAACGGGCCGTGAGACTCCAATCTTTTACTGCAGTAAAACTAAGGCAAAGTGCAGTAAAATGTAAAAATGATTTAAGATTAGATTAGAAACAGTTTATTTTAGCCATGATTCTTTATGTTTCAGAGAGTAGAACCATGAAAGGACAGCAGTGTAACCGTCCAATGGGACACCTTTACTTCTCAGACAGGTTTGACTCAGTAAATAAAAGGCGGAGTCAGCGAAGTACTCGCCGTGGTGGTCGGTTCTGTTTCCGGAGCTGATCTCTAAAAATATTCAATATTTTTTCATGAAACTTTCTACACATAACGACCAAGTACTGAGCTGGTGCCTTTTGGTATTTAGGAACTTTTGTTCATGTTTCCATGGTTACACAATGAATTTAGGCTCATCCTGGGATTTGTGACGTTTCCAGGGCATCGCTTTCAATGTTACACATCTCCCCCTGCTGGACAGGTGTGGGATTTTTTTATTTAAAAAAAAACAACTTTTCTCATATGTGCAGTTAACAAGAAAACTTATTGATTCCTCTTCACCAAGTCTGAAAACGTATTTTTCTACAATATAAAATATCCAGTGGGGGGGCTTTGATGGTTTCTGTGCATGTATGATGTCACTCTGTAAGGATCTGACGTTAGTTTATGATGTAGAAGTTACGATGGTGTTATTATTGTTCTTATTAACAAACAAACAACAGATGTGTTCATGTGATCATGTTACGTAACCTGCCCTCATTAAGTGATCAAACTAAAGTTAAATCCGGATCCAGTCCTCTCATGTACGGTCAGGGTCTATGGAGCATATTATGGGCTGGGTTGTGATCATTATAAACCTGTTGTATTGATCTCTGTGTGTTAGTGAGGGCTAACCTGTCTGCTGTCACCGTCAGATGGATGAACAGCCCGCGTTCTCTCACAGTTCACTCTTTACGCATCATCGGCTGCGTGTCGCTGAGAGGAGCCGGGGAACCAGTGAACGGCTTGAAGTCGACCAGGTTATCGATCGGCGGGCTGATCGGCTGATCGGCTCCGGATCGGAGCTCTCCGAGGTGCTGAAACATGAACCAGAGCGCAGGAGCGGCGCAGCGCAGCCGGCGCTACTCAACCGACACGAAGGTAAGAAGAGCTGCAGGAGGGGATGGTGGTGATGTGACGGGAGAAAGTTGATGAGATCAGATCTGAGGCACCGGGAGGGAGTTTATTGATAAAGCTGCGTGTGATCGGTTGTTGTGTTCCTTCAGTCACATGAAGGATGGAACAGGACAAACTGTGTTCCAGTTTGAGGATCTCTCAGCATCCACTCCTTCAAATGATTCATGGGACTACAAATATGGCAGGTCAGATATTAACATTTAATGTCCATACAGGAAGTATCTCTTCTTCTGTCTGTGAAACGGATGAAATGAAGGAAACAGCAGAAAAGTGACGTTTAATCGCTGGTTTCACTGGTTTCACTCTCAGCTGGTGTCTGAACCTCTCAGATTAATGACAGAAAACAGGTGAAGACTGTCTGCATCCAGTCCACCTCTAGAACAGGTGGACCATTGTCTCTGGGGAACCGGTTGAACAGGATCTGTTGGAAAATGGATCCAAAGGTGGAGTTTAAAGCCACACCTCATGTCAGGAGACCCGGTCCTGTCAGCTCTTCACTCTGTCATATCTGTGGGATCATGACGTCATACTGTCACTAATTACACACCAGCTGCAAAAACAAAGTCTCAGACAGAAATTCACCAAGGAGGTTAAACCTTCACCTGTAACTGTTGGTTGGTTTTTATTAAAGGTTAGTTGGTTGATGGGTTGTTGTTTTTTTGGTTGGTTGGTAGTTAAGGTTACTAGTTGGTTGGTTGGTTTTTTGGTTGGTTGGTTAGTTGGTTAATTGGTAGTTAAGGTTACTGGTTGGTTGGCTGATGGATTGACAGGTTGTTTTTTTGCCTGGTTGGTTGATTAGTTGGTAGTTAAGGTTACTGGTTGGTTGGGTAGTTGGTTGATTGACAGGTTGGTTAGTTTGTAGTTAAGGTTAGTGGTTGGTTGGTTGGTTGACAGGTTGGTTTTTTTGGTTGGTTGGTTGGTTGGTTGATTAGTTTGTAGTTAAGGTTACTGGTTGGTTGGTTGACAGGTTGGTTGGTTTGTAGTTAAGGTTACTGGTTGTTGGTTGGTTGGCTGACAGGTTGGTTGGTTGGTTTGTAGTTAAGGTTACTGGTTGGTTGGTTGGCAGGTTGGTTAGTTCGTTAATTGGTAGTTAAGGATACTGGTTGGTTGGCTGGTTGGTTGATTGACAGGTTGTTTTTTTGGTTGGTTGGTCGGTTAGTTTGTAGTTAAGGTTACTGGTTGGTTTGTTGGTTAGTTTGTAGTTAAGGTTACTGGTTGGTTGGTTGACAGGTTGTTTCTTTTGGTTGGTTAGTTTGTAGTTAAGGTTACTGGTTGGTTGGTTGGTTGACAGGTTGGTTGGTTTGTAGTTAAGGTTACTGGTTGGTTGGTTGGTTGACAGGTTGTTGTTTTTTGGTTGGTTGGTTGATTAGTTTGTAGTTAAGGTTACTGGTTGGTTGGATGGTTTGTAGTTAAGGTTACTGGTTGGTTGGTTGGTTGACAGGTTGGTTGGTTAGTTAGTAGGTTTACTTGTCTGTCAGCAGGAACTCTCAGAGTTATAAACCAAATATCCAAACGTTTGGTGAGGGTTGGGCTGGAACCAGGAGCTAGACCAGGTGTGTATGGTTTACTTTTACCTGTACGGTCCTGGCAGCTCAAAGGATTCTGGTCAAACCCAGAAAAGTTAA